>CAMZMU010000055.1:43872680-44211669 GCA_947311845.1 Poa pratensis | reverse complement strand
ATTGGATAAGCGGATGTAATATGCCACTAGTCCAGTGTAAAAGTCCATTCAACAAATAGAATAAAGAATTAACCACACTAATTCCTCATGAGCTAGTAAACATTGACACAAAAGGGAATAATAACATTTTGAATAGTTTAAGTAGCACATGAAAAATTTACTTGGAGTGGCAAGGAATACCACATATAGGTAGTTATGGTGGACACAAAATGCATGGATTTTGGCTCAAGGATTTGGATGCACGAGAAGCATTCCCTCTCAGTACAGAGTTTAGGCTAGCAAGGTTTATGTAAGCAAACAAGAATATCAACCCGTACACCAAGTTTTATATGACAAACATATTGCAAACGTTATAAGACTTCATACCGTCTTCCTTGTTAACCAACCCTGTTATTAGAAAATATCTTAGACCATAGAGATACCACGATGCAAACCAAATTTCAACAAGCTTTACGGTTAGTTCTTCAATAAGCTTAACCCACGTGATGCACAATTTAATCATGATCTACTTGTTAACTCAAATAATTGACAAGCATCAAGTTATCCAAATTAGTGATCTACAAGATTAAGCAAGTTTTTCCTTATACCAATTACCACATGCAACATTTCTGAACCAACCAAACACCAATCAATTTATTTAATCAACTCTCCAAACAAATATAAGTGAAGCAAGAGAGTACTTTTTACAAAAGAAAGTTAATAGCTCTGACAAGAGATACATGAAAACAAGAGCTAAAAGCTGAACAGCGCTAGATATGAATACTCAACAAATATAAGTGAAGAATAGGAGTATTCTCATGAAAAAGCGGAGCGTGTCCTCTCTCCCAATCAAGAATGCTAGGGTCCAGTCAAGCTTTATTGAAAATAAAAGTGCAATACTGAAAATAAAAGCACACAGATGCTTCAAGAAAAGCACATATGATGTGAAAGAATTTAAAATATAGTTTCACTAGAGATGACCTGATAATTTTGACGATGAAGAAGGGGATGCCTTGGGCATCCCCAAGCTTAGACGCTTGAGTCTTCTTGAAATATGCTGGGGAGATCCATGGGAGCCTCTCCAAGCTTGAGCTCTTCACTCTTCTCTCTTGACCTTGAAAACTTCCGTCACACAAACTCAAAGTAGATCTCATTAGAGGGTTAGTGCATAATCAAAAACTCACATGTTCTATATAGACGCAATATGACTTGTTACTTTAAACATTAGCTACAGCCACTGATGTTATGTGAAGCTCTTCCACCCAAAAAAGAATTTCATCAATACTAGTAAAAGAGAGAATGCAAAAATAAAAAAAGGCATAATCTGTCTAAAACAGATAGTCCCAAAGACGAATTTTTTCAAGGCACTTACGCCGCTCAGATCGAAAAACTTTAAACTAATGAAGATTCAGACATTCATAAAGATTACGCACAAAAAAATTCAGATTTAATTAACAATCTGGTGATTTTAGGAATTTCGTACAGTGAACAGCAAAAATCTGTTTCTGCGCAGCAATCAAAATTAAGCATCGTCTTAACATTAGAGGCTACTCTTGGCACAACAATGCGAGAAAATAAAGATACAAAGGAGTTGCTACAAAGTAAACATCCTCCTTGACTCAATAAAAGAAAAATTGCAGAAGTAAAAATAATGGGTTGCCTCCCATAAACGCTTTTCTTTAACGCCTTTTTAGCTAGGCAAAAGCATGCATCAAGTATTACCAAGTGTAGAGGCATCCAAAGAGAGGTCGGAAGTTTTCTCAACAATGCATTTTATCTTATCCATGTAGGTTTCGGAATTCCCTTTCTCAATACCTCTAAGCTCATCATATTCATCAAATGGGTTTTCAGGACAACCCAATCAAAATTCTTTTCTAGTGCTACTGCATTCCTATAAGCTTAAAAGGTATTGGTATTTTAACTTCCCCCTCACAATTAGTTTCTTTAGTGTACTTAAGCCATCTCTTTTCAAGTTTTCAGTGTATTAACAACGTCAATACAATTACCCAAGCATCTGTATTTAATAAAAACTTTTCTACCTTCCCTAGCAACATCACCAAATTCTTTAAGTAGGGTTTCTAAAACAAAATCTTTCTTTTCACCATCTTCCATATTGACATGGGTATGCCTATAGGGTACCCTACCATGAGGGTACTGGTGCACGTATCGACTAGGCCCAACTATCAGAGCCTACATGAAGCCCATGAAGGGAGGCCCACGAAGATGGAGTATCCTCCAAGTTTGGCGAAGCAATAGTCGGTTTAGAGTTTCCTTACTTGTAAATCGAGTCGGTTACGAACACCCGAGACCCAGCCTATTATTTAAGGACTGGGAGGGCCATCGAACCAGACATGTACTTTCAGAGCCACCAAAACCCTAGCGAGATCGACATCTCGCCGGGTCTTGTAACCATCATATTCACAAAGCAATAACAGACAGGCAGGACGTAGGGGTGTTACCTCCACACGAGGGCCCTGAACCTGGGTAAAATCTTTGCCCTGCTTGTCAGCCGACGATACTTCCAGCTCTACCACGTTCTCTCCCCCATATTCATAACCTAGGGACTTAACCATGGGTCTTGATGAGTCTACCCCTCGTCAAGTGGCGCCGTCTGTGGGAAAGAATAGCGCTGGACTCGAAGTTTCGCCGGTCCCAACAGCAAACGGCAAATCGGATCACACCAGCAAACGGCAACTCGCCGATCTCATCTGCAAACGGCAACTCGCCGGCCATGTCAGCAAACAGCAACTCGCCGATCCAGGCGACACACGGCGACTCGCCGATCTACTCGAAAAGCGGCAGCCTGCCCGCTTCACCGCAAAAAGCGCATCTGCTCTTCCAATGAATTTCAATCCGCACTCGCCGGAGCTTCAGGAGGCGTTTTCTGGCCTTGAATCAGGTTTGAGCTTAACTGTTGGAGCATTCAATTTTTTCGTAAACAATCTTGGTACGCAGGACTCGACAGATCCGCAACAACTGGTGCTGGGCGCACTCGAGGCTCCGTCGACTGCGCTCGCCCCGTCGTCGATTCCTGAAGCCTGCTCGCCCGCAACAACCATGTCGACCGGCGAGCTCGACAGGTTCATGATGACGGAACTCCAAGGCGAGGAGGCAGAATCAGCATACCGCACAAGCAACGTCGACTTCAACCTACCACTCGACGAAAGTTTCGACTGCGGGATCTCCCTCGATGACTTCTACGAGCCCGCGATTCATAACGACAGCAACGTCGACTCGGAGATCTTCACCAACACCAACCTCGGTTCAGACATCCATAATGGCCTCGCCAACACCGAGATTCGCCTCGAAGATCTACTCGATGAACATACTGGCTCTGACATGAGCCTCGACGGCGACGTCGAGTCCATGACTGGAATCGACAGCACATACACCTGTCCTCGGGTCACACCCCATCAGGTCTACGTGGCCTTCACCGCAGAATCATCCGCAGACGCAGCCG
The DNA here is from genome assembly GCA_947311845.1 of Poa pratensis. Taxonomy (NCBI): domain Eukaryota; kingdom Viridiplantae; phylum Streptophyta; class Magnoliopsida; order Poales; family Poaceae; genus Poa; species Poa pratensis. The sequence goes on along the minus strand of CAMZMU010000055.1, from coordinate 44,208,230 downwards.
CTCGCAGGCCTGCACAATTCCCATGCACGGTAACCATGCCGGATGGGGTCACAACCTTGACAATCACGGAGGAGATGGCAGCAAAAGCAGATAAAGTCATAAAGGAGTGCACAATGATGCCACCAAATTCCACCCCAGAGGAGATGTTGACCTTCCAGTACTTCAACTGGCAGGAGTCAATTCGACTGCAAAACTACCGAGCGACGCTCGAGAGCGCAAAAGGCAAGCCAGCCTCTCGAGTGCCCGAAGAAGGGAGCAATCCCTCGGGTCCACAATGCAACCAACCCCACGACCTAGGTCGCGGTTGGCAAGCCTTCCAGAACATGAAAGGGTAGCAATCACCCGTAACCTGTCGTTCATGACAGAGGACGCTAACGGAATCCCAGTGCCCAAAACTGCTGCGGGTGCATTATTCTCCGTAGGTGCTTACCTCAAGGCAATGCAACCTCCGGCGAATGACCCTAACGCAGCCCTGCATCGCCAACAACTCAAATCGCTAGCTCTAGCGGCACAGGCTATACAGCCAGAAGACAAAACTCCAGCAAGGAATCGCGATCGCGACATAGTCGACTCACGACACGCAGCACATCATCGCAGTGGTCGCAGCCACCACTCGGATGAAGGAAGGAGAAGCACGCGCCGGCACAGGTCCAGCAGAAGCAGATCTCGAAGATCCTATAGCAGCGATTCATACTCTGATCGTGAACCAGAGCCATGCGGAGCATTGTGCTTCACTCGACGCATCCGTGACGCGGATGCCCAAAGGTTCAAGTTGACAGGCGAACAACCCAAGTACAACGGTCGCCAAGAACCTTCTGGGTGGCTAGAAGATTACAGACTCGCCGTGGCATGCCAGCGTGGCACGAACACCACGGCGATGCAGTACATACGACTTATGCTCGAAGGAACTGCCCGCGACTGGCTCAAGTCGCTCCCTCCATCATCATAGACTCGTGGGACGATTTCCGCAGAGACTTCATCAAAAACTTCGAGCCTCTGTGTGAGCGCCCGAAGACATTCGAGGAATTAAGGACATGCACTCAACGATCAGACGAGTCGTTGAGATCATACATACGGCGGTGGACCGAAATACGCAATTCGGTTGGCAAAGTGTCAGAAGACAGGGCCATGGATGCCTTCATACAAGGTCTCGCCAGGAAGGACTTCAAAGAGGCACTTGGTCGTGAAAAGCCAACCTCCCTGGCTGACCTCATCAAAGTTGCGACTGAGTGGGCAGATGGAGAGGATTCTGTACGCAGATCCCGTGCTTCCCCACACGCGACAACTACGAAAGCGGCAGTCGAGCCGCAGAGATTCATACAGAGAAGATCGCAGGCGCAAACGTTCCAAACGTCCTTACGACGATAACAGACCCGAGTTCATGGCGGCTGGATACACACAACCCCGGGAAGACCAAGATAGAAGCAATCGACGCTCGGATGATCGACGGGACAGTCGAGATCGCGAGCAGCGGAGCGACAGCTACAAAAGGCAAGAATGGCGCAAACGCAGCGACGCAAAACCCGAGCGGTCATTCGAGGAAAAGATGGACGACTGGTGCAGATTCCACCTCTTCAAGGGGGACGACGGAAAACTACGCTCCAATCACACCCTAAGGAACTGCAGGGAATTCGACCAAATGGCGACTGACTACATGATACGACTCAAAAGGTACGGCCCAGCACCTGCTCAGCCCACGCCTGCACCCGCACCACAGCCGAACGCTGTGCCCGCTCTCATGGCGCCACAGCCGCCACCGCAACCACCACCACAGCCTGCTCCAGGCGCAAACCTCGCAGGTGCCATACAACCCGTACTACGGGCGGAAGATGATCAATATCCACAGCCCCACGGGCAGATGTACATGATACAAAAGGGTCGCCCCTCCAACAGGCAGCAAAAGCTAATCACTCGACAAGTGAACATGGCTGTCATGGCACCTCCTGCCGTGCCAATTTCTGAAGGGATCGGAAACCATCATAAGCTTCAGTCGAGAGGATCATCCCCCAGCTGTAGTTCGACCAGGGCACGCGGCTCTGGTACTCGACGCGCAAATAGGAGGCTACGCCATGACCAAGGTCTTCATGGATGGAGGCAGCGGCATAAACATCATCTTCGCGGACACGCTCCGCAAAATGAACAGGTCAGTCGAAAACCTCCCAAAATCTTCAAATACCTTCCACGGTATTGTTCCTGGCAAAGCAATTAGCCCAGAAGGCACCATACAACTCGACGTTACGTTCGGGGACAAAAGCCACTTCAGGACAGAGTCGATTGAGTTCGAGGTCGTCGACTGGAAATCACAATACCATGCTATTCTTGGTCGCCCGACGTTTGCTCGATTCATGGCGGTGCCACACTACGCGTACCTCACGCTGAAGATGCCAGGACCAAAGGGAGTCATCACTGTCCGTGGAAACTTTCAAAGGTCCGATGCTTGCGACCGCGAGTTCAGCAAAATCTCCGAGATGTTCGGGTGGAAGAATCACTCGCCGACCTGGCGATTTCCAACGACCGCACACTCCTTCCGGAGCATAAGAAGTTGGCAGTCGACAGATCCTTCAATGCTACAAATGACACAAGGTCGCATCAGGTGCACCCGACCGATCCGTCCAAGACAGTCAACATCTTCGAGCCTGCCTATCGCATAGGAAGGCGCGCTCGTCGAATTCCTCGTGAGAACTGGGAAATATTTGCGTGGTGTCCAGCCGACATGCCAGGTATTCCCAGGGAATTCGCCGAGCACTCTCTCCAATTGTTTCCAGATGCAAAGCCAGTCAAGCAAACGATGCGTCGAATCTCCGGCCCAAAGCGAACCGCAGTCGAATCTGAAGTCGACCGGTTACTCGCAGCAGGATTCATTAGGGAAATCAAGAAATCACAATGGGTGGCCAACCCCGTACTCGTAGAGAAGAAGCATACAGACATCCTTCGGATGTGCGTGGACTTCACAGCGCTGAACAAGTGCTGTCCAAAGGATCACTTCCCGCTACCCCGAATCGACCAGATCGTCGACTCCACCGCCGGATGCGCACGACTCTCCTTTCTGGATGCTTACTCAGGTTATCACCAGATAAGGATGAAGCAAGAAGACGAAGAAAAAACGGCGTTCATAACCCCACTCGGGGTCTACTGCTACACAACTATGCCCTTTGGGCTCAAAAAGCGGGTGCAACATACCAGCGCATGATGCAGGACTGCCTCAAAAAGCAAATCGGACGCAACGTCCAGGTCTACGTGGATGACATTGTCATTACCACAAGGGAAGAACACACACTACTCGACGATTTGAGGGAGACGTTCGCAAACCTCAAACGCTTCCATATCAAGCTCAATCCTAAGAAGTGCACGTTCGGCGTTCCAGCCGGGCAGCTCCTAGGGTACCTAGTCTCTGCCCGTGGAATCGAAGCAGACCCGGAGAAAATACAGGCCATCCTCACAATGCAAAGGCCTTCAAAGCTTCATGATGTGCAGAAACTAGCAGGACGAGTAGCAGCGCTCAGTCGATTCATCAGCAAACTGGGTGAAAAGGCTCTACCATTCTATCGACTGATGAAGAAGGCGGACAAGTTCGAGTGGACGCCAGAAGCTGAAGCAGCCTTCACAGATCTCAAGCGGATCCTCACAAGCCCTCCATCCTCGTCGCACCTAAGGAACGGGAACCACTCTACCTGTATGTCTCGGCTACAAACAGGGTGGTGAGCACCGTACTGGTAGTCGAACGCATGGAGGAGGGGCACATCCAAAGCATACAACGTCCAGTCTACTACCTGAGCGAGGTTCTCTCCATATCAAAACAGCGGTACCCGCACTATCAAAAGCTGGCATACGCTGTATTCATGTCCTCAAGGAAGTTGACACACTACTTCACCGAGCACCCGATCACCGTGGTAAGTAACTCAGCAATCGGTGATATCCTCACAAACCCCAATGCAACGGGTCGAGTCGCAAAATGGCTCATCGAGCTGGCTCCAAGAGACATCAAGTACGAGCACCCGAAGGCTATCAAAGCACAAGTCCTACCCGACTTCACAACACGAAGGCGCAGGCGCAGGCGTCATCCTCATATCACCAAAAGGGGACAAGCTACGTTATGTTTTGCAGATGGGATTCAAACTACCCTCCAATAACGAGGCTGAATACGAGGCCCTGATCCATGGCATGCGGATGGCAAAAGCACTTGGGTGCACTCGATTGATGATCTACGGCGACTCCAATCTCGTGGTGCAGCAAACAATGAAGGCCTGCGACGCAATCGCGGACAACATGATCGCTTATCGCGACCTGTACAACACACTGGAGGGCAGCTTCGAGGGCTGTGAGTTGAGGCACATAGGAAGGGAAAGTAACGAAGAAGCAGACATGCTAGCCAATCTTGGCTCAACTGGCGCACAAATTCCACCTGGTGTCTTCCTCGAGCGCATCGAACACAGATCTATCAAGGAGAAACGAGAGCCTCCTCCGTCGACTACGCCACCCAAAAGCAAAGTGCCTAGCACAGAGGACCCCCCAGTCGAGGTATTTCTCATTGAGCCAACCTGGACTCAACCTTTTCTGGCTTACATACTCCGTGGCGAGCTACCAGATGACATAACCGAGTCCCGACGCGTGACTCGAAGATCAAAAGCATACACCGTTATCAACGGCGAGTTATACAAGCGCAGCATATCAGGTATGTTCCAAAGATGCATCGCATTCGAAGATGGCCAAGCCATACTTCGAGACATTCATGCAGGTACCTGTGGGCATCACGCCAGCAGTCGATCACTCGTAGCCAAAGCCTTTCGCGCAGGGTTTTACTGGCCTACAGCACTCAAAGACGCGGAGGACATAGTCAAAAGGTGCGTCGGCTGCCAGAAATTCGCAACAAGGCCGCACGCACCCGCATCGGCGTTGAAGACTATACCGCTGGCCTGGCCTTTCGCCCAATGGGGGCTCGATATGGTTGGGCCACTCAAAAAATCATCGCATGGCGGGCATACTCACCTACTGGTGGCAGTCGACAAGTTCACAAAGTGGATCGAGGCGGTCCCCATCACAAATTCGACTGCTACTACGGCAGTCAACTTCATAAAGAGCATCATCTACCGCTTCGGTGTCCCAAACAGTATCATCACTGATAACGGCACAAACTTCACGGCTGAGGAGTTCAAAACCTTCTGCAAAGAGCAGGACATTACGCTCAATTACGCATCCGTGGCACATCCACAATCCAATGGCCAAGTCGAAAAGGCCAACGGACTTGTGACAAGTGGGATCAAGAAGCGCCTCCTGGTGCCACTCAAAAGAGCTGCGGGTGCTTGGGTCGAAGAACTACCATCTGTGCTATGGAGCCTACGCACAACTCCCAACACTTCTACGCAGTTCACCCATTCTTCATGGTCTATGGTGCAGAGGCAATTCTGCCATCAGATGTAAGGTTCAATGCGCCACGAGTTGAAGCATATAATGAAGAAGACGCGGAAGAAGCACTCGAAGACGCAGTCGACTTGCTCGATGAGGCGCGAGACACGGCCTTGGCCCGCACAGCTGTTTACCAGCAGGATCTCCGCAACTACCATAGCCGTCGACTGCGAACCAGGTCCTTTGTTGTGGCGACCTGGTTCTTCGACTGAAGCAAAAGAAGGTGCACAAGCTCGCTTCCCCATGGGAAGGTCCCTTCATCATCACGGAGGTCCTTGGTGGAGGCGCATATCGACTGAAGCACGCGAAGACAGGCGAACTCTCTCATAATCCTTGGAACGTTGCGCATCTGCGCCGTTTCTACGCATAAAGTGCTCACAGTCATACAATGTAATAGGCTATATGTCGGATGGCTGCAGGTTTCAGACGCGCTCTTTTCCTTACCAGGGTACCTAAGGGGACTGGAAGGTTTTTAATGAGGCGGCCTGCAGCCTAACATTCAAAAGAGGAATAAAATCAATGTTCCTTCGACTTCTTGTGGCTACTACCCGCATAATTCATACCTTAACCGCACCCGAAACCCTCGGGGGCTGTGTTATGATCAAATGAGCTCTCGCTCTTGCAGAAACACAATGCCTTAGCCGCACCCGAATGCTCGGGGGCTGCGTAACAAGGATCCAAACAAAGAACACAAAAACTCTGCAGCCGCACTCGAATACTCGGGGGCTGCACAGTCATTGGTTCACAACCAACCATATTTCACAAACCCCGCTCGACTGACTCGGGGGCTCGACAAAAAATCAAAGTATACAAACTATACAATATACAAAGAGTCAAAAATTACACTCGGGGGCTGCCCCCTATACAAAAATTGCACTCGCAAACTATTCTAATCCTCAGGCTCGTCCTTTACGGGCAGCTCGGGACCACAAAGCTGTTCGCGAGTGCACTCGATTAGTGTCTCCGCAGCTCGGATCGTGTCATCCAGGTCTTTTGTTCGAGAACCTCTCCGGCTGCAGGTGTCCGCAACACCAACCTTGGTTTTCGACTACGCATATACGCCATTGCAGCGTTGGCTCCAATCACAAGTCTCTGAGACAGCAACTCTCGAATGGGATTTGTTTGACGGAAGATGTTCAACAAAGCACGAATCCCTTGTGGTTGTGGCCCCGCAGGAAAAAGAGTCTCGTTCAGGCGAATAAACGCTGCCCGGCATAACTCCAGCAGTTCAGCACTTCGCCAGACGCGATCCTTCAGGGTGGCGAGTATGCGGGCATGGTACCTATCAAGCCAAAAGTGTTGACGCCCAGTCGTAGGGTCGTCAACCACGCTATCCAGACGCCCTTCCACGCGAATCTTTTCAGCCTGGAAGTTGTCGACAAAGCCTACAAAACGGGCGCACCAGTCAGATCAAAAGGACAATAGCTACGCAAAAAGCTTGTAAACAGAGCAAGATTCGAACTTACACTCGAGTTGCCTGTTCACAAGATCCATCTCCCCGAGCACATATTCTCGCGTTGGGTGGCCAACGCGGGTCTCGCCCTCAATCGATTCAGCTCAGCCTGGGCGTCCTTCAGATCTTGCTCCATTCTCACAAATTTGGCCTTCATATACTCCATCACCTTGGCATCATTTACCATTGACCCTGGGATCGGGTGGTGATTGGAGCCTGCGAGGAACTAGTCGCAGTAGCAGGTTCTCGTGACTGTTCAAAGAGCATAATCACAAACACAAAGTTTGTGTCAGAAGCTAAAACTCATGTCATAAGCATACAACTCTTCGAGTGAAAGACATTAGCAAAAGACTGTTTGCATAAACAAGGTGCACAAACAAAGCGCAGACTCGCGCAGTTCAGAAGGTATCATTACAAGGCATAAACAAAAGGGTACGGCTACCCTAAACCTAAGTATTCGATTTCCTAAGCAGACGATTGGCAGTCTCGAGTGCCCGGCGCTCCATGGTGGACATAAAAACCTCGGCCAGTCGCGCGGCGGCTCCGCTCACCCCTTCAGAGAAATGGGCTTCCCATCTGGCTTCCGAGGGAACGCAGACAGTGCTGCCTCGTAGTCGCAATCTATCCCATGTCCCATAAGAAGCTTGATGGTGGACTCGGATCCGCGTACCGTGTTGGCGCGAGCGAAACCCGCCATGGTGGACGTCCCGGGGCCAAACACGTCGGCGAAGTCGTCCGCCGTCGACGGCACTACGCCAGTCGGGAACACCACCTTGTATACAGCGCCAAGTGTGCTCGTCAATTTGGCGAGTGCCTTCGCCTGGTGCATACGGCGCCTAGGCCGCCCACAACCTGTCCAGCGAAGATCACCACTCGACACGTCCGCAGAGGCCGGTGCGCCAACAGCTTCTGCACAATTCAAAAAAGGCAAAAGTCATTTCATGACACTCGACAGTTATATTATCATATCAAAAGGAGAAAAGATTACTCACCTCCCATGGCCTGCGCGAGTGCCGCGAGCTGGTCAGCATATCCTCGCTCGCGTGCAGCGGCTGAGTTGGTGGCGGCAGCCAGTTCTTTCTTCGATTCTTCGCGCTGTGCGGCGAGTGCATCTTCCAGCTCCTTCTTCTCGCCTGGCCCAGCAAAATCACGTGCATTCAATACTCGACAAAATCAAGCATTGCAAAAAGAAATTCGGCAAAACAAAAGCAAAAAGGAGAACTCACGACTGAGCCGCTCTAGCTCGGCGCGCATGGTATCCCTCTCCTGCTCCACCTGGACATAAGCCTTGGCGGAATCTGCCAAGGTGTGGTAGAAGGGCTGCGAGCGAACGAGTTCAGCAAAAATTCAAACTTCACAGACCTACAACTAAACGGGTCAAGCAAAAAGCTCCTTACGTGGTTCATCCACGGCTCAGGAGCCGCGACTGATGTCCCGATATCTGGAGTTGCCGCCTTGGCTGTCTCAATGACAGCATCAGTGGCCATCGGCTGGGCAGCCTCGTTTCCAGTCGGTGCAGAATTCGACTGCTCCAGGGTTGGAACATTTTCGACTGGAGGAGTCCCAGGCTGATTGTTTTCAGCGCTGTGGGCAACACAACAAAGCAAAAAGACGGTCAGCACAAATATGTGACACAAAATTCTCATACTCAAAAAACACATACCTGTGCTCCTCATCTTCCTCATCTTCGGAGTCGCCAAAAATTGGTCCCCCAAAGGCTGGGGTACCACTCGACTGAAGAGGAAGAGTTGAGCTTGTTGAGCACGCACGCAAAGGAGCGGCTTGGAAAACAGGTGGTGAGCCTGATTCCTCGTCATCCTCCAAGCCCTGCTCCCTCGCGGGTGAACTTACAGCAGAAGGCGCCTTCTTGGCCAGTCGACGCCGCTTCGGTGGCGCGGTATCGACTTCTTGGTCAGAGGTGGCCTTGTCTTCAGATTGGACCTCTTCTGCTGCTTCCTCCTCGACCTCCTCCACATGTGAATTGGTGGCAGAAGGGATGGGCGACTGATCCCCTTTCGGGTCCACCACCAGTGCCTGAGTTTCTTCAGTCTCTCCATTTTCAGGCAGAGGAGGAAGGGAGGCAGCAGTCGAATGACCCTGCATAGCACATCACAAATTGCAAAGTCAGAATCAAAAATCGCATATCGCAGAAACTACGAGTGGCAAACTATTAAACTACAGACATACCTCAAGCAAAGGGTTTTCCGCCCGTATGGCGTGACGGGACAATCGATGTTGCAAGGGTCGGCTGTCGTCAGGCTGGTGATGTGCGCACGTGCGTCACAAGCTCGTTCCTTGACAGTTCCTCTGGGCTCATCCGAGTGGAGTCACTCGCGCCCTCATACGCCCACATGGGGTGCGCTCGGGCGCGGAGGGGCCACACTCGCCTCTTTGCAAAGGTGGCGATCAAGTGAAGGCCTGTAACCTTGTCCAGCATTCCGTCGATTCGAGTCAGCAAAGGGCGCGCTTCCTCCATTTCTTCGGCTGAGAGCTGGTGATCCCAAGCCTTGGTCCTGACGTAAGCCGCAGTCGAGAAGGTGGCGACTCCGTCTTGCTCGACACTTGCATAAAACCACCCTTTCCTCCAGCCTTGCGCGGAGTCGACGGTCTTCAGGCGGAAATAGCGGGTGTCGCTGCGCACCTGGATGCCGCAGCCGCCCACGGGGTAGGTGCGACCACCTCCTCTGTTGGGTCGCACCATGAATATTGTCTTCCATAGCGCCCAGCTGGGTGCGACGCCAAGGAAGCACTCGCACAGCGTGATAAAACACGCAATATGCATAATACCATTCGGGGTGAGATCGTGGATCTGCACCCCGTAGGCAAAAGGAGGCCACGAACAAAGTCGTGGAGGGGAAGAGAAGCCCCTAGACACAAACTCCGCAAAACAAACACGCTCGTTGGCGCGTGGTTCGGGGAGTACCTCCTTGGGCGACGGCGCGCGGACGGCGAGCTGCTCCGCGGGTGGCAGATACCCTGCTCGCGGAGCTTGATCAGATGGGCGTCCTTGACGGTGGACTTCGCCCAGTCCCCGCTGTTCTTCTTCAGGGCAGCGGTGGACGCAGATGTACCCGCCACGGTCTTTTTGCCCTTGGCCGCATCGGTCGCGGCAGCAGCGGCGGCACCACGCTTGGAGCCTCCACCTTTCGCCATTGCAACGATGGATGAGGGTGGAGAAGAGAGCTTGGGCGCAGAACAATGGGGGAGTGGGGGAAGAAGATGAGACGAGGGGCGGCGCAAAGAGGCAAATGGCAAGTAAAAAATTCTGCCAGCGCTGTCCCCTATTTACCACAGATCGCAAAACGATCGCAACCGTCAAAACAAAGGCATACGCTCCGCGCGAAATCTAGCCATACACGTGGCAGCCGCGGAGGGCAACCGTCGCCGGCCACTCCGCCCACTACGCACGGGAAACTAGGAACCATCATCACGCCCCGTGAAAACCGCGCCAAACGGTCAAATCAAGTCCACGCGGCGTCATCCCTGGTCAGCTCTGCAAAAACGGGCCCACAAAGCAGGGTCACGTCTTATCAAACATTACCAAGCACGCCACCGCTTGTCAGAGATGGCAGTCGCAAAATGCGTCATTGCTGACGTTGTTTCATCCTTCAGAACTGGCATAAAAATCACTCGATGATATCTTCGGGTGGTCTCTCGCATAAGTCTCGGTTGGTTCTTTAGCAAAGATCATAGAGCCAGTCGAAATTCTTTCGACTGCAGTATCATACTCCCATCGGGAGCGTATCAAAAAATTTCTTTGACTAAAATGTGCAGGGTAAAAGATTTTGAGATTATCCTCCATTGCAAGCAATAAAGCACAATCTCGGGGGCTACTCCCATCGGGAGCGCTGTCGCGCACCCGATAGAATAATGGCAAAAGTGTCAGTCGACGAAACATTCGACTAAGTTCATAAGCAAAATCACACTCAAAATATTCCCGAGTTGATCCGACGATCCTTGGATGCTGCATGCATAGTGCAAAGGTAAGACCCACCGATCAGTCGAGCTGGGCTAAGGACCGCTCCAGCAGCGTTATCCTTAAATTTTCCGTGTCAGCAGACATGATGAATTATCCCCGACGGACGCGTTGGGTTGATTCAAAATTATACTGCAGTTCGATTCCGTAAGACCTCAACGGCTGTTTCGAGTCTGTCCAGTTTGTTCCAGATTCGAGTCCGGGGACTCGAGTTTGATTGAAAGCTAGTATGGTTTTGCCACAAATGGTAGTTAACTGGCCCCGATCCGTCGTGTGTGCCGGGCCTGCTAAGCTAATATCCCTTGACTATCATAAGCAAAAACTCATAGTCGATGAAACACTCGACATAGCCAACATGTGCTATTTCATAAGAATTCTAAATACAGATGTAAAAAATATAACGTGCATGATGTATGAGTCCATGCCCGACTCTTCGAATCAGACAAGTACTCGGGGGCTACTGACATGGGTATGCCTATCGGGTACCCTACCATGAGGGTACCTGGTGCACGTATCGACTAGGCCCAACTATCAGAGCCTACATGAAGCCCATGAAGGGAGGCCCACGAAGATGAGTATCCTCCAAGTTTGGCGAAGCAATAGTCGGTTTAGAGTTTCCTTACTTGTAAATCGAGTCGGTTACGAACACCCGAGACCCAGCCTATTATTTAAGGACTGGGAGGGCCATCGAACCAGACACGTACTTTCAGAGCCACCAAAACCCTAGCGAGATCGACATCTCGCCGGGACTCTTGTAACCATCATATTCACAAAGCAATAACAGACAGGCAGGACGTAGGGGTGTTACCTCCACACGAGGGCCCTGAACCTGGGTAAAATCTTTGCCCTGCTTGTCAGCCGACGATACTTCCAGCTCTACCACGTTCTCTCCCCATATTCATAACCTAGGGACCTTAACCATGGGTCTTGATGAGTCTACCCCTCGTCACATATCATGAAGTTTTAGAAACATGTGCTGCATTATGGGACTAAGATTGACAAACCGAGCTTCCAACATGTGAACTAGAGAAGCTGTAGCAATTTCATAATTTGGAGCAATTCTACCAAGGATCTATCTTCAAAATCTTCAACCATACTAACATGATTAAAGAATTCCTCAATGTTATCTCTTCCAATGATAGACCCACTACCCACAGATATTTCTTTTAAAGTATAATTAGGGAGAAGCATGATGAAATAATAAAAACCAAACAGAAAATAAACTAGATGCAAGTAACTAATTTTTGTGTGTTTTTGATAATTGAAAACAAACAAGATAAAATAAAATAAACTAAGCAAGACAAAAACAAAGTAAAGAGATTGGAAGCGTGAAACTCCCCTTGCAGAAGACTGTTGTCTCCCCGGCAACGGCGCCAGAAAATATGCTTGATGGCGTGAATCACACGCTCGTTGGGAGACCCCAAGAGGAAGGTATGATGCAGTTCAGCAGCAAGTTTTCCCTCAGAAAGAAACCAAGGTTATCGAACCAGTAGGAGCAGCAACTCTTCAGAAGGTTGTTGGTGGCTCGCACGGCGCAATACGATCACCAATGTGGAATCTGCACACAACACAATCAAACTACTTTGCCCCAACGAAACAGTGAGGTTGTCAATCTCACCGGCTTGCTGAAAACAAAGGATTAACGTATGGTGTGGAAAATGAGTATTAAATTGCAGAGAATGAAAAAGGAACAGTTTGCAGTTTGTGGTTGTTTAATCAGTGTAAAAGAATGGACCGGGGTCCACAGTTCAATAGTGGTGTCTCTCCATAAAAGATAACTAACATATTGGGTGAACAAATTACAGCTGGGCAATTGACAAATAGTGAGCGCATGACAATGCATATACATGACATGATGACTACTATGATATTTAATTGGGCATTACCACAAGATACATAGACCGTTATCCAACAGCATCTATGACTAATAATCCACCGCCGGGTTGTCATCCGAGTCCCCCGTTGGTATTAAGTTGCAAGCAACGGATAATTGCATTAAGTAAAGCGCATAATGTAAACAAACACATATGCCCGTGGACATAGCATCGTTAGGTTACCCCTAGTGGCAACATCACATCCACAACCTTAGAACTTTCTGTCACTGTCCCAGATTAAATGGAGACATGAACCCACTATCTAGCATAAATACTCTCTCTTGGAGTTACAAGCATCTACTTGGCCAAAACATCTACGAGTAACGGAAAGCATGCAAGATCATAAATAACATATAAGATAGATTGATAATCAACTTGACATTGTATTCAATATTCATCGGATCCCAGCAAACACAACATGTAGCATTACAATAATATGATCTTGATCATGTAGGGCAGCTCACAAGATCTAAACATGATGGCACAAATTGGAGAGACAACCATCTAGCTACTGCTATGGACCCGTAGTACAAGGATGAACTACTCACGCATCACTCCGGAGGCAGGCACGGCGATGTAGAAGCCTCCGGTGATGATTCCCCTCTCCGGCAGGGTGCTGGGAAGAGGTTCTGGACCCTCCCGAGCTAGGGTTGACGGTGGCGGCGTCTCTGGAACTTTTCGTGGATATTTGCTCAGGCACTTAGGGTTTTCGCGTCGGGGGGAATAAGTAGGCGAAAGGGCGGCGGCTGGAGACCCCCGAGGGGCCCACACCACCCTAGGGCGCGGTAGAGGTGGGGCCCACGCCCTAGGTGTGTGTGGCCACCTCCTAGCTCTCCTCTGTTGCTCCTTTGGTCCGTCAGGTGAGTTCTGGTAAAATAGGGATCCCCGTGAAGTTTCGTCCAATTTCGAGAATATTTCTAGACTAGCTTTTCTGGAATACAAAAACAGCAGAAAACAGGAACTGACACTTCAGCATCTTGTTAATAGGTTAGTCCCAAAAAATGTATAAAAGTGATATAAAGTAGATGCAAAACATGTAGCAATTGGTATAAAACAAGCATGGAACATCAAAAATTATTGATACGTTTGAGACGTATCAACATACTTCCTCTTCCAAGCTTATGTTTTCATTATCCTTTTCCTGCAAAATATTAGTACTTTCCATGGCAGCATGAATTATTTCTTTAACATAAACATTATCACTAAACTCTTTTTTGCAAAGTTGAAGAAAAATAGAAATGTGTCCTTTCATTACACGAGCTTCATGACTAGTTGCAAAAAATTTATCAATAAGAAAGTCTATTTCATGGGTTGCAACATAAGCAATATATTTCTCAACTTGTTCAATATCAGGGCACGAAAATTTATTTTCACGATAACAAGCAATTAGAGGATCACTGTTGTGCTTACACTGATAGGGAGAGTGTTCATAGTCTTTTCTAAAGCAGCAAGTTACATCATGTAATTCACAAAACTCAATAGCCATATCATTGAGATGTTCAAGTAATTCAAGCATTCTATTTCCTTCTTTGGTTGATCGACATTCATAGTAAGCTCCCATAGTTTTGACATAAGATTCCTCCATAGCTTAAAACACGTATTAAAATCAACACTTAATTTTTATGAATTTTAAGTTTTTAGATGAAAACTGAAAATAAATGATACTGAACAATGCAAACCAAAATAACCAATGCAACACAAAATGCAAAACTGAAATAAAATATGCAAACCGAAATATGCAAGACAAAAACAAAACAAAATAAAATGATTTGAAGGTAAAGATGGATAAGATGATGCTCACGTAGGTGCAACCTCCCCAAGCTTAGGTGATTGTAAAATATAAAACAAGATAAAATAAATCTAAAGTCTAGTGCACACAAGAATAGAAACTTAAGCGCTACACTCCCCGACAACGGCGCCAGAAAAGTACTTGATAACCCCAAGAGCAGGGGATCACTGTAGCACCTCTCAATGTGGAAGTAGGGTATCAATCCGCAGGAGCAAGAAGGAAAAGTTATCTATTCCCTACAACTAAAGTGTCACAAGTTTTAGTTGGTTATGCACTAAACAAGTTTAAAGAACAAAATGGTTGATTTAATGGATGGAAGTTTAATGTAACAAAACAAGAATGTAAAAGTGTCCCAATCCTCTTTAATGCAAGAGGACAAGACAAAGGTTTTCTCTTATAGGAACAATGGACATGGGTTCATGGGTTCACTCAATCCACTCTCCCATCTATGGTGATTATCATGTTATAGATAAAAAGTACACACAATTGTTGTTCTTTAATTATAAACTTCTATGATGGATACATGTTCTAAAACACATAGTTTAAAGAAAATAATCATTTGTGTTGCTAGGTCACCCTCGTAAGGCTAGCGTGGTTTGTTGTCACTCCCACATCATATTTTTTCCTTTTTACCCCCAGATAAAGTATGTTGGGCTGTATTATGTCACTCAATACATATGCCGTTGTCACATCGGCCATCCCGTACCTACATACATCATACTTCATAATGAATAATATTCTAAACACTAGTGCAATGATTCATATTTCGTGTGCATGACCAATCTCTCTCATCTATCTACACTTGGTGGTGTCAATCACCTCATGACATGGATAAACAAGCCATTATGCATAAATCAAACCATCACAGGCATCATAGAATATCTCCAAAGTATGACAAGTCATAAAAGATCCAACACAACGGTAAATGCATAACAAATATCATCGCATACCACAATATCCACCATAGGAATTACATAGATAGATCCATACTTATGCAAGGCACATCATATGGACTTCAACAATGATCATACATAGAGAGATTAGATCAAGTTACCACCACAAACCCAAAGTCCAGGGGGTGGACTACTCCCCCTTCATCATGGTGATGATGGTGGAGATGTTGGAGAAGATGGAGACACCCCGGCAGCGCCCCGCCGGAGTTTTCCCCTCCAATCTGTAGCTCCGGGTCTTCTGTTTCGTGGTTTTGTATTTCTGCGGCGCTCCCTTCCGAAAGCCGTCGGGGGACTATTTTTATAGTCGTTTTTAGGTCAAGACGATGGCACGGGGACAAAGATCGACGACATCGGAGGCTCGAGGTCCAGGATAGGGGGTCCCACGCGGCCAAGGAATCTGGCCACGTGGGCCCACCTCTTTTGGCCATCGGGTTTCCATTTTTTCGCTTCCTTCGCTCCTACGCTTTGTTCCTTCCAAAAAATGATCCCCGCAAAATATTAGGTCATTTGGACGTCGTTTGGTCCCTGAAACATCAAAATATTGAAAATAGGGTTTTCTACCAGTGCATGGTTAATTCCAGAAAAATAGGGAAACTGTGAGATATTCCTAAAATCAATATAAAACAATGATATAACCTTATATGATGCAAATATGATTGAAATATAAGTAATATAATGCAAAGTTCATGTATGCATTTTACATGCATCAATGGGCCGGCCCAGCTGGAAAACTTTTGCGGGCGAGCCGGAATTACAGCTCGCAGAAGGCGATATATAGGGTTTGTGGTTCGAATCCCACGCTCCGCATCCTGTTTTCTAACTTTTTTCTCTTTAGGGGTACTAATCGGTCGGGCCAGCTAGAAAACTTATGCAGTCGAGCCGGAATTACAGCTCGCAGAAGGCGATATATATAGGGTTTGCAAACAGTTTTGCCTAGTGAGGAAGGAGATCCTATTTGACGCCGACGCTACGGCACCGACGCCTACATGGTCCTGCTGAGCCAGCCCAGATAGGCTATGATTTTCTTTCAGTTTTTTCTGTTTCTGTTTCTTTTACCTTACTTTTGTTTTATTTTTTTATCCCTTTTCAGTTATAGTTTTAATTTTATTTTTAAAAATTCTTATGAAAACTTTTGTTTATTAAGTTACTACGATTTCAAACCATATGAATAAATATTTTAAATTGGCTTGTCTCCCACATGAATATTTTTTGACCTTGCGAACATTTAAAAAAATTAAGCTTACATTATTCTTCTCTCATTTTGATATTTTTTAGACTCGCAAACAATTGTTTTAACCATGCAAAACAATTAAGTGGGAGTGTTGGCAGCCGCGGCAACCCTCGTCACGTCGGATCCTGGCTGACGAGCCATCATGTCATTCACTCAAACTCCGGTCAGTTTAATTTGATGCGAGAGACGGCAGGCCGGTGTACCATTGTTAATGGCGCAGGCTCCCCAGGCGGACGCGGAAACGATGAGCATGTTGTCGCGCGTTAATGCACGCAGGTGCAGAATGACGTTGAAGTTAATGGGCACCATCCACCTCCGCACCTTCAGTCGGTTTAAAACGGTGTGCGAGTGATACGTCTCAAACATATCTATATTTTTTTATGTTCCATGCATGTTTTATACCAATTGCTACATGTTTTATATACACTTCATAGCATTTTTATGTATTTTCTGAGACTAACCTATTAACAAGATGTCACAGTGTTAGTTCTTTTTCCTGCCGTTTTTCCGTTTCAGAAAAGCTAGTCGGGGAATATTCTCGAAATTGGACGAAAATCAACGGAGACGAGTTTTTCACCGACACGAAGACCAAGTCTGAAGGGCGCACGAAGAAGCGACTCAGGGTGGCCAAACCACACCTGGGCGCGGCCCCCATGCCTGGCGCGCCCAGGTATGGTGTGGGCCCCTCGGGTGCCTCCAGCCGCCGCCCTTTCGTCCATATAATGCCTCCGTCCCGAAAACCCTAAGCACTCGATCATTATTCCACGAAAAGTTCCGTCGCTGCCGTCGTCGCCAACCCTAGTTTGGGAGGGTTCTGAAGCTCTTCACGGCACCCTGCCGGAGGGGAGATCATCACCGGAGGGCTCTACATCGCCATGTCTGCCTCCAGAGTGATGCGTGAGTAGTTCATCCTTGGACTACGGGTCCATAGCAGTAGCTAGATGGTTGTCTCTTCACTTTGTGCTATCATGTTAGATCTTGTTAGCTGCCTAACATGATCAAGATCATCTTATTGTAATTCTACATGTTGTGTTTGCTGAGATCCGATGAATAGTGATGTTATGATCAAGTTGTTTATCAATCTATCTACTGTTTTATTTATGTTCTTGCATGCTCTCCGTTGCTAGTAGATGCTTTAATTGGTCAAGTAGATGCTTGTGACTCCAAGAGGGAGTATTTATGGTCGATAGTGGGTTCATGACTCCGGTAATCTGGGCTGGAGCGACAGAAACGACTAAGGTTATGGATGTGTTGTTGCCATTAGGGAAAAAATATCTAATGCTTAACTTAAGGGTACTGCTGTTATCCGTTGCTTCTAACTTAATACTGACGAGAGACACAGACGTTATCCCGGAGGTGCATTATTAGTCATGGATGCAGCTGGTAAGCGGTCCGTGTATTATGATATAATGCCCAATAAATACTACAATAAATTACTTGTCATATACTGCATTGTCATGCGTTTGCTATTTATCAATTGCCCAACTATAATTGGTTTACCCAACATGCATGTTATCTTTTATGGAGAGACATCACTAGTGAACTGTGGACCCCGGTCCATTCTTTTACACTGATAAAAACACTGTTTCCACTACGCTCTGCAATCATCTGTTCGCTGTTACTTTCTACAATTATTATTATTCTCCACACCATACGTTTAATCATTTGTATTCAGCAAGTCAGGGAGATTGACAACCTTCCTGTTTCGTTTGGGCAAAGTAGTTTTATTGTGTTGTGTGCAGATCCACGGCAACCGCCATATTTTCTGACGCTGTTAGGAGACTTCTCTCCTGCCAACGCATATTTTCTGGTGTCGTTGTCAACCTTCTGAAACTCTTTTGACTCCTACTGGTTCGATAACCTTGGTAGAATTACAAGGGAAAATTGATGCTGCACTACATCATACCTTTTTCTTAGGGTTTCCCAATGAACGTTTGTTTTCACGTCATCAGTGAGCCTCTTCTCTCCCACCACATAGTCCACCACCTACCCTCTCCTCCCCCAAGGTTTGTCGCCAAAAGATCCACCGGTACCATGCCTGGTCGTGACTGCCGCGAGGAGCAGATGGAACGCCACCTTCGCAGCTACATGAAGAGCGTGTGGACCATGCGCGTCGCTCGAGGCACGCCGCCACGGGCAATTTTGCCAGCAGAGTGAGGGCCACGCGCGGCGAGGTGTTTCATCGCAAGATGCTTCGGGAGGCCTTCTCTCACAGCCGTGAGCAACATGCAAGCTCCTCCCGCGCGCCACCACCTCTAGCTCCAGCTCTGTCGTCCTATGCGCCTGACGGCTGTCGTTTGATGACGGTACAGGAGTCGCAACACCACTTGCACCACAACATCCCGGTGCCAGCCAATCGGTGTCTACACGATGGGTGGGTGATCAACATCGTCAATATACCGGCCGCGCCGCCGCTCATTGGGAAGCCGCGTCTCGACTACATCAAGAATGTGTGAGGGGCCATGCCATGTGAGAATAGGCGCAACCCCACGTACGCCGTGTCGTCTCCCTATTGGAACAACACGGTGGCGGTGAGTACGAGACACGCCGCGACAACTACTTCCGCACCTCCGGCATCTCACCTCCTATCGAATGATTCTCGTTGGGCCATGAGATGCAGATCCGGCGACGCCGAGCCATGGCGCCGAAGAGGGAACCAGAGGCGGCACTCCCCGGCGACGACCGGTTCGGAGGAGACTACTCCGACGAGAAGCGCGTGCAGGTCGTCCGCAGCGACGGCGCACGGAAGCGCGGCGCACGGAAGTACAGTCGCGGCGGGTCGGTGCGCCGCGACTTGCCGGAGTTCGACCGGCTCCGGCGCGAGCGCGAGATTGAGATCCGCCGCCACCAGCAACTGCGCCTCCGCCACGGCGAGGGCAGCTCCTCCGCGGGCGCGAGCAGCTCCTCCGCGGCCTCAGGTGCTCCGCCGCCGGAGGACTACGACCCGGGCATTTCGGGGTCACGCTCGGGCCGGAGGACTTCGTCCCCGACGACCAGATGGAGCGGCAGCTCGCGGCGGCGATGATGCGCTCCAAGTACGAGGAGGAGGAGAAGGCCGCCGCCGCCAAGGTCGCCGCGGAGATCAACCAGGGGCTGCTGGAACAGGCGCTGGTCATCAGCACGCTCCCGCCCGTCATCGACCTCGTCTCCGACGAGGAGTGAAGCTCCTCCGCCGCTGCGTCGCTGCCGCGCCCATGGCTCCGATGAGGAGCCGCATTTTGACCAGTAGGGGTTGATCGGCGGCGACCTAGGCTAGCGTAGATGTAGGCTAGGTTTGATCGGCGGCGAACTAGGCCGCATTTTGTGTAAAAATCAACTCGTGCTGCTGTCCAATATGAACTAGTTCGTTCCCGTGAATTCTCAAATTTCCAAATCGAAGAAATGCAGGTTGCGTTTGAGAGTTCTGTTCTTCGCTGCACAAAATATCGAGCAAAAACATGAAAAACGCAACCCGCAAAATGCTTTTGCGGTTTCTGGTTCTGCTAGAGATGGTCTTAGGGATTTTAAGCTCAGTGCGCGGGCGTCAGCAGATGCACCGGTGCGAGCGCGACGGTCGGGTGCTCGGGTGAACAAAGGGTAAAGTTAACTGCCGATCCGACGCATGCGGGCCTAGAGTGCTGTGACGTCGTTCCGGGGCCACGTCAGGTGAGTGTGCGTTGGTGGGCCGGCCGGTGAGGTCCCGCGTGTTATCCTGAAACCTTGTCGATCGGTTTGGTGGCTGCTGTCGAACGCTGCGTAGACATGATGACGCCCGGAAATGGTTGCTGCCTTGCTAGAGAAGACGCTCGCGTGAGCCTGTAGCACTCACTCATTCACTCACTCACTCAGTAATCTGCACCCACCGAAGAGAAAAGAAAAGTCAGTGCAGGTAGGTCGCTAGATCGATCTCGATCGATGCAGTTATACTGCAAAAGACAGATATTGGACGTGGTCGGCGATGAGATCGACTCGCCATAAGATCAGAAATTCAGGATGTGCTGGAGTCTGGAGACACCGCGAGCGGCCGCCGGGGATTAGACGGCGACACGTACGGTGCGCCTGCTCGAAGCGTGCCGCGCTGCGGTTGGCGCGTCGGCGGCGGACGGACACGGGAGCGAGATTACTCACGTCCAGATCGATCGGTCTGGTATTTGACCGGCCGATGATCATCATATACATATGGGCACGTCGCGGCGCGGACAGACACGGGAGTGGCACCGCCGGTATGGCTCGTTTTTATCTGGTTGTTGCGACATCCATCCATGGCGACGCGGGAGCTACCGGCCGTTGGACCGGCGCCTGGAGCGGACGTGCGCACGTGGCTGTCACCAAACTTTACGTAGCCAGCAGCTAACTTTACGTACTGAGTGTGATCTCCGGAGACACCTCCCCAAGCATAGCCTGAAGGTGTCAGGAACAGGAAATACCCCTAAGCCAGGGGCGATCATAACCATGCATAAGTGGTTAGGGGACACCTCTTCCTTCATCCAACCAACGTTTCGCATTTGTTCTGTTGGAATTTCTCCAACAACTACTACTTGATCCTACAAATAATAAGACCATGAACACATGCTTAACAATGTGTGATCCTTAGAACATGATATCGATGCAGAACTGGTTATGCTTCATAGTAGGAAGCACACACATGTTTATCCAAGAAGTGCATGCTATGCATAACGAACTACAGTACAAATATTGCAAATCAGATATTACCCCTTCCACAAAGGGCGTGTTTGATAACCACAGTTTCATCATAGCCATACGAAATCAAGAGAATATAGTACGGATATTGCAAAATCAGAGAACACTCAAAAGATTATCTCTTAGTACCAGCAATCGTGCACAAATAATTTCATGCGTACACATCAACTAATACTAAAGGACACCATTTGAATGAAAAGATGTTCATACAAGCCTCAGAAAATCATAGTAGGCTTGGAGCAACTGTACGAAAGAGAGTGCAAAGCAACTTTGTGAATACAACTTCGGTGAGTTGCTCCAGCCTTACGAGATGTGTTCATCGCTGTCCGGAAATAGAACCCAACACCAAATCGACAGATCCACTGCCCAATCGGACAGAACACCCAAATATGTTTGTTTTTCACCAAATCCGAACTAAATCGTAATACACATACATGATATTGCAACCACCGAATCCCTACTAAAAAGCCCTACACCAGAGCCAAAAGATCGAAACTTTCACACAGATCAAATCCTAGATATGTCGTGCATGTCATGTTAAGCAGAGAAACAGTGATGGATCTACAGATTTACGACGCTGACGAGGCATAAGAGGGCTAGAGATGATCTTACCGCAATTGACGAAACCCTCGAGGAAAAAGGGATGACGCGGTGCTCTTGATGTGCCGATGAAGCTCCTCCCTACGGAAGGATGGAGAGATGACGACCCTTCGTCTACTGTCGAAAATACTCGCGGCGGTGCTCTGGATGTGCCGCCAGAAAGGAACCGCCGACGGAGAGAGAGAAGAGGAGAGGAGCGAGTGTGGTAAGTGAAAATGAAGAGGGGTGTGAGCGGCGAGAGAATAAATGGCGCGTGTTTCCTAAGAGACGCGGCGTCTCCCGCGCGTTCGCTCGCTTGCCGCCCTTGCGCTCCACCAGACCTGGCTCCACGGAATTGCCGACATTGTTTTGACGTTCGCGCTGGCCTGACTCGAAATCTCGCACAGGCAACCAAACGTCACGCTTTTGCAGCTGGTGGGCCTGGTCTCGACGTATGCTAGCCAATAGACACGCCTCTTGTGTCGGTCACTTTGTCCAACTTGTAATCCCCATAAGTGAGGCCGCCATGCTCCTTACATTATGCCTCTTTTCGTGCCGACCTACCCACATAGGGGGCATACTACTTCGTACCAGGTTTGGATAAACGTTGCTAGGAGCACTACAGCTCAGTGCGGAGAACGATGGAGTACTGAGTTGGGGTTTTTGCGACGAGCTGGCGATGGTCAGGCCGACGGGTCTAGCTTAAACTACCAACGACCTACCACGTCATGACTGGGCAGCCACGTGCGTGCTCCCGGCTAAGCTGTCGGCAGGATAGGGTAACGTGGTGGGCGCGGCACTGACCTGACCTACCGCGCAGTACTACGTTACTATCCTGTGTGTGGGACCTGGAGCCAATCCAACGCAGCATTACGTGGCGCCTCGTACCAGAAAGCGACGGCGCACGATCCTCTTGGCTGCATCGTATCGTAGGATCTTCCAGGCCCCGCGGAGCTCAATTTGGCCGTGTCCTCATATTCCACGGCCGGCCGGTACAGCGATCGAGATTGCAAATGATACGGCACTGGCCAACGTGCAGCCCGCTACTCCTAGTATACAACTCCCTCGTTTCAGGTCTCTATTATACTCCTATGTATTTTATGTCCAATCTTTTTCCATCGATTTGATAAATAAAGTATGAGTGTGAGTTATATATTATTGTACAAAATATATTACTCCATTCCGAATTGGTTGACGCAGATTTTTTTTAGATACAGATACATATTAAAATACATTTAGATACATCCCTGGTTTGATAAATCCGCGATTCGGAACGGAGGGAGTACTTAATTCACGTTAGATTCGAAAAATGTTTTCAATTGTATGATATTTTAAAGCGTGAACTCCATCCATATTGTACATGACGCACACCTATTACGAGGTTCAAATTTGACAAAGAAAAGGCTATGTGCTACTCGCTCCATTCAGAAATAGATGTCTTAGCTATCTCAAAATTTGGAATACATCCAAATTTTGAGATAGCTAAGACATCTATTTCCGAACGGAGGGAGTATAAAATTGTACGGTGTATTCAGTGACGGAACTAGGACTTGAAGCCTGTGATGTCATTTCAAATATGTGATGCCCAATACATGTGTTTTACTGGTTTTTAAAAAATTCTTTATGATTTATGCTTATATATAAACGATTTGGCAAAACAAATTGTGTAATCAATTGACCACACAGGTCTCAACGTGGCTCCGCCACTAGTACTCTCCTACAAAAAAACAAGGACGCCATATAAATATGGCTGGAGTGAGGCACAAATATATTACTACCTCCGTATCAAAATATAAGATGTCTTAGTATTTTTCTCATACGAATGTACCTATATGTATATTAGTGTGTAGATTCACTCAGTTCTATCTGTAATTCTGTATGTAGTCCTATATGAGATATCTAAAACATCTTAAATTTTGATACGAAGAGAGTACTAGTATAGTTGATATTTAAAACAATATGTCTTTTAAACAATCAAGGAGGGATTCTTGTATCCACGAAGTAATACTACTTCGTTGGGGTTGCGTAAGTCCATACAGAGGATAGATTGTTGGCTTAGAGCATCTCCAAGAGCTTACCCATATTTGTTTCCAATACAAAAATTGCCTTTTAGGATATCTGGAGCAAAAAATAAGCTCCAAGAGCTTACCCATCCGTGAGCCCATACCCAATTTTTTGGGGGTAAGAACCCATATGTGGTGATGAATTGGCATATATGGGTAAGGATGGGTAGATGACCCAAAACTGAAAAAAGGAGGCGGGAAGGGCCAACTGCCACGCGAGGAATTCACGCCCGCGCGGCCGACCCACCCATGGCGGCTCCGGCGCGCCCACGCCGCCGCCGAGCTCCCGCCACCCTTCGCGACCCCAGTCGGCCCCGCCACCTCGTTCCCGGTCGGTGCGCCCCTCGAATCGGTCGGAATCGATGGAATCGACCACCGCCGCTGCGTCTGAGTTATGTTGCCGTGTTCGACACCGCTGCCGCGTCGGAGCTCCGAGGGCACCCCCGTCCGGTGCTGCATCGATTCGTTCTAGCCCCTGGTCGATTCCAACCATCGAAGCTGCCTCCTCGGCTAGGCGACAACCATGGTTGACGCTGGGTGGGACGAAGGTGCTGGTTGGGCGGCAATGGAGGCACACACATCGGCGGCGGTGCTGCTCGTGAGGAAGAAGAGAGAGGGAGGGAAAAAAGAAAAAGGCTTACCCACAGACATGTGGGACCTACGTACAAGATGCCAATTTGGGTATCCAAAAAAGCTGGAAAAGCAACAAAAAAATCTGCTTACCCATACACTCTCTCTTCTCTACCAAAACCATTTTGCCTACCCAAATTATGGCTAACCTCTTGGAGATGCTCTTACATATGCTCTATGATGAGTGTACATATCAGGAAGTGATCCTAGCTTATTTGGCTATAAGAGTGTTTTTATGACCTAGCCAATCAGGTCACGAAAACGAATTTGCATCTTATTTTTCAAAAACAATAGGTCTTTAGGGCCCTCCTCTATCGTATATCGTTTCTGTCGGGGGGCTACCCCCGGGTAGGGTCATGGTATGGTATAAGCAAGGTCCCAGGTGTGGGCCAGGTTACAGTAAAAGCTGACATACCTGGATCTCAGAAGTGACCAGGGTGTGATGTTGGTGCAAATGGACATAGGCAAACCGAGGTAATCCGGGTCAGAAGGGACCGAGGTACCATGCTGGTGCAAACCGGCATATGTTGACCGAGACTTGGGATCCGAGATAAGGGATCCGAGATATCATGACCGACATATGTATGTCGGTATCTTGTGTGTTCTCTTATGTGCAGGGAAGGTTATTCAGGAAAGGGAATCTGGCATATCCATGCCGGGTTATAGAGATGAGGCACCCTATGTCGGATGGAGGTCAGCGCTGCTGTCACATCCCGTCTGGCACGGGAGCGTCTGGCTCGGAAGCGCCTGACACGGGAGCGTGCAGGAGGAGCGAGGTGACTGGTCTCCCCTCTGCTGACCAAGGACAGACGTGGGAGCAGGCTACGAGACAGGCATGGGCGTGCCATGTCCTGTCTCTAGCAGAGGGTACATTCTAGGTGTGCAGGAGATGGGCATGTCACGTCCTGTCTCTGACAGGAGTGCCATGATAACATATCTTTGGCGTGGCTATAGTGCACCGCGAGGGGTACTTCCGTAACTCGGTTTAGACTATAAATAGGGCTTTACCCCCTCCTGTGTGAGGGGCGATGCATTGGGACTCATTTCCCCCCCTCAGTTTCATCTTCATCCTTGAGCTTTTCTCCATTGTTGAGACATACAGCTCGAGGAGCACCATGTACTTGTGAAACCTCGGATATATAGAGAGAGATAGGCAGGAGTAGGGGTGTTACCTCCTCACGAGGGCCCCGAACCTGGGTAGATCGTGGTGTGTTCTTGTGTGTATATGCTTTTCTGTGTGTGCTTCTTAGCGCGCTACCCCTCTCCCGGATCCACCAGCGTCCATCGGCCCCGCACTTTAGCCATCCTATGGCATCTGTCGTGATACCACCACGACAGTGTAACATCCCAAAATCTGTAACCCAGTTTTATTAGTCGAAAATGTGGGCCAACAAAAATTTTCTGTTACTTTATGTGTGCTTGCTTATGTTGCTTGCTTGAGTTGTGTTTGTTTGAAATAAAAATTTAAAGAAAAGAAAAGAAACAAAATAAAAACTCCCACATAAAATCATGTGACACGAGTCACACAAATTTCCTCTTATAAAGAAAATCAAATTTTGTTTTCAAAACAAATTCAGAGGGGTGACATGTGATCACTCTCTCTTGTTCTCATATTCTTTTCCCTCTCTAAAAATATTTCTAAAATTCCTAAATTCAAATTCCAATACTTTCTTGAACTTTCCCAAAACACAAAATGTGCTATGTTGCACATATCCAAAAATTTCTAGCACCACACCAACAATCCCTACTTTGCTTGTGAGAATCAAGTGTGGAGTTAAATTCAAGAAAATCGGATTTAATTTTCGTTGAGGCAATTCGTCGAGCACGTGGTAAACACTGCCCGTGTTCATCCTCTACTCCACGAAACCGAGATCAAATCGGTCGATTTGATCGATCCCTGCAAGGTTTGCTTGCTCTACACTCTCTCCCTCACTCCCTTCAGTCGATCAAGCAAGTGGGAAGCGTGGAAATTGGTTGTGTGGGCTCGTGGCCGTCGCCGGACGCACGCCACCGTGCGGTGCACGGTGTCGACGACAGAACCGTGCGTGCAAGCCGCTCCCTGGCCCAGCCCTGCCCCCGTCCACTCCCTCACCTCTCACCGCACGCGCCTGGAAGGACAAGACTGAACCCTGAAGCCCTGAGGCGCCGTGCGCCAGCCGCCGTGTCGCCGCTCGCCGAGCTCTGGCCGCGCGTGGACGCCGACCCCATTCCTCACCTCCACGCCACCCCAGCCCGCGTGGCTCGCCGCAGACACGCCCCTGCCACCCAGCAACATCAGGGACACATCCCCGTCGACCCTCGTGGCCTGCAGACGCCGCATCGATCCATCCTCTCCACGGACGCGCCATGGCCGCCGTGCCGTGTCAAGCTCGTTCACGCCGCAGTGTGTGCACCCTCTCCCCCTACGCCCTAGCTAGGCACCCTAGGGTCGTCGCCGTGCAGCACCGCCCCCACTGGCGTGCTATCCCCCTCCCTAGACCACTCCTGCGCCCCGTCCACCGCACGCCGTGGTTCGGCTATAAAAAGCCACCGCACCCGTGCCTCCACACCTCACCACCGCTCACTCCAGCACCCCTCCCTCACTCTCCACCCCTCAGCGCCCCGCTAGGAGAGCGGTGACGCTGTCCCGCAAGCCCAGGCCGCCTTGAGCGTCCTCGATTGCCCGCCGGAGTTGAGGAAGAAGCCGTGCACGGACAGGTCGTGCCCCTCTTCCCCTCTCCCCTCTCTGGCCCATCCTAGCCTCACCATTACCCCCGCACTTACCCGCCGCCGTTTCCCCGTGTTTGGAGCACAGACGCGGAGCAGAAGGAGCACCGGAGTTGCAGCACGGCCGCGGAGGTGGAGTTGCTCGCCGTCGCCGCCAGAAGCTTCCCCAGCAAGCACACCTCATCCCAGAGGCTTCCCCACGATCCCCGCCATCGATCCACCTCTTTCCGCAACCTCCCGAGCCCTAGGTGAGTTTCCCCGTGCTTCTCGCCGTCGCCGGAGCCGCGGCGCCGCCCGCCTGAGGTCGTCGATGACCGCGAGCTCCAGGCGCCGTTCGATTAGAAATCGACGGTAGCGTACCGGTTCGCGTAATTAGTCGCTGACTGGTGGACCCCACCCGTCAGCGTTTTAAATTTAAAACGCGCGCGCGGAGCGTTCCGTTGAGTCGCCGACGGGCGGACCCCACCCGTCAGGGTTTTCACCTTTATCCAGTTTTTCGAATTTGAATTCTTTTCTGAAGTTCAGTACTGGACTCGGTTTAGAAATTCAACAACTTTAGTTCTAGCAGTTCAAATAAATCAAACTCAACTGTTCTGGAAAGTCTATGAAATTCTTTAACTCACCAAAGTGGTCTCACTCCATTTAATTAAATAATAAAAATGCATTATTAAAAATGCTCCAGAAGGTTTAAAACACTAAACCATTTGTTTCTGGAGTTATATTAATCCAAATGACTTGAAACCAATTTTGGTAGCTTTGTATTAGGATCCTTTAGCTCCCCAAATTTTGGTAGAATTAATTGAGTAGTATAAAATCCTTAGCCTTTGGTTGAACTTCAGTGCACCCTTCTGCACTAAAACAATTAGTGTGAACTGTTGGTAGATCCAATTGATCTAAAACCAATTTTGTTAGGTCACACTCAACCAAGGTTAGATACCCCTAAAAGGATTTAATTTTTGGAGCAACCAAATTTGTTTGGTAGCTAAAACTTGTTTAAAACCCTTCTGAAGTAAAACAGATGTGTAGGGAGTTTTGTAACTCCAAATGATCCCAAACCAATTGGGTGATCTTCTACACACCAGTAGCTATCCATAGAATTTTAGTTTGAATTTTTGTGACAAACATAGATTAAATGGTGAATTAATTAGTGTACAACTAGTTTCTGCCTTAGTTTGAAATTAATTAAATAAAATTTAATTCAATCAATTTGAAACCACCTTGTGTTGCTTGATGTATACAGTAGCTATTTGCAGCATTGTGATTGTTATGATGTGTTGATGCTTGAGCTAGTATAGTGATTGTTTGTTTTGATTGTTTAACGTTTAGACGATACCGTTGACGGATTTATCGAGGAAGGAGGTTTTATTGAACCAGAAGACCAGGATCAGTACCACTTTGTGGATCAAGGCAAGCTACTTCACTGAGCTTGCATTTATATACTTCTACTTTAATCAAAAGAGTTGTTCAAAAGTATCGATGATTTTTGAAAAACCCCTTTTTCAAAACAATGAAAACTATTTTGCCACCCTATGTAGAAAATAGGGTAGCTACTTTACAACTATAGGATGGGAAAAACAATGTTTACTCAAAACCCCTTTTGAAAATACTTGAATGAAGGTGAAGTACCGAAAGGTCGGTACGGAGGTGAAGAACCAGAGAATGGTGTTGTTTCGGGAAAGAAAAAAAAATGCACATTGTGTCCTTGTACTTACATCCCCAGCCGAAAATCTGTGCGACCACATTTACCCACATATGGGCAAGGGCGTAGTCATATAATTTGCTCGTGTTAGTACTGGATGCCTCAATAGCGAGGATGACCTCGTTCCATGAGGGGATGGTCTGAGGACCTACCCCCTGACCTGGGTCCTCTTCATTGTTGTCTACCGGAAGCCGGTATGGATGTGTCGGAGGAAGAGGATTGAAGGGCTCCCTTGGGCCCGCCGGGCAGAACTACGAGTCCCCACACTTAGTTTCTGAGGATTTGAGTGTCGGTGGAAAGTGTCGTAGCGGCAGGGTCCTATACTAGCATGAGCAAAGGACAGGCTATGGCCGGGAACTCAACTTCGCATACCTCTGGTATGGCGGGACGTGGCTGACACGATGAGTGACCGGATGGGTGTGGGAAAAGCGTACTACCTCTGCAGAGGGTAAAACTATTCGAATAGCCGAGTCCTCGGATATGGACAGTTGGGAAGAACTACTAAGGCTATGTGCAAAGTTTTGCAAACTCTGGAGTCGTGTTGAGGAAATTGACTTGGAAAGGGTTATTTCCCACCTGTGCCAATGAGTTGGTACGAGGTGGTGAGGGGTTTGGAACCATAACCAGGTTATGGTTGGATACCGGAGGAGCTCCGGAGAAACAGCTAAAATGGTGTTTTCTTAAAGGATAGGTTATAAACTTCTTCACACCCCCTTTTCTATTAAAAGGTTTTTAAAGATTTTTCAAATAAAAGTTTTTTAAGAGATAAAAATCTAGTGCCTACTCAAGTTGGGGTAGTTTGCGAGTACAATCAAATGTACTCATATTGGTTTCGTCCCTGGCTATTGTCTTAGCCAGATTTCGAGGAGCCCTACGTTGAAGAGGAGTTCGGCGACGTCTATGCGAACTAAGATCTTCATAAGTCAGCTGCCTGTCGGGTGTTGTCGAGTTGGTTTAGCCCTACTACCGTAGCTTCCGCTGAATAAAGATGGTTTGGCCCTTGAAGGCACCTATGTATAATTAGGCCTGTATGGCCAGGTTTGTAAGACTTTGAACTCGGTATTGTATGGATGTAAACTTTGGTATTCAGTTCGGATTATGTGCAACGACAGACTGATCACGGGATCGTTGCGTCGAGCATAATCGGGTATTTCGGACAGCTAGTCCGGGGTCACCACAGACAGTTGGCGCCCACCGTGGGGCCAGCAGCGGCGCTGGCTGGTGTGATCATCCGGACGGGTTCCATCATCGACTCCGGCGAGC
Source organism: Poa pratensis (assembly GCA_947311845.1). Lineage (NCBI taxonomy): Eukaryota > Viridiplantae > Streptophyta > Magnoliopsida > Poales > Poaceae > Poa > Poa pratensis. The sequence goes on along the minus strand of CAMZMU010000055.1, from coordinate 44,177,931 downwards.
GCGTCGTCTGCGGGCTCATCTGCAAGCTCGGCTCGCTGAACTTCATCAGCGACAACGCGAGATGCTTCGGCAGCAGGCCGTTCCCGACAAACGGCTGCCTCATCAGCTTCGGCGCTTTCGTGACCTACGTCGCCACCGAGGTTGTCTGCAAGTACCTCGAGCAGGTGCTTGTGGCCGAGGATCCTCCTGCTGTCTGCGCGGCTCACGGCCGGCATATCAATCGCCCCGGGGTCTGCGCCGAGGTAATGATGACCGGGCCTGTGGGTGATGCTGGCAAAGGCGATGCCGGCCAACCTGCCGCCAAGACCACCAGATCGGCGAAAGTGCCGCTGGAGAGGAGGGAGAACCTCCGTGACCAGGCCGGTACATCCGAGGTACCGGTTAGGCCGGCCCATCTCGAGGAGATAATCGAGAAGCTGGCTGTGCCGGTAACTACCGGTACAGATCCTGCCCTGGCAGAAGCCGAGTTGGAGTCGCAATGCCAGAGCCTGCATCAGGAAGCCCTCGAGATGGCCGAGGTGAGGAGAGAGTTCGGGATAACTCTCCGTGAGTATAACCAAGCACATGGTTTAACCCCGGTAGCTGCTCGCCCTAGTCGCATAGAGGATGTGCGAAAGAGGGGTAAAGCCCTCAATGTTGAGATTGCTAGAGATGGTAGATCTAGTTCCAGTAAGACTCCTAGTCACTTGTCGGTTGAAAAGCCGAAGTATAGTTCCCCTGCTAAGACTTTTAGAGCTGCCGAGGCAGCAAGAGCCGAGTTGTCAGGCTTATTCGGAGAAGCTCTCCGTAGGCAGCAAGACCGAGTTAATGAGTTGGTAGCTGTGGCTACTCGGCAGAATGAGGCCTATCGCAAGGCTAACACAGTTGCAGGTGGGTCCGAGATTGTTCACTCGGCTAGGGGAGCTAGTGGATCTAAGGGGCAAGCTTCATCACCGCATGTCGGTGAAGGTCGTGACCGGGGTGTAAACTCCGGTAAGAATAAGCAGATGCAGGCGTATGATCCGGCATATGCCGGTAAACAGTTAGCCGGGCAAGGCAGTGTCGGCCGGGTAAAAGCAATCCCGGTCCGGGCAATCCGAATGTCAGAAATGTTAACTCGGCTGGCCGAGGTTGTCCACCTCGGTATCCACCGAGAAATCCTGCCCAGCAGCCGCAAAGTGTTGCGTATGTTCAGCAGCCACAGGGTGGTGGCCAGATGGTCGATCGTTATGATGATGGTTACTCGGCTATGGAGAAAGCCGGGTATCAGAGATATGAAGGTGCACTGGGATCCTGGTTGGGACCTCGCCAGTTGTCACCAAATGATGCACGCTACAAGTTGGACATGATCTATATGTCCGAGATGCTGGAAGAGCAAGGCCCACCTGGTCCTGCATGCTTTGGACCTCGGATTATGAGGGAGCCACCTATGCGGCACTTTCAGTTGAGCCGGGGCTCAAAGACATATGACGGCAGCACTAAGCCGGAAGACTGGCTGACAGATTATGTTTCGGCAGTGCATATCGCGGGAGGAAACCGCCGATGGGCGGTGAGGTATATGCTGCAAATGTTGGAAGGGCCAGCCCGGATCTGGCTGAATAACTTGCGAGAGGGCAGTGTTGACTGTTGGCTGGACTTTGAAGAAGCATTTGTTAGCAACTTCTCCAGCACATACAAGAGACCGAATCGTCCTCAGCAGCTTGCGATGTGCAAGCAGAGGGATAGTGAAACTGACCGAGATTACTTGACCTGGTGGAGTACTGTTCGCAATTCCTGTGAAGGAGTTGTGGAGGCGCAGGCCATATCTTGGTTTGCCCAGGGATGCCGACACGGCTCCATGCTCTGGCAGAAGTTGCAGAGGGAGATGCCGGCTACCCTGGCTGAGACAATCCGGATTGCGGATAGCTATGCACTGGGTGATCCGATGCAGCCCTTGCTGAACTCGCTGGAACCGAGTAGAAGATACCCGGTGAATAATAGACCCAGGCCAGTCAGGGAGAACGATCGCCGGGACTTCGGTAACAAGAGGAGAGAGCCGGATTACAGGTATGGCTCAAACCAGGTTGCCGCGGTAAACCAAGATCAACCAGATGCAGGCAGTAGCCAGCGTCCGAAGATCAACGGCCCAACATGGGGCCAGGATCAAGAAGGGAAGAAGCCATGGAGTAACTAGAAGCAATCCTTCACTTATGAGGCTATGTTGGATGGACCTTGCAGCTTCCACACCCAAGACATCCGCATGCCGGCGAATCATACAACTCGGCAGTGCAGCTGGTATCAGTGCACAAGGGGGAAGGAGCCAGAGCCGGAGGAAATCAGGCGGGGGCACCTCAGAGAATTCCGCCGAGGCAAAACTTACCACTCACCGGGCAAATGCTATCCCGGTGAATCCGCCAGCTCAGAGGTAAGCAGATCTGAAACCTGTGAATCAGGTGAATGTCAGAGGGAACAACAACAACACTGGTCCCAGTAGGCAGGGAGAGTATCCCCAGGGAGATTACAGAGAAGCTCATCAGAGCCATGTGGTCTTTGTGACCGAGCCAACTGACAAGAAGAGTTTGCATCGGTGGGCACTGGAGGTGAACCCAGTTATGCCGGCAGTACCGAAGTATATGCACTGGTCCGAGCAAGAGATCAGTTGGAGCAGAAGGGATCATCTCCGAGTTATGCCAACTCCGGGAGGTTATGCCTTGGTGGTGGATCCGACATTCATTGGACCCACCATCAATGTCCGGTTCACCCAAGTTCTCATTGATAATGGGAGTGCTATCAATATCATGTACCGAGACACCATGGTAAAGATGGGTATCTCGATGAACATGATGCAACGAGTAGCACGACCTTCCATGACTTAGTGTCGGGTGTCTCATGTGCACCTATGGGCAAAATTTGGGTTGATGTGTTGTTCGGCACCAAGGACAACTGCCGAACTGAGAGCATCCAGTTTGAGGTAGTGGACCTCGAAAGTCCATACCATGCTTTACTCGGCAGGCCCGCGTTGTCCAAATTCATGATATCTACCCATGTGGGTTACCTCAAGATGAAAATGTCAGGTCCTAATGGCATCATCACCATCTCGGTGACTACAAGCGTGCACTGGAGTGTGCCTCGGCTGGATCGTGCTTGGCCGAGTCACTGATTATCGCTGCAGAGAAGAAAAAGATCCATGAAGTGGTGGCGTTGGCTCAGTCCACGCAACTCGGCATGCCGGGTACGGCTAACCCAGAGCAGAATGCGGCTTTCGAGGTACCGAAGGAAACCAAGAAGATCAATGTTGACCCGGCGTTCCCAGACCATAACGTTATCATTGGGACCGGGTTGACTGAGAAATAGGAAGGCGGGCTCAGTCACTTCCTCCGTGAGAATCGGGATATCTTTGCATGGTCAAATCAGGACCTGCCAGGTGTTCCGAGGGAGTTAGCTGAGCACTCTTTGTTCGTCAGACCGGATGTGAAACCGGTGAAGAAACCTATGCGACATCTCTCGGATGAGAGGAGAAAGGTGATAGGCGATGAACTGGCCAGATTACTTGCATCTGGCTTCATCATGAAGGTGCTGCAACCGGATTGGTTGTCTAACCCGGTCCTGATGGAAAAGAAAAAAGATGACCCGAATGTGGCCATTGTGTGGCGCATTGTCGGCCCATTGGAAACCAGGGTATCATGGGCCGGCCTGCCACAACCCTCGAACGCTCCGCAGGAATTTCTGCTAAGGACCAGACGTTCAGCCTGGCGAGCCTCGCGAGGCATTTTCCCTCGCGAGGGCTTATTTGTCCGACCGAGCATTTCTGTTAAGGACCGAACGATCGGCCTGGAGGCCTCGAAGGGACCTCTGCCTCGAGAAGGCCTCTCCTAGAAGATCTTCAGGCCCTGGCGCGTCTCCGCGCCGCCCTCAGGAGGTTTTTCCTCGAGAGTCAACGGCTACAGAACCTCGCGAGGGTTCAGGCCTCGCGGGGTTCCTTCAAGTGGAAGCAAGCTCCTGCGCCGCTGCAGAGCGCACATGGGCTCTGCGCCCGCCGCAGAGTGACGCGCGCCTGCGCGTGATGACGAAGACGCCGCAGTTGCCATTCTCGTGTATAAAGTGGTCAAAGGAGCTGCGGCAAGCAAAGCGGACTCCAAGACTTGCCAAATTGGTGATAAAGCGGCCGGCCGCCGCTACGCTCCAACTGCGACGTCACCGTGGGGCGCGCCCCAAAGCTCTGCAGCGCCAGCCCACCGTCCTGGTTGGACGGTGGCTTTTTCTGCCAAGACGACGTGCTCCCTGCCATGGACCGTGTCCATGGACGCCCCCGACGCTGTGCGCTGTGCTCCAATTCGGCGGCATTGTGGTATCCCTTCCCGCCGGAGTTTTCGGGGAAGAGGACCAAGCCCAGTATATAAGGAGCCAGTGTACGACCTAGGAGGGGGATCCCGCATTCGACAACTCATTCCACAACCAAGGAGCTACGTCTGAGAAGAAGACGGAGCTCATTCCACCATAGTCCACCATAGCCACAGCAGTGCCCTCGGCAAGCACACTTGTACTGTGAACCTCTCCAAGCAGTGCAATACATCTTAGCAGGACGTAGGGCTTTTACACCTCACGGTGGGCCTGAACCTGGGTAGCGGCTCGTGTTACCTCTCTGTCGTGATGTTCCTCACCGAGCTCGACGAGCACCGTCGCCGAGGTTGTTGAGGATTTGTTTGACGTTGTGTTCAGCCCCTTACTCGTTTCCTGGCACTTGAGAGACACCCCTAGTTCCTGGGACTAGTCTCCGACATTTGGCGCGCCAGGTAGGGGGCTGAGGCGCGTCTTCAACTTCTTCAACCTCTCCGCGCCATGACTGACACGCGAGCTGCGCGTCGCGCGACGGACGTCCGGCAGGGCCAACACCGAGCCCGCCGCCAACCACAACCCGCGTGGTCGCCCACGCGCCAACCGCGCTTCAGAGCGCAACGCCGAGCCGCGCGTCGAGCACCCTGAGGACGACGGCGGCAACGGCAGCGGCAACGACGGCGGCATCGACGGCGAGGACGAGGGAGCTTCCTCCTTGCACCCATCCAGGCGCGAGAGCGCCTCCACGATGGGCCGAGCAGCGCCCAGTCCAGCCACCGCGCTGCTGATGGCGCAGAGCTGCTGCGCTACCGTCCCACGCAGGCGGGCCATGACAACTGGCTGGGCGTCTCGAGGAGCTCATCAACGCCGCCGCCGTTCCTGCCGCCACCACTGCAGCACCAGCACCCTCCCGCTCGCTGGTGCGCCACTCCGGACGCGAGGGGAACATAGCGCACGGCGCTCCTCCTCCCCCTCCGCCTCCGCCACCTCCTCCAGCTGCAGCTCCGGCAGCAAACCACCGCGCCGCGTCGCACGCATCCTCGCCGCACGACTGCCAGATCGTGCAGCGGACTCCGGCGGACGCCCGCGTGGAGATCGAGCGCCAGAGGGACCGCCACAACCGCGTCGTGCAGGAGATCCCGCTGCAGGTCGCCAGAACCGCGGCGTACTCGCTGGTGGCGCCGTGACATACGCCACGGGCTGCACCGCCTTCACCCGCAACCTGCGCCGTGTCGTCTGGCCTGTGAAGTTCAAGCCAGACCTCCCTCCACGCTACGACGGCAGGACCAACCCTCTGGAGTTCCTGCAGCTCTACACCGTCTCCATCCAAGCTGCAGGAGGCGACGACAAGGTGATGGCCAACTGGCTCTCCATGGCGCTCAAGGACTCCGCGCTCTCGTGGCTCATGAACCTCCCCGAGAACACCATCGACACGTGGGAGGACCTCTGCAAGGTCTTCGTCGCCAACTTCAAGGGCACCTACGAACGGCGCTCACCTACAACGACCTTCGCGCGGTGCGCCAGAAGCCTGACGAGACCCTCCGCAGATACATCCAGCGCTTCAGCCAGGTCCGCAACAAGATTCCGAACATCCCGGACTCGCACGTCATCTCCGCCTTCAGGGAGGGCGTCACGAACCACAGGATGCTCGAGAAGCTCGGCATCCACGACACCTCTCCTCTGTGGTGAAGCTCTTTGATCTGGCTGACAAGTGCGCCAAGGCTGAAGAGGGCCTCCTCTTCGTCAAGAAGGAAGTGGAGGAGGACCCTCCAGAGGGGTCCAGGAGCAAGAAGAAGCCTGCAGAGAAGCGCAAGACCACCGCCATCCTCGCGGCAGAGCCTGACGCAAAACAGCCTCGCGAGGCCTCTCCGGCGGCTGAAGAGAAAAAGGCGGACAATCGCCCATACTGCATCTACCACAACAGGCACAACCACGCCACTGAAGACTGCTGGGAGCTCAAGCAGCTCAGCAAGGAGCGGAGAAGAACCAGGGCCGCGGCGGAGGCCGTGGTGGCCGCGGAGGTGGACGCCACAACTTCCAGCACAGGCTCGGGGGAATAACGCTGGGCAAACGGCAACCTCCCCGACGAGAACCCTGGGGGCTACCAGGCCCCTCAGGGGGCAATAGCCTGCATCCTCGGCGGGTCCCAGGCGCCCAAGTCCAACAACCACTTCAAGCAATTCTCTCGCGAGGTCAGCGCAGCGCTTCCAGGGCTTGAGGCTTCCCAGCCCCTCAAGTGGTCACAGTACACCATCGCCTTCGACTCCAAGGACCACCCCAAGTCGACCAAGGCAGTAGGCACCATCCCCTGGTGTGCACCCCCATCATCAACAACATCGCCGTCGCCAAGACGCTTATAGATGGGGGTGCGGGCTTGAACGTCATCTCTGTCGAGACCTTCGAGCAGCTTCAAGTGCCCTACGAGTGGCTCATGCCCTCTAGGCCCTTCACGGGTGACAAGTGGCTCTACCACACCTCTGGGGCAGGTGAGGCTCGCGGTCACCTTCGGCACGCCGCAGAACTACCGCACCGAGCAGATCGACTTCGACGTCGCGCACATTGGCCTGCCCTACAACGCCATCCTCGGCTACCCCGCCCTCGCGAAGTTCATGGCTGTCACTCACCATGCCTACAACATCGTCAAGCTTCCAGGCAGCGGCGGCACCATCGCCATCCACGGCAAGTCCAGGACGCAATGCGCTCTGTCGAGACCGCCTACAAGGCCGCTGCCGTGGCATTCCCCGCTGATGAGGACATGGAGCCCCTCGAGAGGCCCGCGAAGAAGAAGCAGCTGTTCTCACAGGAGCAGGCAGCCACGAAGAAGGTGTCACTGGACGCCAGCGGCTCGGGGGCTAGCGTCACCATAGGCGCTGGCTTGCCTCCCAAATAGGAAAGCGCGCTCGTCGCCTTCCTCAGGGCAAACTCTGACATGTTCGCATGGACACCGTCAGAGATGTCCGGAGTACCGAGGGAGGTGATCGAGCACCACTTAGCCGTGTGTCCAAACGCACGCCCCGTGAAGCAGAAAGCACGGCGCCAGGCGCCAGAGAAGCAAGAGTTCATCATCAAGGAAGTAGAGAAGTTAAAAGAAGCGCACATCATCAGAGAAGTTCCACACCCCACATGGCTCTCCAACACGGTGGTCGTTCCCAAGCACACCGGGGGCGGCAGGCTCTGCATCGACTACACCGACCTCAACAAGGCCTGCCCCAAGGACCCGTACCCCATGCCTCGGATAGACCAGATCGTGGACTCCACCGCCGGCTGCGACCTCCTCTGTTTTCTGGATGCCTTCTCAGGCTACCACCAGATCAAGATGGCGAAGGAGGATGAGGAGAAGACAGCATTCCTCACCCCTTGTGGTGTGTATTGCTACGTCTGCATGCCCTTTGGCCTGAAGAACGCCGGCGCCACCTTCCAGAGGCTCATGAGGAAGGCCTTGGGGGCTCAGATGGGAAGAAATGCAGAAGCCTACGTCGACGACATCGTGGTCAAGACTCGCGAGAGCACACCCTCATGGAGGACCTCGAGGAGACCTTTGCCAGCCTGCGCAAAGTAAGCATCAAGCTGAACCCCGCCAAGTGCGTCTTCGGGGTACCGTCAGGCAAACTCCTCGGGTTCCTAGTGTCTCACCGCGGCATAGAAGCGAATCCTGACAAGATCAAAGCCATAGAAGAGATGCAGCCACCTCGTCGCCTTAAGGACATGCAGCGCCTCGCGGGATGCATGGCCAGCCTCGGCCGTTTCATCTCCAAGTTCGGCGAGAGGGCGCTGCCATTTTTCAAGCTCATGAAGCGGTCTGGCACGTTCAAGTGGACGCCTGAGGCGGACAAGGCATTTGAAGACCTGAAGAAGTACTTGGCTAGCCCACCTGTCATGGTTGCCCCAAGGCCCGGCGAGCATCTGAAGCTGTACCTATCAGCCACTCCACAAACAGTGAGCGCAGCCTTGGTGGCAGAAAGGGAAGAGCCAGTCCTCGCCAAGAAGGACACCCCACGCCAAGCCCAGATCCCCCCGACAAGGAAACATCCTCTTCAGGCCCTGAGATGCCGAGCCCGCACAACCAGAAGGCACCCTCGTCGAGGGTCCACCTCTCGAGAGGCTCGACAAGGCTCCCGAGGAACCCAGCGCTGCGTCACCATCGACAACCCTCGTCGAGCATCCCGTCTACTTCGTCAGCACTGTGCTGCGAGATGCTCGCGAGCGGTACACTATGCAGCAGAAGCTCCTCCTCGCGCTCCTCATCGCTTCCAGGAAGCTGCGCCACTACTTCCAGGGCCACCCCATCACGGTGGTCACATCATTCCCTCTGGAGCAGATCCTGCGCAATCCAAACGCCACTGACCGCGTCGCAGGGTGGAACATTGAGCTGCAACCTTTTGGCCTGCGCTTCGACACCACCAGGGTCATCAAGGGGAGAGCATTGGCTGACTTCGTCGCCGAGTGGACAGACACGCAGCAAGAAGAGCCTCATGAGGCAGAATCCACGCCAGCAGGAGACACGGCGCCAAGCCACTGGACCATGCACTTCGACGGAGCATTCGCATGCCAGAACGCTGGGGCTGGCGTCGTCCTGACCTCACCCAAGGGCGACAAGCTCTACTACGCCGTCCAGCTGTGCTTCACGACAGACAAGGTCTCCAACAACATCGCCGAGTACGAGGGCCTCCTCGCCGGGCTCAGAGCCGCAATCGCCCTCGGCATCAAGCGCTTACTCATCAAGGGCGACTCCCAGCTCCTCGTCAACTTCTCCAACAAGAGCTACACGCCTAAGGACGGCCATATGGCCGCTTACCTCGAGGAGGTCCGCAAGCTCGAGAAACACTTCAAGGGGATGGAGCTCAGGCACATCCCACGAAGGGAGAACCAGGAGGCCGACGACATCGCCAGGCGAGCATCACGCAGAGAAGCCCAGCAGGCGGGCGTGTTCGAGGAGAGGCTCACCAGGGCATCGGTGAAACAGCCAAAAGAAGCGTTGAAATGAACATGGACGAAGAGCTCCCACCACCACCAACATCTGGAGCACCAGGCTGCGGTCCACCCACAGGGGAACGCCTGCTGCTGGCCATGACACACCAAGAGACGGGCTGGATCGATGAGCTCAAGGAGTACCTCAGGGACGGAGTCCTCCCTGAAGAGGACGCAGAAGCAGAGAGAGTTGCTCGCCAGGCCAAGTCATACTGCCTTCACGAGGGAGACCTGTACCGCAAGCGTCCAAATGGAGTTGCACTAAAATGCGTCCCCCCTGAAGAAGGCCGCCAGCTGATCAAGGACATACACAGTGGAGAATGTGGCCACCACTCATCATCACGCACCCTCGCAGGGAAAGTCTTCAGGAGTGGTTTATTGGCCCTCAGTACTTCAAGATGCAACCGCGTTGTCCAGGCTTGCGAGGCGTGCCAGTTCCACGCCAAGCAAGTCCACCAGCCCGCACTGGGGCTCCAGACCATCCCTCTCTCCTGGCCCTTCGCGGTCTGGGGGCTGGACATCCTGGGACCTTTCCCACGCTCCAGCGGGGGCTACCGCTACCTCTACGTCGCCATCGACAAGTTCACCAAATGGGCGGAGGTTGAAGCGGTGCGCACCATCCCGGCGAGATCAGCGGTGAAATTCATCAGAGGCCTGGCCTGTCGCTTCGGCGTGCCAAATCGCATCATCACCGACAACGGCTCGCAGTTCACCAGCGGCATCTTCAGGGCCTACTGCGAGAGTCTCGGCACACGGCTCTGCTTCGCCTCGGTGGCTCATCCACGAAGCAACGGGCAGCTGAGCGGGCGAACGCAGAAGTGCTCAAAGGCCTCAAGACAAGAAGCTTCAATCGCCTCAAGGCCCACGGCAAGAACTGGATTGAAGAGCTCCCCTCCGTGCTCTGGTCCATCCGCACCACCGCCACGAAGCCCACTGGAGAAACGCCGTTCGCTCTCGTCTATGGCGCTGAAGCAGTCCTCCCCACCGAGATCAAGCATGGGTCCCCACGGATCCTTGCTTTCAACGAGGACAACCAAGAGGAGCTCCACAACGACGACTTGCTGCTGCTCGATGGACTACGTCGCCGTGCCGCCCTCCGAGCGGCAAAGTACCAGCAAGACCTGCGCCGCTACCACAGCCGCCACATACGGCCGCGCACCCTCGAGACAGGCGATCTCGTCCTCAGGAGGATCCTCTCCAGAGAAGGCCTCCACAAGCTCTCACCCATGTGGGAAGGCCCCTACAGGGTCGCGCACATCGCCAGGCCTGGCGCGGTGCGGCTCGAGACGGAAGACGGCGATCCGATCAAAAATCCATGGAACATCGAGCACCTACGCAAGTTCTACCCGTGATCACGTCGCGGCAGGCATTTTTTGTCTCAAGAGGGAAGCACGCGTCTTCACCTCCCAGCTTCACCAAGCTTTCCCTTCACGAGGGCCATCTCCACTGAGAGTTTCCTACAACGCGTGCCACGGGCCGCGGGAAGCCTCAGCCACTCCATGTGGAACCCCATGCCCAGACATGGCGGACTTTGTCTTGGCCTCGCCAAGTGTAATGAACAATTTCAGGTCATCATGAACCTATTGCGCTTCGGCGCCGTTATGTAATATTGCTTGGTGAGTTTGCTTTCTTACATTTCATTCGCGCTCACATTTTTCCCCATGCGCACCTCGCGAGCGGGGGCTGAGCACGGTGCCTGTGTCTCGGGAGCATCCCAGCAGCATCGTAAAATCCAAAGGATCCGAGCTCTAACTCGTGGCTCTCCGCCCACGACCGTTATCTCACCAAAGAGCTCTGACTCGTGGGTTAGCTCCCATGCACGTCACCTCACCAAGGACCTTGGTGCTTATTCTCCTCGTGAGATACCCATGAGGAAATCTATGAGCGCGCATGAGTTGTACAACTATGCTTTGCTTGTGGGTTCGCTCTCTCTCTCTCTCTCTCTCAACACAGGGAACAAGACGCCTTGCAGGGCTCCAAAAGCTCCAAGCCAGTCTCAGGCAGCCTCGAGAGGGAGAACACCTCACCAGGAACACAACACCCTCTACAAAGCAGGCGTCTCGCCAGAGCTAAGTCCAGAACTTACGCCTCATGAGCTCTTTTTCCCTCTCGCTGGTTTTGTCGCCCCTCGAGCCTCTCTTTTCTCTCTTACGCCTCATGGGCTGCTTGCACGTCAAAGGGGAGCCCCTGAGCATCGCGCCTCGAGGGCTCTTACCTCTCTAAGCCTTACGCACCCCCCGGCCTTGTCGAGCCCTGACTCCGGCATACCGAAGCGGCGGTGCTATTTGCGCTAAGAGCAGGGTCCTAACGACGTAGAGCGAAAAAGACATGAGGGAACAGATAAAAGGCCTCCCGAGGGGCACTCACACTTGCACAAAGTTAAAGTGTCTTTACAAACCAGCACGAAATAAAAGTGACAAGTCTTAAGATAACTGGTGCCCTTGGCACATCTCTCTACAGGGGCAACCTAAGCAGCGGGGTTGTCGTCGTCGCCGTCGACGTCCTCGTCGTCCACCTCCTCAGCACCAGCCTCGTCGTCGCTCTCCTCAACCTCGACCCTCTTGAAGCGTTGAGTGTACTTCTCCACGTCGTCCCACACCGAGGCGTCCAGCTTCTCGAGAGCTCCTTCTCCAGAGGCTCCATCACAGACGCGAAATCGAAGCCGGGGTGGAGGTGTGCAAGGTTGGCGAAGACTTGGCCGACCGCGACGCCAAGGAGCTCGCGGCTCTCGGTGTCGACCAAGTCGTCGAGGTTCGTCACGACCTCTTCAAACTTGGTGAGGAGCTGCTCGAAGAAGCCAAGGTAGACGGCGACGTCCTGGTTCCCCTCGACAGAGAGCCTGGGGGCTTCGGTCCCCAGGCGGCTCGCGACGCACGCGCACGCCTCACCAAGGAAGCAAACATGCGCTCCCGCTGGCGCGACAAGACCTGCGCAGTCAGAGCGCTCCGCCGAGCTTCCTCGACGAGTTCCACAACAGGCCCCACCTGCTGCTGCATCTCGTTCATGTCCTGCGTCAAGGAGGCAAGGTCCTGCTCCGCGTGCTTCCGAGCCTCCACAGCGTCATGAAGGCGGGAGTCGAATCGCTGCTTCTGAGCCTCAAGCTCCCTGATGCGGGCCTCGAGCTCGTTGCGTCTCTTCGTGAAGCGCGCCTCCTGCTTCTTGGCCTTGTCCGCGAAGTCCTTCCTGCAATTGTCGCGGAAGAGCTGCTCCTTGGTCGCGGACTCCGCCGCCAGCTGCTCCTCCTTCTTGCGGAGGTTCTCGTTGGTCAGCGCGAGGCTTCTGGTAGAACGCCTCGTCTTGAGTGACTTTGCTCTCGCGAGACTCCAGGTGCTCCCGCTGCGCGGACTGATCCTTCTCGATCTGTTCGACCTGTTCCTCGCGCTTGCGCAGCTCGGTCTCGCGGGCATCAAGTTCTGCCCCGCGCTGCACCATCTGGTTCTCACGGACACGCAGGTCCTCGCGGAGCTTCTCCAGGCCTTGCCGCACGGTCTCCGACTCGGCAATGATTCCCGCCTCGCGGTCTAGGAGCTCCTTGTGCTTGGTGGAGACCGCCGCCTCGCGCGCCGCCAGCTCCTGATGCTTGGCCTCCGTCTCCGCCTCGAGCGCCTCGCGCTTAGCGCTCAGGACCGCAAGGGTCTCCTCGACCTCGCGGACCACGCTGAGGCGGATCTCTTCAGCAGAGCGCAGCGCCGCCTCGCGTTGCGCCTGGGCTGCCTCGTCCTTCCGGCGGCAGCGCTCCACGGTCTCCTGGAGACAAGCCCAGCCCCGCGCAAGCTCGGCGACCTCCTCCGCCCTGGTGCGGTCTTCCTCAGCGAGCTGGGCCTCGAGCCCATCGAGCACCTCCCTCGCCGAGCGAAGGACGGCCTCTCGGCGGGCTGCACAGGCCGCCGACCCAGCAAGGCTAGGGCCCACGATTCTCCAGAGGGCCTGGAAGCGCCAGCGCCTGCTGAGGACTCCGGGGCATCGCGCCTTGGGCTCTGGGTGACCTCGAGGCGTGCATGGGGGCTCTGCTGGAGCCTCCCTCTTCTTCCGTGCAAGGGGCCTTCTGGGGGCTCTGGCGAGGGCCCCCCTCGCCTTCTGCACTGGGAACCTGCTAGGGGCTCGAGGCGCCCCCACCGTCAGCTCCGTCGTTTCAGGCAGTAGCCAGCGTCCGAAGATCAACGGCCCAACATGGGGCCAGGATCAAGAAGGGAAGAAGCCATGGAGTAACCAGAAGCAATCCTTCACTTATGAGGCTATGTTGGATGGACCTTGCAGCTTCCACACCCAAGACATCCGCATGCCGGCGAATCATACAACTCGGCAGTGCAGCTGGTATCAGCGCACAAGGGGGGAAGGAGCCAGAGCCGGAGGAAATCAGGCGGGGGCACCTCAGAGAATTCCGCCGAGGCAAAACTTACCACTCACCGGGGCAAATGCTATCCCGGTGAATCCGCCAGCTCAGAGGTAAGCAGATCTGAAACCTGTGAATCAGGTGAATGTCAGAGGGAACAACAACAACGCTGGTCCCAGTAGGCAGGGAGAGTATCCCCAGGGAGATTACAGAGAAGCTCATCAGAGCTATGTGGTCTTTGTGACCGAGCCAACTGACAAGAAGAGTTTGCATCGGCGGGCACTGGAGGTGAACCCAGTTATGCCGGCAGTACCGAAGTATATGCACTGGTCCGAGCAAGAGATCAGTTGGAGCAGAAGGGATCATCTCCGAGTTATGCCAACTCCGGGAGGTTATGCCTTGGTGGTGGATCCGACATTCATTGGACCCACCATCAATGTCCGGTTCACCCGAGTTCTCATTGATAATGGGAGTGCTATCAATATCATGTACCGAGACACCATGGTAAAGATGGGTATCTCGATGAACATGATGCAACCGAGTAGCACGACCTTCCGTGGCATAGTGTTGGGTGTCTCATGTGCACCTATGGGCAAAATTTGGGTTGATGTGTTGTTCGGCACCAAGGACAACTGCCAAACTGAGAGCATCCAGTTTGAGGTAGTGGACCTCGAAAGTCCATACCATGCTTTACTCGGCAGGCCCGCGTTGTCCAAATTCATGATATCTACCCATGTGGGTTACCTCAAGATGAAAATGTCAGGTCCTAATGGCATCATCACCATCTCGGGTGACTACAAGCGTGCACTGGAGTGTGCCTCGGCTGGATCGTGCTTGGCCGAGTCACTGATTATCGCTGCAGAGAAGAAAAAGATCCATGAAGTGGTGGCGTTGGCTCAGTCCGCGCAACTCGGCATGCCGGGTACAGCTAACCCAGAGCAGAATGCGGCTTTCGAGGTACCGAAGGAAACCAAGAAGATCAATGTTGACCCGGCGTTCCCAGACCATAACGTTATCATTGGGACCGGGTTGACTGAGAAATAGGAAGGCGGGCTCAGTCACTTCCTCTGTGAGAATCGGGATATCTTTGCATGGTCAAATCAGGACCTGCCAGGTGTTCCGAGGGAGTTGGCTGAGCACTCTTTGTACGTCAGACCGGATGTGAAACCGGTGAAGCAACCTATGCGACGTCTCTCGGATGAGAGGAGAAAGGTGATAGGCGATGAACTGGCCAGATTACTTGCATCTGGCTTCATCATGAAGGTGCTGCACCCGAATTGGTTGTCTAACCCGGTCCTGGTGGAAAAGAAAAAAGATGGCCTGAATGTGGCCATTGTGTGGCGCATTGTCGGCCCATTGGAAACCAGGGTATCATGGGCCGGCCTGCCACAGCCCTCGAACGCTCCGCAGGAATTTCTGCTAAGGACCAGACGTTCAGCCTGGCGAGCCTCGCGAGGCATGTTCCCTCGCGAGGGCTTATTTGTCCGACCGAGCATTTTCTGTTAAGGACCGAACGATCGGCCTGGAGGCCTCGAGAGGGACCTCTGCCTCGAGAAGGCCTCTCCTAGAAGATCTTCAGGCCCTGGCGCATCTCCGCGCCGCCCTCGGGAGGTTTTTCCTCGAGAGGGGTCAACGGCTACAGAACCTCGACGAGGGTTCAGGCCTCGCGGGGTTCCTTCAAGTGGAAGGAAGCTCCTGCACCGCTGCAGAGCGCACATGGGCTCTACGCCCGCCGCAGAGTGACGCGCGCGCCTGCGCGTGATGACGAAGACGCCGACGTTGCCATTCTCTTGTATAAAGTGGTCAAAGGAGCTGCGGCAAGCAAAGCGGACTCCAAGACTTGCCAAATTGGTGATAAAGTGGCCGGCCGCCGCTACGCTCCAACTGCGACGTCACTGTGGGGCGCGCCCCAAAGCTCTGCAGCGCCAGCCCACCGTCCCGGTTGGACGGTGGCTTTTTCTGCCAAGACGACGTGCTCCCTGCCATGGACCGTGTCCATGGACGCCCCCGACGCTTGCGCTGTGCTCCAATTCGGCGGCATTGTGGTATCCCTTCCCGCCGGAGTCTTTCGGGGAAGAGGACCAAGCCCAGTATATAAGGAGCCAGTGTACGACCTAGGAGGGGGATCCCGTATTCGACAACTCATTCCATAACCAAGGAGCTACGTCTAAGAAGAAGACGGAGCTCATCCCACGATAATCCACCATAGCCACAGCAGTGCCCTCGGCAAGCACACTTGTACTGTGAACTTCTCCAAGCAGTGCAATATATCTTAGCAGGACGTAGGGCTTTTACACCTCACGGTGGGCCTGAACCTGGGTAGCGGCTCGTGTTACCTCTCTGTCGTGATGATCCTCACCGAGCTCGACGAGCACCGTCGCCGAGGTTGTTGAGGATTTGTTTGACGTTGTGTTCAGCCCCTTACTCGTTTCCTGGCTCTTGAGAGACACCCTAGTTCCTTGGACTAGTCTCCGACACGCATGTTTATTGATTTCACGAACTTGAACAAGGCATGTCATAAGGATCCATTCCGCTGCCTCGGATTGATCAAGTGATCGATTCCACAGCCGGGTGTGAGCTGTTATCCTTTGTAGATGCGTATTCTGGTTTTCACCAGATACCACTGAACCCTGCTGATCAAATAAAAACTGCTTTTATTACCCCGTACGGGGCTTATTGCTATCGTGTCATGACGTTTGGTTTGAGAAATGCTGGTGCTACTTACCAAAGATGTATGCAAAAATGCTTACATGATCAAATAGGCAAAAATGTGCAGGTGTATGTCGATGACATTGTCATCAAATCTAAGGAGAAATCCACTCTGATTGATGATCTCAGAGAAACATTTGTGAATCTAAGGAAATTCCGGATAAAACTTAACCCGGACAAATGTACATTTGGTGTTCCGGCAGGCAAGTTACTCGGTTTCCTCGTGTCGAGCCGAGGTATCGAGGTGAACCCGACAAAAATCTGTGCTATTGAAAGCATGAGGTTATCGACATGTCTCAAGGACGTGCAAAAATTCACTGGATGTTTGGCATCCTTAAGTCGGTTTGTTAGCAGGTTGGGAGAAAAGGCATTGCCCTTATATCAGCTCATGAAGAAAACCACCCACTTCGTGTGGACCCCTGATGCATGTAAAATGCATACATGAACTTTGCACTTTAATTGCTTATATTCCAATCATATTTGCATCATATAAGGGTTATATCAATGTTTTATAATGATTTTTGGGAATAATCATTTATTTCCTATTTTTATGGAATTAACCCTGCACAGGCAGAAAACCCCGTTTTCTTATTTTAATGTTTCAGGGACCCAAACGTCAATGAAATCACCTGGAAATTTACGGGCGTCAATATTTGGAAGGAAGAAGACCTGTGGGTGAAGGAAACGAGCAAACGGAGGCTCGAGGGCCAAACGAGGGGGGCCCACGCGGCCTGGTACTATAGCCGCGTGGGACCCACCCATTTGGGCCTCGTGGCTTCGTTGCCTTCGATCTCTTCTTCACCGACATCGTCTTGACCTAAAAACGCCTATAAAAAGGTCCCCGACATTCTCTGGAAGGAGCGCCGCGCAAACACAGAAACACCGAAATGGAGATCAGGAGCTGCAGATTGGAGGGGAAAAACTCCGGCGGGGCGCTGCCGGCGTGGTCTCCATCTTCTCCATCGACTTCTCCACCGTCTCCATGATGAAGAGGGAGTAGTCCACCTCTGGACTATGGGTTTGTAGAAGTAACTTATGTATCTCTCCTCTCTTGAGCTTCACTAATTAGCACCGTATGAGCTGCTGAACATGATTACGGTCACCGTTGTAATACCTTTGTGGTGGATCTTTATGAGTTAATATATGTTTGAGATTGCAATGTTTGTTTCAGTTATGAGTATAGATGCATATTATGTACCCCGTTCTTGTCTACTTGTTTTGATCAAGCATGTTTATGAGAGCGTGTGTGGGGGAACGTGTGCATTAGTTGGAGTAACGGGGGTGGCTAGTGCAGTGAACGTGAGAGAAAGTTCTGCGATCCACTTTGGTATCTTTACCTTACTTTGTTACCTCACTAGGGATAAACTAAAATACCATGCTACCGGGGATGTGGGCGTGACCATTGCCACAACTCCATGACTAGATCTAGCATGTTCTTATTTTCACTTCATGTCATGATACTTAATGCTATACTCTGAGTTATCTTAATTACTGAGGTGTTATGATTTAGTTCGCATCTTGGTGGAGTATAAGAGAGGTTAATAACCAAAAGATCTCTATGTTAGGACGTGATGGCCATATATCTAAGTAAGTTGTTATCAAACCTGTGTTGCAATCTCATATGTTAAGTTTTGTGTTCCATTGTCCACCACATCATTAAAGAGAGAGTGCATTTGTGAAACCATGAACCCCAGTCCATTTTTTATCATAAGAAACACCTTTCCAACACCATATACCACTTTTCTATTTTCAGCCATCATTAAATCCGAAAATACAAAAATACTTTTCATCTTGCATACATCAT
Source organism: Poa pratensis (assembly GCA_947311845.1). Lineage (NCBI taxonomy): Eukaryota > Viridiplantae > Streptophyta > Magnoliopsida > Poales > Poaceae > Poa > Poa pratensis. The sequence goes on along the minus strand of CAMZMU010000055.1, from coordinate 44,159,824 downwards.
TCAAAAACCCAAAAATATAATTTATCATTGCATCCACCATCATTGCATATTTATTTCTTGTTTGCATTGCATAACTATCCTGATATCATTCTTACACCTTGTGCTTGACAACCACAGGTGAGGTTGAGGACCAAAACATCTAACCTTGTTTTGTAGGTAACCAAAAGAAGGATAAGAAGATAAATCTACCACTTCAGATTCCCCGAGAGTTCGATATAAACACTCGAGTCACCCCTCGTGGGGAAAACTGTCTTCCACTTACTATACACTCTGCACTTGGAGTCTCAACCTAATCCCATTTACTTTTGCAGGTATCAAAGCCTTGCTCTTCGGGACCATCAAGACATTTTCTGGCGCCGTTGCCGAGGAATCGTAGCTGAGAGATTTATCGAAGGGTGTGCATCATCGCATTCATCTCACAACAAAGTCAACGTCACCAACTTGTGCTAAAACCTAAGCTTGGGGAGGTTGCACCTACGTGAGCACCATCTTATCCATCTTTACTTACAAATCAATTTATTTGTTTTGTTAGTGTCATTGCATATCATATCATATTTATTTCAGTTTTGCATAAAAAAATTAAAAATACCAAAAAAAAACTTGCTAAAATGGGAGAAAGAACTAAGTTGTGTGACTACACAAACACTCCTAATGATCAATTTATCACGAGAGCTATTGCCACACCTAAGATAAATGCTGAGAGTTTAAGTCCTAGTTTGTTGAACTTGATAACTAGGGAACAATTTGGTGGTAGTGCTATGGAGGATGCCTCTATGCATCTTCATGACTTTGTTGAAATATGTGACATGCAAAAGTTTAAAAACGTGGAAAGTGATATCCTAAAACTGAAATTATTTCCTTTTTCACTTAGAGGAAAAGCTAAAGAGTGATTGCATTCCTTGCCATCTGGTAGTATTAATTCTTGGGATGATCTAAAAGAAGCTTTCATTAAGAAATATTATCCCCCTGTTAAAATTTTGCAAAATAGAAACAACATCCTTTCTTTTAGGCAAAATGAAAATGAACATGTTGCTATGGCTTGGGATAGGATAAAACTTATGCTTAGAACTTGTCCCTCACATGGAGTTAATGAATGGACCATATTACACTCTTGCTACAATGGTTTAAACTACATGTCTAGAAACATACTTGATTCTGCTGCTGGAGGTGCTTTTATGAGTAAGACTATAGTAGAAGCTAAAAATATATTGGAAAGCATTTTACAAAACTATAGTCAATGGCATACTGATAGGTCACCTAATCCTTCTAAGAAAGTGAACTCTATTGAAGAAACTAATGATTTGTCATCTAAAATGGATACTATTCTTGCTTTGCTTAATAAACCTAGTGTTGAAAATGTTCCTTTGCAAGAACTAGTTGGAAACAATTCTGAAAATATTGATGTCAACTTCATTAGGAACTATGGTAATAATGGGTATGGTAACAACAATTATAACTCTTATAATAAACCCCCATATGTTCCCAACAATCGTCCTTTTGTTCCATATCCTAATGCTAATGATAATAATTGAAGCCTATGTTATCACGCAATGATAATTCTGAGGCTAACAAAATTCTCATGGAACAAGTTGCTAGTCATAATACCATGATACAAGAGTTGAATAAGTCGGTTGCTTCTATTAGTTCTGATATTAAAGGCTTACAACTCCAAGCTGCAGGACTAGACAAATCTTTGTCTAAAACTAGCTGATAATCAAGCCACTTTATTGAGTATGTCTGCAGGGAAACCACAAGCATCACCTGTGGTTGGAATGAATTATGTTAACATTGCTGAAAATGTTCCTCTTACTTTGGAGGAAACTCTTGATGAATTATTGAACTACCCTGAATATTTGTTGCCACTCATGTCTCAACTTGGTAGTTTAAAGAAGAAGCTAAAGAAACTGAACATGATGAATCTCTTATGCTGATTGAGTTGGAAAAGGAAGTTGAGTAAGTTAAAATGCTTAGTGAAGTCAAGGATCCTTTGCTTGACTTAGAAAATTGCAGCTTGCATGAATTAATATCTATCTTACAAATTTGCAAGTGATCCTTCCATCAACACTAACCAAGCAGGTTTTGGTTCTTATATTGCTAATCATGTCTTGAAAGAAAAGATTTCTAGGTACAACCAAGAGGCTATGGTACCACCTAAGCTTGGGGATATGTGGATACCTAAAGTACTAGTAACTATTGGAAAAGAGACACACCATGCCATACTTGATCTAGGATCTAGTGTCTCTGTTTTATCTAAAGAACTATATGAAGTGCTTGAATTGAAAAATCTTGAAAAATGCTCTATTGAACTAGCACTTGCTGATGACTCTATTAAACATGCTTTGGGAAAAGTAAGTGATGTTATGGTAGAGTTACATATGACTTTTGTGCCTGTGGATTTTCTAATCATGGACATGGGGAGTAAAACCTCTAGTCCTATTATTCTTGGAAGCCTTTTTCTTCGTACCACAGGTGCTATCATTGATTCAAAGGAAGGGAATGTAAGTTTCAGTTTCCACACAAGAAGTTCATGGAACACTTTCCAAGGAAGAGGGAACCACCAAAGTTCAAGCTCCCTCATGAGCTTCGTCCACAATAAAACAACAAGTAAGAAGCTAGCTATATGGCTATAAAGAAAGCGCTTTGCGGGAGGCAACCCGGTTATTTTATGTGTGGTTTTCTTTGTGTCCTCTTGCTGTACCAAGAGACTTTGTTTTTAGTTTAGGTTCTGGAGTTTTCAATAAAGTGCCAAGTTTTACCCTTTTGGTTTGAAAAAGTTGCTTATAGCGTTCGGAGATTTTATTCCTGCACGAGTTAGTGCACGGTATGATTTTTAATTCTTATTCTGTAACTCCGAATGAGCTCATATTTGAACTGTAGTTGCAATTTTTCATCCTCTGTATGCATGAAGTTTTTCGAAATTTTTCGAGAAAGTTTGGTAGGGTAGAAAAATACGTTTTGCTGCTGCTGTTTTTCTGGACAGATTCTGTCCATTTTGTTTGATACATGCTTTGAACTTTTAAGTTGAATCTTTTTGATCCAACTCAGTTTATGAGTAGGCATACAACATTATATACTTCTGTACATTCATATGAATTTTTGTTTCAAGGATTATATGCAGCAAGGAACCTATTTGTTTATCACTATTAATGCACCCCACAGAAAAGAGATGGGAGAAACGGTGTTTTGAAGTTTTTTCACAGGGATTGGAGGAGATGCACCAAGAGCTATCCAAGGATGGTGAAGACCATAAGCTTGGGGATGTGAAGACAACCCCGCTGGACCTACACACTCTCGGTTTGCACACATCCAACTTCTGTTTTTCGATCGAAACACTTTATCGCATAAACTTGGAGCGTCGTTTTTGTTTTTGTTTGAGTCTTGAGAGACCACCACACTATCATTTATATATGAGAGAGCTACTGGAAATATGGGTTGAAATATGTTGGATGTTTTTATAAGATTGGAAAAAGGGATGTTTGTCTTGATTTTCAATGATACATATAGTTGCATGATTCATGAGCTTGTTTATGAGTAATAGTTTGCAAATTCTTTTTGTAGAGCTATCACTTATTCATGTTTTGGTGCTGATTGTTATTTCACTTGGTTTAACATGGATTAGTTAGTTCTATGGACACTCATGCATGCATCTAGATGGTCAACTTTCTCCCTTTTGCTAGCCCAAAAACTCCAACAAGCAAAAATTTGTTTCCAACACCTTCAACCAAAGTTATTCCAGTGAGTCCACCATATCTACCTATTGGCTTTATGCTATTCCGAGTATGTTTAACATGTTGTTTGTGTTATCTTACCTCTGAATGAAAATTTTTATGTTATTGATTGCAATGGAAATTTATTGGTTATATAGCTCTCACGAACTTGATGCACAATGTTCTTTCATTTGCATAATAAAACTTGGCCCATTGTGATTAAGATTATGATGTTTGTGGTTTGATGAATGTTTTGGGTTGGAAGTTAGCCCATATGTGCTATCACATGGCAAGCTTTCAACACGCTCTTCATCTCATTTAGTTGATATCATGTGCTTTGTTATGGATGCTTATCATGTTGAAATAATGTGGAAATAGAGTGAGTTTAAATGAGTTTGTGTAAATGGTTAGAGAGACGCCTGGGCCGCTAATCTAAGTCATGCATCATTCATGGTGGAAATTTACTTACATACTATGGTGAACCTTCTGTGATACACCTTGCAATAAAAAACTATTCCAAATGGTAAATAAAAAGGGTGTTGAGATTGTTCATTTTGTTTGTTTGTCTTGTCATTTTGATATGGGCTTGTTCCATATCTTGGGACAAGAGGTACCCCAGTTGACGCTCTTGATGATACTATTATGCTTACAATGATATTTAATTGAACTTGCTTTGTTTTCCAAGTTGAGTAACACATGGTGAAGTACTTGTATTCAAGGGGCATGAGACATTCAACCCATTCTTTATCAAGCACACTACTCATATTTGCTTTCACTTTAACCTTAATCATTCAAGATGCTATGATAGGGGCAATGAGAGCTTGACACCAATGAATACCTGCTAGCGCTAAGTTGACGAGGGAATATCTCCCCGGCAACAGCACCAGAAACAATGCTTGTACGTCACACGTCAGTTGGGAACCCCAAGAGGAAGGTATGATGAGTGCAGCAGCAAGTTTTCCCTCAGTATGAAACCAAGGTTTAATCGAACCAGTAGGAAAACGAGGTTGCTTCGAAGGTGTTGGTGAAGGAGTGTAGTGCGGCGCAACACCAGGGATTCCGGTGCCAACGTGGAACCTGCACAACACAATCAAATTACTTTGCCCCAACTTAACAGTGAGGTTGTCAATCTCACCGGCTTGCTGAAAACAAAGGGTTAAACGTATCGAATGGAAATGATGTTTGTTTGCATAAAACAGTAGAGAACAATGATTGCAGTAGATTGTATTTCAGATGTAAAAGAATGGACCGGGGTCCACAGTTCACTAGTGGTGTCTCTCCAATAAGATAACTAACATGCTGGGTAAACAAATTACAGCTGGGCAATTGACAATTGATAAGTGCATATAACATGCATGTGTGAGCTGTGGTGTCTACTATGAGATTCATTTGGGCATTACGACAAAGTACATAGACCGCTATCCAGCATGCATCTATGCCTAAATAGTCCACTTTCCGGTTAACATCCGTACCCCTTCCAGTATTAAGTTGCAAGCAACAGACAATTGCATTAAGTAATGTGCGTAATGTAAACAATACATTCATCCTTGAATAAAGCATTGCTGTTTTACCCCTAGTGGCAACAACACATCTACAACCTTAGAACTTGCTGTCACTATCCCAGGTTAAATAGAGGTTGAACCCAACTATCATGCATAAATACCCCCTCTTGGAGTTACAAGTATTCACTTGGCCAAGGCTTCAACAAGTAACGGAGAGCATGCAAGATCACAAATGACATAGACATGATAATATAATATTCAGCTCCACATAGGTATCAATATAAGTCAGATCCCAGCAAACACAACATGTAGCATTACAATAAGATGATCTTGATCATGATAGGCAGCTCACAAGATCTAAACATGATGGCACAAGTGGAGAAGACAACCATCTAGCTACTGCTATGGACCCATAGTCCAAGGATGAACTACTCACGCATCACTCCGGAGGCGGGCATGGCGATGTAGAGCCCTCCGGTGATGATTCCCCTCTCCGGCAGGGTGCCGGGAAGAGCTTCAGAACCCCCCGAGTTAGGGTTGACGACGGCGGCGGCAGCGAATATGTTCTGGATGAAAGGCTCGGTGTTTTAGGGTTTTCACGTCTCGGGGAATAAATAGGCGAAGGGGCGATGTCGGCGGACCCCCGAGGGGCCCAAACCACCAGGCGGCGCGGTGGGCCCACTGCCGCGCCGCCTGTGGTTTGGCCACCTCGTGGCTCTTCGTCTCTCCTTCGGACTCCGTGTACGTGCTGGAAAAATAGGGACTGGCCTTTTGTTTCGTGCAATTCCGAGAATATTTCCAGAAGTAACTTTCTGAAACCAAAAACAGCAGAAAACAGGGAACTGGCACTGTGGCATCTTGTTAATAGGTTAGTCCCAGAAAATGCATAAAAGTGATATGAAGTGTATATAAAACATGTAGCAAATGGTATAATATAAGCATGGAACAGCAGAAATTATGGATACGTTGGAGACGTATCAAGCATCCCCAAGCTTAGTTCTACTCGTCCTCGAGTAGGTAAAACGATAACAACAAATAATTTCTGAGGAGACATGCTTTCACACAATCTTGATCAATATATTGCAAGGCTCATGTCATGAATGAAGTGACTCAAAGCAATGATCTATAGTTTGCTAACAAATAGATAAAGAGTAAACAATGAATCATATAAGCAAAAACTTTTCATGAATAGTACTTTCAAGACAAGCATCAAAAAGTTTTGCATAAGAGGTAACTCATAAAGCAATAGATTCAAAGTAAAAGGCATTGAAGCAACACAAAGGATGATTAAGTTTCAGCATTGCTTTCAACTTGTAACATGTATATCTCATGGATAGTTGTCAACATAAAGCAATATAACAAGTGCAATAAGTAAAATGTAAGAATCAATGCACACAAAGTTGACACAAGTGTTTGCTTCTAAGATAGAAAGGAGTAGGTAAACTGACTCAACATAAAGTAAAAGATAGGCCCTTCGCAGAGGGAAGCAGGGATTAAATCATGTGCTAGAGCTTTTTAAGTTTTCGAAAGCATATAGAGAGCACAAAATAAGTATTTGAGAGGTGTTTGTTGTTGTCAACGAATGGTAGTGGGCACTCTAACCCCCTTGTCAACCAGACTTTCAAGAGCGGCTCCCATGAAGGACGTTATCTCTACCAGCAAGGTAGATCATCCCTCTTCTCTTTTGTTTACACATGTATTTTAGTTTCTTTATAGATGACACTCCTCCCAACCTTTTGCTTACACAAGCCATGGCTAACCGAATCCTCGGGTGCCTTCCAACATTCACATACCATGGAGGAGTGTCTATTGCAAATTAAGTTGCTTACTGATAAATCAGGGCAAAACATGTGAAGAGAATTATTAATGAAAGTTGTAATTAATTGGGGCTGGGCACCCCGTTGCCAGCTCTTTTTGCAAATTATTGGATAAGCGGATGTATATGCCACTAGTCCATTGGTGAAAGTCTGTCAGAAGTAAATGACAAGATTGAAAGATAAAACACCACATACTTCCTCATGAGCTATAAAACATTGACACAAATAAGGAGTAATAAAGTTTTGAATAGTTTAAAGGTAGCACATGAAATATTTACTTGGAATGGCAGGAAATACCACATAGTAGGTAGGTATGGTGGACACAAATGGCATGGGTTTTGGCTCAAGTTTTGGATGCACGAGAAGCATTCCCTCTCAGTACAGAGTTTAGGCTAGCAAGGTTGTTTGAAGCAAACACAAGTATAAACCGGTACAGCAAGAATCACATAAAAACATATTGCAAGTATTATAAGACTCTACACTGTCTTCCTTGTTGCTCAAACATTTTACCAGAAAATATCTAGACCTTAGAGAGAACAAATATGCATCCCAAGTCTCAACAAGCTCTACGGTAGTTCTCCACTACTAGGCTTTAACTACATGATGCAAGAGCTTAAACATGATCTACTTGAGAGCTCAAAACAATTGCAAAGCATCAAATCGAAACAAGACAATGATCTACAAGAATGCATATGTCTTTTCCAATACCAACTACTACATGTAGCATTTTCTTTCTTCCAAACAAACACCAATAATTTATTTAAACATAAACTCTCCAAATGATAATATAATGCAGCAAGAGAGTATTTATAAACAAGTGCTAACAGCTCGAAGAGATGCATGAAAAACAGGAGCTAAAAGCACTGCAGTAGCTAGTTAAGAATACTCAACAAATATAAGTGAAGAACATGAGTATTCACATGAAAAAGCGGAGCGTGTCTCTCTCCCACACAAGGATTGCTAGGATCCGAATTTATTCAAACAAAAACAAAAATAAAAACACACAGACGCTCCAAGTAAAGCGCATAAGATGTGAAAGAATTAAAATATAGTTTCACTAGAGATGACCTGATAAGTTTGTTGATGAAGAAGGGGATGCCTTGGGCATCCCCAAGCTTAGACGCTTGAGTCTCTCTGAATATGGTTGGGATGAACCACGGGGGCATCCCCAAGCTTAGGCTTTTCACTCTTCTTGATCACATAATATCACCCTTCTCGCTTGATCCTTGAAAACTTCCTTCACACCAAACTCAAGACAGTTCTCATTAGAGGGTTAGTGCATAATCAAAAATTCTCATATTCTGTAATGATACAATCAATCCCAAAGCTTCTGGACATTAGCTACAGCCACCAATGCTTTGTGGAGCAAAGAAATCCACACAAACACAGTAAAAGAGCGAATGCAAAACAAAAGGCAGAATCTGTCAAAAACAGAACAGTCTGGAATGACGAATTTTTTCGAGGCACTTAAGTTGCTCAGATGGATCTGGCCTAAAATAATGAAAGTTGCGTACATATCTCAGGAATATGCGTGATTTTTTCAGAATTTTTTGAATTTTCTACAGGGAGATAAGCTCAAATCCGTGACAGCTAAAAATCTGTCACTGCGCAGAAATCCAAATCTTGCATCAACTTTCAATATAGAACTTTACTTGGCACAACATTGCGATAAAATAAAGATACAAAGGAGTTGCTACAGAAGTAACAAAACTCCTTGACTCAAAGAAAACAAAAATAACAGCAAATAAAAACGATGGGTTGTCTCCCATAAGCGCTTTTCTTTAACGCCTTTCAGCTAGGCGCAGAAAGTGAAAATCAAGTGTTGTCAAGAGAAGAAGCATCAACATCATAACTTGCTCTAACAATAGAGTCAAAAGGTAACTTCATTCTCTTCCTAGGGAAGTGTTCCATACCTTTCTTGAGAGGAAATTGGTACCTTATATTACCTTCTTTCATATCAATGATGGCACCAACAGTTCGAAGAAAAGGTCTTCCCAAAACAATAGGACAAGATGCATTGCATTCAATATCCATAACAATAAAATCAACGGGACAAGGTTATTGTTTACTGTAATAAAAACATCATTAACTCGCCCCAAAGGTTTCTTCATAGCATTATCAGCGAGAAAAACATCCAAATAACAATGTTCCAAAGGTGGCAAATCAAGAATATCATAAAGCTTCTTGGGCAAAACCGAAATACTTGCACCAAGATCACACAAGGCATTGCAATCAAAATCATTCACCTTTACCTTAATGATGGGTTCCCAACCATCTTCTAATTTCCTAGGAATAGAAGCTTTAAGTTTCAACTTCTCCTCCCTAGCTTGCAAAAGAGCATTTGTAATATGCTTTGTAAAAGCCAAATTAATAGTGCTAGCATTGGGACTTCTAGCTAATTTTTGCAAGAACATAATAACTTCAGAGATGTTACAATCATCAAAATCAAAATCATTATTGTCAATGGTGGTGGAACCATTGTCTCCAATAGTTTGAAAAATTTCAGCACTTTTATCAGAAAAAGTTTCAGCAGTTTTAGGCAATTTCAAACGCTTTGCAGAAGTAGTAGAGACATTACCAACACCAATAACATTACCATCAATAGTAGGAGGCTTACTAGCATGTAAACATTAGCATTACTAGTGGTGGTGATAGTACAAACTCTAACTATACTATTCTCTTTTTCAAGTTCTTCCTCTTTTTCCCACCTAGCATGCAATTCAGCCAACATCCTAATATTATTATCAATTCGAACTTGGATGGCATTTGCTGTAGCAAATGACTTAGTATCTTTAACTTCATTAGGCATAACTTTCAGTTTTAGAATTTCAACATCATGAGCAAGACTATCAACTTTAGAAGCAAGATCATCAATTTTTTCAAACTTTTCCTCAACAGTTTTATTGAAAGCTTTTTGTGTGCTAATAAATTCTTTAAGCATAGCTTCAAGATCAGAGGACACACTTCTATTGTTGCTGTAGGAATTACCATAAGAATTGCCATAACCATTTGAAGGATAAGGCTTATAGTTGTTGCTACCAAAATTATTCCTATAAGCATTGTTGTTGAAGTTGTTGTTTTTAATGAAGTTTACATCAACATGCTCTTCTTGAGCAACCAATGAAGCTAAAGGAACATTATTAGGATCAACATGAGATCTACCATTCACAAGCATAGACATAATAGCATCAATCTTATCACTCAAAGAGGAGGTTTCTTCAACAGAATTTACCTTCTTACCTTGAGGAGCTCTTTCGGTGTGCCATTCGGAATAGTTGATCATCATATCATCAAGTAGCTTTGTTGCTGCACCTAAAGTGATGGACATAAAGGTTCCTCCAGAGGCTGAATCCAATAAGTTCCTTGAGGAAAAATTTAATCCTGCATAAAAGGTTTGGATGATCATCCAAGTAGTCAGTCCATGAGTGGGACAATTCTTCACCAAAGATTTCATTCTTTCCCAAGCTTGAGCAACATGTTCATTATCAAGTTGTTTAAAATTCATAATGCTACTTCTCAAGGATATAATCTTAGCAGGAGGATAATATTTCCCTATGAAAGCATCTTTGCATTTTGTCCAAGAATTAATACTATTTCTAGGCAAAGAAAGCAACCATTCTTTAGCTCTTCCTCTCAAGGAGAAAGGAAAAAGTTTCAGTTTTATAATATCCCCATCCATATCCTTATACTTTTGCATTTCACAAAGTTCAACAAAGTTATTAAGATGGGCAGCAGCATCATCAGTACTAACACCAGAAAATTGCTCTTTCATAACAAGATTTAATAGAGCAGGTTTAATTTCATAAAATTCTGCTTAGAAGCAGGTGGAGCAATAGGAGTGCATATGAAATCATTGTTGTTTGTGCTAGTGAAGTCACACAACTTAGTGTTCTCAGGAGTACTCATTTTGAAAAACAAAATCAAACTGAATTAAACAAGTAACTAATTTTTTTGTGTTTTTGATAAAGAGAGCAAACAAGACTAAATAAAAATAAACTAAGCAAGACAAATAACAAAGTAAAGAGATTGGGTGTGAGAGACTCCCCTTGCAGAAGCAATTCGGTTTTCCCCGGCAACGGCGCCAGAAAACGTGTTGCTGGCTAAGTTGACGAGGGAATATCTCCCCGGCAACAGCCAGAAACAATGCTTGTACGTCACACGTCAGTTGGGAACCCCAAGAGGAAGGTATGATGAGTGCAGCAGCAAGTTTTCCCTCAGTATGAAACCAAGGTTTAATCGAACCAGTAGGAAAACGAGGTTTGCTTCGAAGGTGTTGGTGAAGGAGTGTAGTGCGGCGCAACACCAGGGATTCCGGTGCCAACGTGGAACCTGCACAACACAATCAAATTACTTTGCCCCAACTTAACAGTGAGGTTGTCAATCTCACCGGCTTGCTGAAAACAAAGGGTTAAACGTATCGAATGGAAATGATGTTTGTTTGCATAAAACAGTAGAGAACAATGATTGCAGTAGATTGTATTTCAGATGTAAAAGAATGGACCGGGGTCCACAGTTCACTAGTGGTGTCTCTCCAATAAGATAACTAACATGCTGGGTAAACAAATTACAGCTGGGCAATTGACAATTGATAAGTGCATATAACATGCATGTGTGAGCTGTGGTGTCTACTATGAGATTCATTTGGGCATTACGACAAAGTACATAGACCGCTATCCAGCATGCATCTATGCCTAAATAGTCCACTTTCCGGTTAACATCCGTACCCCTTCCAGTATTAAGTTGCAAGCAACAGACAATTGCATTAAGTAATGTGCGTAATGTAAACAATACATTCATCCTTGAATAAAGCATTGCTGTTTTACCCCTAGTGGCAACAACACATCTACAACCTTAGAACTTGCTGTCACTATCCCAGGTTAAATAGAGGTTGAACCCAACTATCATGCATAAATACCCCCTCTTGGAGTTACAAGTATTCACTTGGCCAAGGCTTCAACAAGTAACGGAGAGCATGCAAGATCACAAATGACATAGACATGATAATATAATATTCAGCTCCACATAGGTATCAATATAAGTCAGATCCCAGCAAACACAACATGTAGCATTACAATAAGATGATCTTGATCATGATAGGCAGCTCACAAGATCTAAACATGATGGCACAAGTGGAGAAGACAACCATCTAGCTACTGCTATGGACCCATAGTCCAAGGATGAACTACTCACGCATCACTCCGGAGGCGGGCATGGCGATGTAGAGCCCTCCGGTGATGATTCCCCTCTCCGGCAGGGTGCCGGGAAGAGCTTCAGAACCCCCCGAGTTAGGGTTGACGACGGCGGCGGCAGCGAATATGTTCTGGATGAAAGGCTCGGTGTTTTAGGGTTTTCACGTCTCGGGGAATAAATAGGCGAAGGGGCGATGTCGGCGGACCCCCGAGGGGCCCAAACCACCAGGCGGCGCGGTGGGCCCACTGCCGCGCCGCCTTGGTTTGGCCACCTCGTGGCTCTTCGTCTCTCCTTCGGACTCCGTGTACGTGTGGAAAAATAGGGACTTGGCCTTTTGTTTCGTGCAATTCCGAGAATATTTCCAGAAGTAACTTTCTGAAACCAAAAACAGCAGAAAACAGGGAACTGGCACTGTGGCATCTTGTTAATAGGTTAGTCCCAGAAAATGCATAAAAGTGATATGAAGTGTATATAAAACATGTAGCAAATGGTATAATATAAGCATGGAACAGCAGAAATTATGGATACGTTGGAGACGTATCAATACCTTATTGCAATCATTAACTTAAGTAGAAGAGTTTGGAAGTTGGATGAAACTTATGCATGCTTTACCTCTACTCACATATACATCTTTCCAAAGTGTACACCTATCATATTCAGATTTTCATCTACACTCTATGACCATTGTAGGATGTTCTACTTATCATTATGCATACATGTGTTCCATATTACTTGCTACTATGTTACACATTGTGAACTATCAATGAACATCTTTGTCTTGAATACTTGATATCACTTCATAAACTATTTGCATATTGCTACTCCTTTGAAGAATGAATCATTTGACTATATGTAGCAAGTAATCATCTTTGATATTCACTGTTAAGTATTAAATTGCAAAGTCCATGTTAGTTTTATCATCTTCATACTCGAGGACGAGCATGGATTAAGCTTGGGGATGTTGATGCATGTAAAATGCATACATGAACTTTGCACTTTAATTGCTTATATTCCAATCATATTTGCATCATATAAGGGTTATATCAATGTTTTATAATGATTTTTGGGAATAATCATTTATTTCCTATTTTTATGGAATTAACCCTGCACAGGCAGAAAACCCCGTTTTCTTATTTTAATGTTTCAGGGACCCAAACGTCAATGAAATCACCTGGAAATTTACGGGCGTCAATATTTGGAAGGAAGAAGACCTGTGGGCGAAGGAAGCGAGCAAACGGAGGCTCGAGGGCTAAACGAGGGGGGCCCATGTGCCCTGGTACTGTAGCCGCGTGGGACCCACCCATTTGGGCCTCGTGGCTCCGTTGCCTTCGATCTGTTCTCCACCGACATCGTCTTGACCTAAAAATGCCTATAAAAAAGGTCCCCCGACGTTCTCTGGAAGGAGCGCCGCACAAACACAGAAACACCGAAACGGAGATCAGGAGCTGCAGATTGGAGGGGGAAAACTCCGGCGGGGCGCTACCGGCGTGGTCTGCATCTTCTCCATCGACTTCTCCACCGTCTCCATGATGAAGAGGGAGTAGTCCAACTCTGGACTATGGGTTTGTGAAAGTAACTTATGTATCTCTCCTCTCTTGAGCTTCACTAATTAGCACTGTATGAGCTGCTGAACATGATTATGGTCACCGTTGTAATACCTTTGTGGTGGATCTTTATGAGTTAATATATGTTTGAGATTGCAATGTTTGTTTCAGTTATGAGTATAGATGCATATTATGTACCCCGTTCTTGTCTACTTGTTTTGATCAAGCATGTTTATGAGAGCGTGTGTGGGGGAACGTGTGCATTAGTTGGAGTAACGGGGGGTGGCTAGTGCAGTGAACGTGAGAGAAAGTTCTGCGATCCACTTTGGTATCTTTACCTTACTTTGTTACCTCACTAGGGATAAACTAAAATACCATGCTACCGGGGATGTGGGCGTGACCATTGCCACTACTCCATGACTAGATCTAGCATGTTCTTATTTTCACTTCATGTCATGATACTTAATGCTATACTCTGAGTTATCTTAATTACTGAGGTGTTATGATTTAGTTCGCATCTTGGTGGAGTATAAGAGAGGTTAATAACTAAAAGATCTCTATGTTAGGACGTGATGGCCATATATCTAAGTAACTTGTTATCAAACCCTGTGTTGCAATCTCATATGTTAACTTTGTGTTCCATTGTCCACCACATCATTAAATAGAGAGTGCATTTGTGAAACCATGAACCCCAGTACATTTTTTATCATAAGAAACACCTTTCCAACACCATATACCACTTTTCTATTTTCAGCCATCATTAAATCCGAAAATACAAAAATACTTTTCATCTTGCATACATCATTCAAAAACCCAAAAATATAATTTATCATTGCATCCACCATCATTGCATATTTATTTCTTGTTTGCATTGCATAACTATCCTGATATCATTCTTACACCTTGTGCTTGACAACCACAGGTGAGGTTGAGGACCAAAACATCTAACCTTGTTTTGCAGATAACCAAAAGAAGGATAAGAAGATAAATCTACCACTTCAGATTCCCCGAGAGTTCGATATTAAACCCTCGAGTCACCCCTCGTGGGGAAAACTGTCTTCCACTTACTATATACTCTGCACTTGGAGTCTCAACCTAATCCCGTTTACTTTTGCAGGTATCAAAGCCTTGCTCTTCGGGACCATCAACCCCGCAAGCAGATGCGGCGTTCACGGAGCTAAAAAAGATGCTGGCAACTGCGCCGATACTGGCCTCACCATTACCCAAAGAGCCGATGTTGCTCTACATTGCAGCCACAAACCGGGTTGTGAGTGTCGTATTAGTAGTGGAGCGAGAAGAAGATGGCAAAACTGTGCAAAGGCCGGTATATTACCTGAGCGAGGTGATCTCGTTATCCAAACAAAACTATCCTCACTACCAGAAGATGACATATGGTGTCTATCTGGCTGCTAAGAAATTGAAACATTACTTCCAAGAGCATTCAATCACCGTGGTGTGTGAGGCTCCTATCTCGGAGATCATTGGGTGTAAAGATGTAACCGGCCGAGTAGCCAAGTGGGCCATCGAGGTGTCCCCTTACACTCCACACTATGAAAGAAGAGATGCCATTAAGTCTCAGGCACTGCCGGATTTCTTGGTGGATTGGGCCAAAATGCAATATGAGCGACCATTGCCTGACTACAATTACTGGAGAATGCACTTTGATGGTTCCAGGATGAAAATTGGTTTAGGTGCCGGGGTAGTCCTTACCTCGCCTAAGCAGGATCAACTTAGATATGTGTTACAGATTCATTTCGCGGCATCTAACAATGTGGCCGAGTATGAGGCACTTGTTCATGGGCTTAATGTAGCCAAGGAAATTGGTATTCGCCGGATAGAATGCTTCAAAGATTCGGATCTGGTGGTGCAGCAAGTCTCGGGAAATTGGGATGCTTTAGACGCCAACATGGCGTTATATCGGTTTCATGTCCAGAAGATCTCGGGGTTCTTTGAAGGTTGCGAGCTCACGCATATACCTCAGTCAGAAAACGAAGCAACCGATGTACTGTCCAAGCTAGGTTCATCTCGGGATCCAGTCCCACCCGGCATATCCCTGGAGCATTTGAGGAAGCCATCAATCAAACCATCGCCCGAGTCCGAGTCAATCTTTATCCCGAAGAAACCGGAGTCTGAGGCCGTTCCCATGGACGTCGATGTTGGGTGTATTTGGGAAAACCCGGGGACTGCTTGGCAGAACTCGGGGAATGGATACTCAATATCGGAGAAAGCAATGTCGGTTGATCTCATGGAGATGGATGATCCGGTCTTTCCTGTGCGTCCTGTGCCGGGATGGGCACAACCGATAATGGCGTATATGGTGGACGGGAGTTTGCCAAGTAATGAAGTCGAGGCCAGGCAAGTGCAAAGAAGATCCAAGGCATATACCATTATCAACCAGGAGTTATACAAGAGAAGTGTGACCAAGGTACTGCAGCGTTGTGTCGAGCCGCAGGAAGGGCAAGAGATGCTCCTGGAGATTCATCAGGGGGAGTGTGATCATCATGCTTCATCAAGAGCCTTGGTGGCTAAAGTATTCCGGCATGGGTTTTATTGGCCCAGTGCTTTGAATCAGGCAGAAGATATTGTCCGAAAATGTGAGGGATGTCAGAGATTTGCTAAGAAAATACACCTGCCAGCTTCGGCACTCAAGACAATTCCAATCACTTGGCCCTTTGCAGTTTGGTGTCTGGATTTGGTGGGAGAGTTCAAGCCAGCCCGAGGTAACATGACTCATATGCTGGTAATGGTGGACAAGTTCACCAAATGGATCGAGGTGAAGCCAATCAGGAAGTGTGATGGTCACACAGCTGTGTCCTTTTTGAAGGACATCATTTTGAGATATGGTTACCCCCATAGCATTATCTCGGATAATGGCACAAACTTTGCTGTAGGAGAATTTGCTCGGTTCTGTGCGGAAAAAAGAATTCGGCTGGACATTGCCTCGGTGGCACACCCGGAGGCAAATGGACAGGTGGAAAGAGCAAATGCGTTGGTATTAGCCGGTATCAAAGCCCGGTTGATTGAACCACTGTTGCGAACTCCGGGATGCTGGATAGAGGAGATACCAGCAGTATTGTGGAGTCTAAGGGCCACACCGAATCGTTCAACTGGCTATACGCCATTCTTTCTGGTCTATGGAGCAGAAGCGGTCCTGCCGACCGACATGTAATATGACTCACCAAGAGTGACGTTGTACACTGAAACTGAGGCAAAAGAAGCTCGGGAAAATGATGCTGATTTGCTCGAAGAAGCTCGAGAACTGACCTTATCTCGGTCAGCTATATATCAGCAAAATCTCCGACGCTATCATAGCCGGAAGATCAGCCCTCGGGTATTCCGAGAGGGAGATTTGGTGCTGAGGCTAGTGCAACACAGTGCAGGCCGACACAAGTTGTCACCTCCATGGGAGGGACCATTCATTGTGAGCAAGGCTCTACACAATGATTCATACTATCTTATAGATGCGCAGGCACCGAGGAAAAATGTAATGGACAAATCCGGAGAGGAGATCAAAAGACCCTGGAATGTAGCTCTACTTCGACCCTTTTACTCATAAGGGCGCAATGTATGTATCTCGGTTTCCTTTGAATAAAATGTTGGCACTCCGAAAAGAAACTCAGGGACTGCCTTTGTCTATATGCATGTGTTTTGTCTCTGTTTTATCTTTGTTGTTCATATGTCGGATGGTTTTGAGACCTCGTTTCAAAGTTCAAGTAATGTATGCTATTTTGTTGTGATCTTGTGACTCGACTGACGAACGCCGAAATGGCAGTCAAGAGCAGAGGTTATGGTATATGGTAAACATGAAAATGGACTCGGGGACTCGGCTCTAAAAAGATCTGACATATGTCGTTTACTAACCCGGTTTTTCTTTCTTTTTCTTTATGTCGGATGACTCTGAATCTTACCTCAAAATTTTACAAGTACTGTATGCTATAATTTTGGTCTTGTGACTCGACTGTCGAACGCCTAAATGGTAGACAAGAGCAGAGATTACTGAGTATAGTAAACAAGAAAGTAAGCTCGGGGGCTTGATGCAAAGTGATCCGGCATTAAGCCGTTTTCAATAAGAATAGCAAAGTGAAAGTAGCACTGCGAGATACTTAAGTGTATATTTACATCTGCACCCGGCATTCCGGGGATTTAATAGTTCATTTGGTAATAAGTTCAGGCAGCCGTAGTGGAGAAACTGGGGTCAGCGGATGCAGTCTCGGCGGCAGGAGAAGCTTCGGTTGTTGGAACAACCTCGGGTGTTGGAGTGGCTGCTGAGGCACCGGCAGTGTCGGACGCTGCTTCCAGAGAAGTGTCGGTCGCGGTCGGCTTTGCAGTGTCGGCTGCTCCGGCAGCAGCAGTCTCGGTTGCTCCGGTAGTGGCAATGTCGGGAGTTTCAACCTCGATCTCCTCGTCAACGTCATCGTCCTCGTCCTCACCCGCTTCATCATCCTCGTCATCTTCTTCATCCTCCGAGTAGGCTGGACCAGGAAGGAAGTGTCGGGTGGGAGCATAGCTGGCCATGAAGGAGGTTGCCTCCTTGCGGCTTGCGATAAGTGTCGGATCTGAAGTCCATTTTGAGCCTTGGCGCAGGGACCGCACGGCATCAAGGTTGATGTCCTCATACCAGGATAGCACAAATGTCAGGGCTTGATCAGCCCCGGCGCGAGCTGCAGAAGATCTCCACTCTCGGACCCTGGTCTCGGCCCTCGACAGGCACTTGGACAATTCTTCAATGCTAACTGGAGGCTGAGATCCTGGCCATAAGGCTCAGTAAGCTCGGATGCCAGCGTCAAGAAGATCGATACCAATGGCCTTCAGAGGAGAAATGCGAGCGTTCAGAGCGGTCAGGTGATCTTCAATATCCCATTCCTCCGAGATTGGGCCAGCTTCTGCTCTTTTTGCTCGTGCCCTGCGGACAGTGTTGACTGCAGCGGCCTTGGAATGAGAGAAGTGATCTGAAGATAGAAAAGCTATCACCGAATTGAGTTATATACCGGCATATATTTAATGTCGGTATAAGCAATGGAAGCAAAAAGAAAGGATAAAGGAAACTTACTGTCCATCTCCTTGTTAAGCCGGGTGAGCTCGCCCAGCCAGATATCGCATTTTGCCTTAAGGGCATCCAATTCTTCCTGTGCCGAGGTAGCCCAAACCTCGGTCTCCGCAAGGATTTCCTTGTGCTTCTGCGCAGCTTCCTCCCTCTGCATCAGGGCCTTCTCAATGTCAGACTTCTCGCCCTGAACCCGAGCAAGCTCTTTCTGGAGCCGAGACACTTCATCTTTCTCCTTTTTAAGCGCAGCGTTGTGCGTGTCGTCACGTTTCTTCATCGCCTCCTGCAGCTGCTTGTGGGAATTCCGGAGTTTCCTGTGCTCCAAGAGTAGCTTCTTGAACACCTCGGTCCGGGTGTTGGTGCAATCCTGAAAAGAGAAAATATGTCGGAAAGGTGTGAGATTTCACGCCGAGTAAGCTTTTCATGAATCTCGGGGACTAGATGTTGGACTTTTTGAAGATTCATGCCGAGTAAACTCGACATGAATCTCGGGGACTGGATGTCGGATTTTTTGAAGATTCATGCCGAGTAAACTCGACAAGAATCTCGGAGACTGGATGTCGGATTTTTTGGAAGATTCATGCCGAGTGAAACTCGACAAGAATCTCGGGGGCTGGATGTCGGATTTTTGGAAGATTCATGCCGAGTGAAACTCGACAAGAATCTCGGGGACTGGATGTCGGATTTTTGGAAGATTCATGCCGAGTGAGACTCGACAAGAATCTCGGGGACTGGGTGTTGGTTTTTTGAAGTTAATAATGGAAATTTTGTGAAGATTCGCGCCGAATGATCTTTACTCGGTCGAGCTTCAATCACTCGACCCGAATCTCGGGGACTGGGGATAATATATCTATGTTCTATTAAGAAAAAGAAAAGGACTGAGTTGAGGAAGGTTTACCTCGGTGATCTTGCTGGCATTGAGAACGGCAATCTGCAGTGCATGAATGGACTGCGCGACGTGGCTTGGGCCAACCGGGTTAGGGGAGGAAACCTCGCTGGTACCAGCGGCGTTCCAATCCATGTTGTAGTGCTCCACCGAGCCCAGGCTGTTGCCACTTTGAGTGCGCAGGCGGGGGAACTCCGAGATAGATGTGCCGGCTTTGGAGACTCGGGCAACTAGTTGCTGGTGGCTCGAGGAGTGGGTTGGAGTCACCACCACTTGTTTCTCCGGGTTGGCAAGTTGTATCCCGGTGGCCACTTGATTCTGTGCCGGCGGTGGAGTAGTTTTCCGAGTTACTAGCTCGGTGGACTTTGTGGTGGGCTTCGGCGGTGGCGGCTGCTTTTGTTGCTGTTGTTGCTGTTGATGTTGCTGCTGTTGCTGTTGTTGCTATTGATGCGGCTGTTGTTGTTGTGGTGGTGGTTGCTGAGGGTCCGGTGCTACCGAAGTGTCGGCTCGCGGAATGTCGGAGTCCGTGGTAGGGGCACCGGAGCCAACATCTCGGTCGAGGACCATGACCTCGGGAGTGCTTTGGCCTCCTCCAAGTGCGGCATCAGGAGCCGGCAGCAGTATGATGGATGGGGTGGTGTGTACGCCGGAATCAGTTGACCGAGGTTCCGCTGATGTCGGAAGGGGTAAGCGCATGGAGGAGGCGCTCTGGTTAACCTGAAGGGTATCACTGCATTGAAACAAGAAGAGATATTATCTCGGGGAAAGATTATCCCGGGAAAAGGAAGAAAGGGAAACGAGCATATGTCGGCAAAGAATATCTTACCCTTGAGTAACATGCGGTGTCTTCTTGACCCGTGAAGGCTTAACCCCTAATTTCTTCTGCCGCTTCGCTTTCGGCGCTGCTGGATCCGAGGTTGTGGAGGTCCCGGTAGTCGAAGTACTAGTTTCTGCACGCTTGCGTGATCCGACTTGTTTGCCCGTGGTAGCAGGGCGTGTACTTGGAGCAGGGCCGCCCGGGTTAGCTGAGGCCGAGGTTAATGGGTGAGCGTAGGCGATGGGGCGAACATCAAGTGCCTCTAAAATTTCGCAATCATCGTCGTCTGACCAATCTCGAATTGAGTCTCGGGCTCGAGGCTTACCCGAGGTAGGGGTGCCAGCAGCCGGGATTGGCATGTGGTCCTCATCATCCGGGTCATCTACCTCGGTGCCTGCCCCATTTGGCGGAGGGATCCGTTCCATCCTCAGTCTTTTGCCGAGTAAACCTCTGCAAGTCAAAGGCAATAAAACCGGGTTATTGTAGGAGCCAAGTATGGAGCGGACATAAGCGTTATCTCGGCAGGAAAAGTTTGTCGGTCTAAGTTGCAAATTACTTACTTGCTTTTGAAGCCGAGTTCTATCATGAGGTTCTTTACCCCATTCCCATTCCTCGGTCATCGTCGTTCGGGCAATTGCCTTGACGCGTCTTCTGACCTCGGGTTTGGACAGCTCGTGGGTGCTGATCCGAGTTGGATCGTATTGGCCACTCATGTGGCAAATCTTGTGAACCCGGGCTTGGAGAGGGGAGACTCGGCGGCTGATGAAGGTCCTCAAGAGATCATCCTCGTCATTCCTGCTCCCACAAGCTCGTTGACGAACTTGTGAATCTGGTTGATCTCGATGTTCGTCTCCTTCGGGTTGAATGACCAGTTGAACTGCTCCGTGGGGCACGGAGACTGAATGTCGGCAAGTTGAGGAGGTCGACATTGTCTGGGCTCTTCACGTAGAAGAACATGCGCTGCCACTTCTGGCATGACTCTAGGCCTTGAATCCGAGGAAAGATGGACCCTCTCCGAGGTATAATTGTAGCTGCTCCGCACGAAGTCATCTCCTTGGTGAAGTTCTTGTTTTCCGGATCCGGGACACTCTGCTTCCGGAGTTGGAAGTACTTGGCCCAAAGCTCAACGGTGGGCCAGAGTCCGAGGTATCCTTCGGAGAAAGAAACGCACGCCGAGAGAATGGTGATGGCGTTCGCTGGGAGATGGTGGGGTTGAAGATGAAAGTTATTGAGAAAAGCCCGGAAGAACTGGCTCGCCGGGAGTCCGAAGCCGCGCTCGAAGTGCGTGACGAAGACCACGCGTTCATTGGGTTGCAGATCCGGCTCGGCCTCTGAGCCGGGAATCTGGCATATCACTTCTGCCGGGATTCGCTTGGTCCGGACCAGCCAATCTATCTCGGCTTGGGAGACATCTGAGCCTTCCCATCCGGCGCGCTCGCTTTCCTCGGCGGGAATGTCGGCAGGCTCCGGGGTATTGCTAGCCGACATCTCTGCAGTGCGGCGAGGAAGTGAGGATCGGGTGCCCGTGTCGGCGGCTGAATCTGCAAAAAAGGACATAAGTTCACCGAGGTTGAGCTTTCTAGCATCTGCGCGACGGAGAGAAACAAGAGTCTACAAACAAGAAGATAACCACAAGATCTACGGAGAAGGAAAAATAGAAAATAAGTGCAAGATCTATGAGTTGAAACTTAGGAAAATCTATGGAGAAACTATTGCAAGGATAATAAAAGGTGCAATGAAGAAAATCTAGAGAAGATCTAAGCAAATGGATGTAAGAGCATCTATAGAGAGGATGAACAAATTCATCGGAAAGGATGAACAAGTTCATCGGAGAGGATGAACAGGTTCATCGGCAATGTCAAGGGCAAGGATCTTACCGGAGTTGCGGCGACGGTGCAAGGCGAAGAAGCGCAGGGCGTGCCGGAGTTGAGCGTGTCCGGTGGCGGCGCGAGGTGCTCCGGTGGGCGGTGGCTCGCGAGGTCCGGCGTCGTGCGGTGGCGGAGTGCACTGCGCGGCGGCGGCGATGGTGCAGAGGATCGAGAAAGGAGAAGAGAATGGCGAAGAGGACGGTGTGGGTTGCCCCGCTCCCCTATTTATGGGCGTGGGGGGGGTGCAGTTAGCGTTTTTACCGCGCACGTTCCCCGTAACGTCCGCGGATTAACCACGCACGATCTGCGCGGTTGCGGTAATCGCGGCCGCACGATCGGCCACATCGTGGGCCACAAGGTGGTAACCGCTAGCGGCGCGGTTCGTGGCGCAGTAAATGGCGCAAAAATCGAGGAGCCGCGCTGCGGTCAAAGGCACTCAAGTGCCCATGCGACGTGACCGCGCGTGACGTGTGCAGTGTGCGTGCAGAGATATGTCCGTCCGCGCACAGGAACCGAGGCAGCGCTCAGCGTCTCTCTGCCACGTGTCGTGGAGAGATCTTTGGAGAGATTGTGGGAATCTTTTTGTGTCGGAGAGACCGACACAAGAGCAGATCTCGAAGGTTGTGGGAGGTTTGGTCTGTGAAGCTTGGGATGAACCGACAAAAGAATGTCGGATATTTGAGCAGGTTAAAGCAGTTGCCTTATGTCGGAGAAACCGACATAAGGGCGGACGTCGAAAGTAGTTGAAGTGTTTGTCCTAATGTTTGAGGTGGACCGGCATATGTATGTCGGAATCAGTTGAAGAGGCTGTTAGTGGCTTCACGGTTGAACCGGCATAGTTATGTCGGATGCTTGGTCAAGTAGGTTTGGTTTTGTAAACCTGGTGTGGCCCTTCATCCGAGGCTGCAAGACCGCACCAGCTTCGGGGACTAATGTCGGGTGGGCTACCCCGGGTAGGGTCATGGTATGGTATAAGCAAGGTCCCAGGTGTGGGCCAGGTTACAGTAAAAGCCGACATACCTGGATCTCAGAAGTGACCAGAGTGTGATGTTGGTGCAAACCGACATAGTCAAACCGAGATAATCCGGGTCAGAAGGGACCGAGGTACCATGCTGGTGCAAACCGGCATATGTTGACCGAGACTTGGGATCCGAGATGAGGGATCCGAGATATCATGACCGACATATGTATGTCGGTATCTGGTGTGTTCTCTTATGTGCAGGGAAGATTATTCAGGAAAGGGAATCTGACATATCCATGCCGGGTTATAGAGATGAGGCACCCTATGTCGGACGGAGGTCAGCGCTGCTGTCACATCCCGTCTGGCACGGGAGCGTCTGGCACAGAAGCGCCTGACACGGGAGCGTGCAGGAGGAGCGAGGTGACTGGTCTCCCCTCTGCTGACCAAGGACAGACGTGGGAGCAGGCTACGAGACAGGCATGGGCGTGCCATGTCCTGTCTCTAGCAGAGGGTACATTCTAGGTGTGCATGAGATGGGCATGTCATGTCCTGTCTCTGACAGGAGTGCCATGATGACATATCTTTGGCGTGGCAACAGTGCACCGCGAGGGGTACTTCCATAACTCGGTTTAGCCTATAAATAGGGCTTCACCCCCTCCTGCGTGAGGGGCGATGCATTGGGACTCATTTCCCCCCTCAGTTTCATCTTCATCCTTGAGCTTTTCTCCATTGTTGAGACATACAGCTCGAGGAGCACCATGCACTTGTGAAACCTCGGATATATAGAGAGAGATAGGCAGGAGTAGGGGTGTTACCTCCTCACGAGGGACCCGAACCTGGGTAAATCGTGGTGTGTCCTTGTGTGTATATGATTTTCTGTGTGTGCTTCTTAGCGCGCTAGCCCTCTCCCGGATCCACCAGCATCCATCGGCCCCGCACTTTAGTCATCCTATGCCATCTGCCGTGATACCACCACGACAGTTTCAGAAAAAGGTGAGTGTACATATAGGCTCTTTTCATGCTGAAATATAAGGGGCACACATCTTGACGATAATATCTTCACCTATACGTGAATTTAGAATACAAATTCTGCCGGTGAAATATCTTTGCAGCCGAATCTCATGATAATCTTTTTGTATAACCTAATCAACATATGGTACATATTTTTTGGACAAAGGGAATATATTAACATCAAAGATATCCATTACAATCAGTCTCTGCGCCAATATAATGTTAAGAAGTAGTCAAGAAATTAAAGAATACACACAAGCAAAAGGATAAGAAGAAGAAGAAGAAGAAGAAGACCCCGCCATAGCGATTAACCACCTTGTAGCTGTTGGACCCAAACAAACACCAATTACATCACCTGGACTGTAAAAGAGTTTCTCCAAAAACGACGCATCGAGGAAGGCAGCAGTGCACAATCGTTGTCGTCGCCCTATCAATAGATATTAGATTTTCACCATGGAGGAAATTTGATCTCTCTAGACAATGTTTTCAACAAGAAAGCAATCGCCATTACCAGGGTATAACCAGTGAAGATCAGACCAGTGAAAATATATTTCCATGAAAGAAAATCTTGAAATATGCATGTTTTATGTATATGAATGAAAAATGATGATCATTCGGGGATGCCACCAGGAGAGCTCCTCTACGCCCGGCCGCCCCGCGAACTCCTTCCCACCCAGCTCCAGCGATGGTCCCCTCCATCCGCTGAATCTGACGCTAATGTGCACAGTGTGTTGGCCATATCCAAGTTGAGGTTCTTGTTCACGCAGAACTACTCCCACTTGAGTCGTTGCCGGTGCAGCTGGTACTCGTGACACTCGTACGCCACCTATTGTTCTTCTAGCTCCACCGCGTGGCACCATATCCACTCCTGACCTGTTACGGGTCGCCGTCCAGCAACCATCACCGTGGTCGGATCGCTTCTACATCTATCGCACCTTAGACACCCCCTCATGCTCACCAACGTCCTCCTGCTTGGAGGTGGTGTAGAGGAGAGGATCCACACTCACCTCGCCGGGAAGCACATCATGGGCACCGCTGATCTGGAGGGGTGCTCCACGAGGACGACTGATGGGGCGGGGTGCTGGATGGACGTCGTGCGGCGCCGTTGTTGCTCTGTTTCATTTTGCTGTAATTTTTAGGATTTTTGTAAGAATAAAATGAGTAAATTAAATTGAAGTTTAGGGGTGGCGCACACCTCCTTCTTTGTTCGTGTTGAGTATCGTGATTAGTTAGGAAAGATAGGATAGCGTAGGATTTGATTCTACCTTGACTTGTACTCCAAGCAGATCATGTACTCCTTTATATACGTCCACAAGGCTCAAGCAATACAACCAACTATTCCACCAATCCCTCTCTATCCTCCTACATGGTATCAGCCTAAACTCGATCCAAACCCCTAGCCGCCGCTTCCGCACCGCGCCGCCCCCGGGGAGGTCGATCTCCACGATCTCCGCCGGGGGCCGCGCCGCCCGTACCTAGGGTTCGTCCGCCGGTCCGGTTGATCGGCTGCCCTAGAGTCTTTTTTCCCGATCCTTTGATCCGGGTTTTCTCTCTCTCGCCGGTCGTTTTGATCGGTGTTTCTTTTTGGTTTTTCCGATCTAAGATCGGTTTGCGTCGCCCGCCGCCGCCGATCCTCGTGCGCCTCTACTCCGACATGGCGGCCTCTCGCGCTACGCTGCCGCCCTCGCGGCCGCCGTCCGCGTGTGCTCTTCACCGACTAGGCGGCCTCACGCGCCACGGCGGCCCGAAACGGCCGCCCTCCGCGCGTCTGCCCGCCGTCGTTTTGCGCCGGCCGCCGTCGCCTACCTCTGAACGGGACACCTCCGTCAGCACCCCGCCTCCACCGTGGCGGCCCGACACGGCCGTCCTCCGCGCGTCTGCCGCTCGGGCGCTTCCGCCGTGTGCCTGGCTTCCTCTCGCCGGTGCTGCGTTGGCCGCCTGGGCGATGAAGCTACGTTGGCCGCTCGGCTTCTTCACCGCCCCGCCTCCCGCCGAGTGGCGCCTCCTCCACCTCGCGAGCGATCAGATTGATCACCCGCTCGCCCGTGATCCACTCCATCCGCGCCGCGCGGTCGACCCGTACAGTCGTCTGCGTGCGCCTTCGCAGGTTCCCGTGAAGATCGTCCTCGAGTTCAGCGCGCCTACCACCGATCGAGCATCGGGCTGCCGCTGCGTCGCCACTTCGGGATGCAGCGCCGCCGCCCTGTGGTTCTCCCCGCGGCTGCATCGAACCGCACGTCGCCGCTGCGTCGCCCCTTCGGGCCATAGCGCCGTGTCCCGCGGTCCACGCCGCCGCCCTGAGGTCGTCCCCGCGGTTGCACCGTCCCGCACGTCGCCGCTGCGTCGCCCCTTCGGGCCGTAGCGCCGTGGCACGCGGTCCACACCACCGCCCCGAAGTCGTCCCCGCCGTCGCCCTGACATGCGCGTCGCCGCTGCGTTGCCCGTCCAGGCCGTAGCGCTGCGGCACGCGGTCCGCTTCGCCGTCCTCGCACGTTGATGTCTTCGTGGTATGCGCCGCGCCGCCTTCTGAGGCACGGGAAAGCCACCGTCCGTGTTTGGTCTTCGTCATGATGTTGGGCTCTTCTTCGCCTACTTCGAGCACCGTCGCCGCGCCTCTACACGCGACCGCCGTGGCCTTTTGCAGGCTATCGCCGCCGTCTTCGCGCTTCTACATGCGACCGTCGTGGCCCTTTACGGGCTACCGTCGTCGTCGCCAACCACAACTTCGTCTCCGTCCAGTACCAGCTCATCGCCAGCGTCACCGTCATCTTCCCCGACCACTTCATCTACTCCGACAACCGCGGGCGATATCGGCACCTTCTACCCCACGCCGTTTGGCGCCGCAACCGTCGTCGAGTCCTCCTCTGCTGGCCCCTTCGACATGGCGTACAGCTTGTACTGGTCCCCGTCTAAGCATGCCCGGTGCTGGCAACACCGACGCGTGCCTTCATCCATGACGTGTCCCCGGGCTTGGCAAACCTGGAGCGGCGCCTCGTCAACACCGACTGACCTCCCGTCTACGCATGCTCGGTGCTGGCAACACCGATGCGTGCCTTCGTCCACGACGTGTCCCCGGGATTAGCAAACCCGGCGCGACGCCTCGTCCACGTCATCTTCCACTCGGCGCACCACTGCGCCCTGACTACCTGGCGCTACCTTGCGCCCGCGGCTCCTGACGGCTCCCTCTACACCGGCAACCCCGACTCGACATCGACCACGGCGCCCCACGCACGACTACTTCGACTACGGCTACACCACCCTACGCTCTCGGCTACATCGACATCGGCACAAAGGGCTACCGCCTTGCTTGAGAACCTCGTCAGTTTTTGCTCCAGCCACAACTTCCGCGACGTGTCGACCGTTACGACTGTGGTGGGGATGTCCGTCGGCTCCACCTTCGGATTCTTCTCCAGTCTCACCGTCTGCGTCGCTACCGCTGTGACTGCGGGCGGATGTTGAGTATCGTGATTAGTTAGGAAAGATAGGATATCGTAGGATTTGATTCTACCTTGACTTGTACTCCAAGCAGATCATGTACTCTTTTATATACGCCCACGAGGCTCAAGCAATACAACCAACTATTCCACCAATCCCTCTTTATCCTCCTACAATTCGGACAAGTGTTCGGACACTCCTAAACTTACTATTTAGGGTCATCGGACTATATACCGGGAGCGCCATAGGAGATGCTCTTATTAGTACACTAAAATAATTCTTGATTTGTTCCACCACGGTTGGTCCCATCATCCCATCCGGTGCAACGGTAGCATATAATTAGCCAACCCCCAAACCTTTGTCCAATGGCCGGCTAAAACCTTTTCCAAGAATTCAGCTAACCTTTTTCCATCGTGATTTGGTCGACTAACTTCTTTCAGATGTGGCAGGCACTCTCCTAGCTACTAATCTCCCACTCAAACCTTATAGCTACTGCCACTCGGTTCATTGACTGACACTGTCATTGACTAAAATGGACGCTCCACGGAATAGAAATGACGCCAATGATCCGAATCTTGTAGAACTGACGGGCGAACGTCGTCTTGTACGTAAGCGACCAATGCGGCGCGGCGGGCGGCGGCCAGCGTACGTTCTAACGACGGCAAAGAACTCCGTCGATCGTCGTGGCGACGACCAATCGTGCGGCCGCCGGCCGGCGCATACCAACAAGTCCGGCCACCTTAATTTGGGCATACACTAGTACTACGATGATCGATCCCTCTCAGCAAAGCACTTGGTCGCGCGTGTCTGAATATTCTGAAGGAGCTAGTAGCCTAGTACTAGCAATTGATCACAACCGATGAGCAGGAGACTTTTTTTTTTAGAAAAGGGGTGATCAAATTGATGCACACAGTCATCCACAATTATTCAAATTCATATTAAAGTTTACAATTCATGGATCACTCAAAGTGCACACAAAGATCAGCCACTTTAAAAAAGAAGTACGAAACATCTATTCTTCTAATATGTTGCCACCCAGCTCGGCAAAAGATAGCCCGTACGACCGTCATCATGTGGGTATATCATGTATCATAAGAGCACGCTGATCCACAGGAAGGAGGTAAGACCACAAACGGATCTAGTAGACCGCCATGTTGATAACCTGCAAGTAATGAGAAGATTTTTTGTTTGTTAAAGACAATATCATTACGACAGTTTCAAATAGCCCAAAGTATGGCCGCAACACCAATTCTAATTCGAGATTTGGTACCCTTATCTATCCCATTCAACCAAGATCTAAACATATTTGATACACTAATTGGAGGCAGCTAGGATAAACATTGAACGTAAAATGTACTAGCCTCCAAATATTCCTAGCAAACATGCACGAAATAAATACGTGCTCAACAGACTCATCCAAACCACAAAAAACACATTTCTTGCAGCCAGTCCAATGGCATTTAGCCAAGTTGTCCTTAGTCAATAACTCTTTTCTGTTTAGGAACCACAAAAAGATGTTTATCTTCAAAGGAATTTTTAATTTCCACAAGTATTTTCACAAGTATCTCGTGTGTCCATTAAGTAAGTCCAAATAATAGGATTTAACCGAAAACACCCCACTAGTTGTAAGACGCCATTTGAACCTATGTGGTTGATCTACATGATTGACTCGCATTAGCCTTTCTACTAGATGTAACCACATAGTTCTATTGTTTCTAGTAAGAATTCTTCTAAAAAGTAGATGTATAGAGACCGAATCTAAAACATCAGCCACCGCCACCATAGCATCTCTATTTGAAGTTACAACGTACAGATTAGGATATTCATTCGCTAATGAAGTATGTCCTAACCAACTATCTGCCCAAAAAAGAGTTTGCTCACCATTATCAAGAATGAATTCTCCGATCAAAAAACTCATTCTTTACCTTCATTAAACCTTTTCAAAAAGGTGAGTCAAAATGTTTTGATTGTAGTTGTGATAACGTCTTACCACCTAAGTACTTATTAATTAAAAGCTCTTGCCATACACCTTCTGCATTTAAAAACTTATACAACCACTTACTTAAAAGACATTTGTTCTTAATTTCTAGAACCGCAATGCCAAGACCCCCTTGTTCCTTCGGTATACAAACAATATTCCATTTTGTTAGTCTATATTTTCGCTTCAGTTGATCACTTTGCAAAAAAAAAATTGAACGGTAATAATCCAATCTTTTACGTACCCCTTTGGGTACTTCGAAGAAGGAGAATAGAAACATTGGTAAACTTGTCAAAACTGAATTTATTAGCACAAGACGATCTCCGTATGATAACATCTTGGCCACCCATGAAGCTAACTTTTTCTCAAACCTATCCTCCACAGTCTTCCATTTCTTGTTTAACAATTTTCTCTAGTGTATTGGAATTCCCAAGTATCTAAAAGGCAGAGAACCGATCTCACACCCAAAAATGTATCGATACTCCTCTTGACTTTCCTTAGCTTTTCCAAAACAATATAACTCACTTTTGTGAAAGTTAATTTTTAATCCCGATAACTGCTCAAAAAAAGGCCAATATTAATTTCATGTTCAAGACTTTCACAATATCGTGTTCCATGAATAATATTGTACCATCCGCATATTGTAGGATTGAAACACCACCCCTCCACAGGAGACTTGCAACGAACGTAAACGAATCTCGGTACGGCAAAAAGAATGGACAGCCAAGTGTACGTTGGAGCTATCTAGGTCTATCTAGGACCATGCACGAACCCACCAGCTGACGCAATATGCCTATGCCACGACGAATCCAACTAGACAGTGCGTTTTTTCTCCTAACAAGGACTATAAAGTGCATGGGTCGATCAAATTAGTCCAGTGATATGTGATGCCGGGTGCCGGCATATGGGATAATTTGATACCCCATTGTTCATATATGGTTTTCTTGCATCATATCCAACCATGCATCACTGACCCACCCACTATGCGGATTGGAGATAGACCGACTAGAAGATAGCTTCTCACATTTTCTTTGGAATCCAAGACCAAAACTGTAAAACAGTTCACACCCCATTTATGATGAGTCGGCGCTCTACACACATTGGCCGATAAGATTATTAGGGCCTTGTGTTTATTATTCAGCTCAACCACAATACTGAATAGTTTAGCCGGCAGCTAGCGCATCTTATCTCGTATCCTTTTTTTTAACAAAACGGACACCATTGTCTCATTTTATTAAAAAAGTAAGAGGGAGTTAACCGGTTCATTAGCGGGGAACCGGCCGAAAACCGTTACAAGTGCATCAATATAGTCATGGAACACCACATTGGGCAGACCCGGCCGACCTGACTACCCACAAGGAACACACACCGCTGAGGAGAAAAACATCATCAAGGTCGTCATCGAGCGTCATCGTCGTCACTCCTCCCCGAGCAAGCGATTCCGACTTCACCTTCGGCGACCACCGACGAAGTCCTCGCCGCAGCCGACGCGGAAAACCATGTCGGCCTATACCAAACAGTCGACCCAAAGCGTCGAGGAAGAGGCAACTCCGACTTCGACGAAGAGCTTCACCAGAGAAAGATGCACACCTTGCACCCACGGAATCCGCGAGGCCACTGTAGAAAAAGTGGCATCGTTGCCAGCCTGTCCACCCCCAGACACGCAGTTCCGACTTCACAACTTCACAGCGGGGCACAGTACGGACTGTCGGTGACGAAAGACATGCCGCGACTCGGCTCCGCTCACCACCGTCATCGTTGCCACACAGCTCGCAACGCCACCATAGCACCCAAGACATCGTCAGCCGCTGCCAACCACGATGTTATGTGAGTCCAGCCCACGAGCGCGCACACAGGATCCACCATCTTCAAGACGACGCCCTCAAGAGGGGAGGCGACGAAGATCGACGCCGTCGTCCGACACTGCACAAACAGGGTCCAGGTCTTCACCCGAAGAGGAGTTCCAAGACTGAGGAGAATCGAGGAGCTCCAAGACGACCCCCAAGAGGGAGAACGGCGTCCACGGACGTCGCGTCGTCGGGCTTTCGCCCGGAGCACTCGAGACTCTCAGCCCCACGCAGCTGGGCCAAGGCGGGGAGACCCGCGGCACCGCCGGCCTGCACACCCACTGATCCAAACACCTCATGTGCGACGGCGGCGCAACCATCGCACTGAGCCTTCTAAACTTCCTCCGACCTTGCCCAGACGTAGTCGTCCTCACCGCTGCAGCCTCACCAGCACCACCGAGCAGTCCCGCAGGCCGCAGCCCTACCGGCCACGCCAACCACCGCCGCACCAACCTGCCCCCGCCAGGAGCCAGCACGCCGCCCTCACGGGCCCGCCAGACCTAGTTGGGCCCGATGGGCCTCAGATCCTGCGCGTAAGCTCCCCGCCGCCGCGAGCCACGCCGACGGCGCCCTCCGTGTGGCACTACCGCCGGAGGCCAAGCACCAGAGCATTCCCCGCGCCGCCGACCTGCCACCCTCGAGGCCAAGTCAACGTGCCGCGCCCCACCAGATCCGGGCACGAGGGCCCCGGATCCGCCGCCCCGCAGCTCCATTGCGGCCCCGGAGCCACCGCTCCGGCATATGCCTACACCGACGGCCCACCATCGCCGTCCCAGGCGGGCCCGACGTCCGCCCACACCGCCATCAGAGAGAAACACCCCCGCCAGCCAGCTGTTTGGCCGCGGGGAGGCCGCTGCCACCGCGGCGCGGAGGCCGGCGGTAGCAGCAGCGAGGGGGCAGAGGAGGTAGGGGCGAGCGGCGGCGCAATTTATCGCCTCCGGTGCCGCCCTAGGAGCGGCACGGGAGGCAGGGCCTCCGCTATAAACAGATCCTTTTCTTTCATTGGAAGAAAGAATCGTACGCACGTAGACTAGTAATATTCTTTGTTAAAAAGAGAGAGCGATCAAACCCGCACTTTCCCCTATCCATATGGCTATAATCGAATCTTTGAATTCAACGCTGCGATTTCCGTTCGTCCATTCGTTCGTGCAAGTTAAGTCGTCGCAGACGTCACATAAAGAAGCTTCCGTATTATTAATGCCGCGACAAGTGATCATCAACTTAATACTCACGGTTGCAAGGAATACTAGTATTTGTTAAGAGTTAATCAAGTACGGATAATTTGGTATAGTCCCTCCTTGCCCTTAACGGCTTAACCGCCTCACGGTTGCTAGATGTTTTAAGGAAACGCTACATGATTCAGAAAGTAGAGAAACAACCGGACTAAGATTTTTAACTCCCGAGTTATAGTGCTCTCTTTATTTAAGAAAAAGTAGAAATTATATCGGATATTCAAACCGGGTAGCAAGTCTAGATGCACCCATTAGCTATTTTATTTTTGGTTTTTTTTTAGAATGTCAAAAAATTTCAGAAAAAAATCCGGATGTATGTTACAGCGTGATGTGTTAGCACAAAAATTGGCATGGTGAAAAAACTTTTTTAGCAACCTGTACAAAAAAGACAAAATTCCGACACGTATATGTACATTTTGGTATGTCCGAATTTGTCTTTTTTGCACAGGTTGCAAAAAAAGTTTTTTCACCATGCCAATTTTTGTGCTGACTTACAATGTGTTGGACTACATGCAAATTTTTTTTTGAATTTTTTGACATTTGAAAAAATGTTTTTTGGGTAGTGGGTGCATCTGCACCCACTACCCAAATCGCCGCCTCCTTATTATATTTACAAGATTCAAAAAATATGGAATTTTTTCTTGATGAATCCAATGATGTATCCTACTAACTTGCTAAATCTTATTTTGAAATACGTTTAATATTTTTATTATCCCTAAAACATGTAAATATGATTTTTTTAAATAAAGCAATCATTGGAGCTCGGGAGCAAAAAAAAAATGTGGTTTCAGAAACAACCTAGCTATCTTAGGCACCGCCACATTGGCTTTTCTCGGAGAATACACCAGACTCATCAACCCACTTACTCTGTCGTACAATCATGGTAAACTATAGTACTCCTTGTAACCTAAAATCCTTCTTTAAAATTGTTTGATCCCTAATTTAGAGTGGGAATGAAGAATAACTCAGTGTCTCTCTCTTCCGCAAACCAGAGATCATCCCTAGCAGCATATACTTCAGCAATCAAAGCGTCAACGACATTCTTAATTGTATAGGTTCCCGCTACTACAAACCCCTCTCTACTGTCAATAATAATGTGTTAGAAATATGTCCTAGATGTAATAATAAATATTATTATTTATTTCCATGTTCATAGTTAATGTTTATATTTGTGTGCTACAATTGAGATGGTTCTTAAATGTGATATTGAGAGGAAAACTCATTAGCACGTGTGGAAACATAATAAACACAAAAAAGTCCCGAGTCTTGCCTCTAAGACTAGCTAATGTGTTGCATGATGGTTATGTTTTCCTGGCCATGAATATTGTTAAAGTAATAAGGATGCCACCAACAATCAGATCACGTTGTTGGCAGAAAAGTGGTGTTGGATAGACCCAACTTATGATATACTATGGGATCACATCATCACAATGTTGTTAGTGTTCGTATACTCACATCTTAGACCATAGGAATATCGAGTACCTTCGTAATGGACGTTTTACTTTGGGGTTGTCAAAAGTTACTAGTAAAAAGTAGTTCATAACGACCGCCTTTAGATACTTCGGAAACGTATGTCTAGGGAATCCATGGTTCAAAATTGGGATTTACTCTTCCGACGATGAAGAGATACTCTCAGACCCTCTCGGTATTACAATTTCGTCCATCATCATCTCGCCAGACACAGTGATCTCAATTATGGGGATAGCGGAATACGGAAACGAGAAAGTAGAAAAAAACGGCAACAAGGATAACCTTGTATTGTGATCAAGTTGTGGTTTCAAAAGGATACCGATAAAGTCTCGCATTGGGTTTTGTTATGTATCGCGAAGCAAAGAGAATCATCGTACAGACAACAAATGTTCACTCAATATATTCGTGAAAGTATAGGAATCAATAAGGGGGTCCAGATCCGAAAATTCCATGTATAGCCCGGGCTACATATAGCCTCTTATTTGAAAAAAGAACGCCATTTTAAAGTTTCAACAAATTCTGGAAAAAAAATCTAGACAATGATAATAATGTATTGTTCCAAAGTGCAAAATTTCATTTTGAAACACTTTGTATTTTGAGCCACACAAAAAAGACAAATCGGGCAAATTTTGGAGATTCAGATTTGTGTACTGTTCACTACTTAAAATCTCCACTTTTATCATTTTTACGCAGGATATAATACAATGTATTTTGAGTTAAAATTTTGCACATTGATAGAATACATCACTTCCTTGTATTCACAATTTTTTGAGACTTTAAAATATTGATTTCATTTTTTTTCAAAAAATGGGCTACATCTAGCCCAGGCTACAAAACACCACACCCGGTCCAGATCCCGCTATGTTGTGTTTGTCCATGGTCAAAGAAACAAGATCAAGTTCCATCGTGCCCATCTTGAGTTGCCTTTGTCCCTCGTCAAAGAAACAAGATCAAGTTCAAGACTTAGATTTAGGATTTCTTTATTATTCTTTATAATGTAATTTTTTTCATTTCTTTTGTACAAAACAATTGTAAAAAAGTATTGTAAAAATGATTACGAGATCAGTGAAATATACTTATTTTTAATTCTATTTTATTTATTTATACTTCACACGTTTCTCATAATTTTGTATTATTGGATATTATGGACATGAAATAATGAATAATTACTCTTTTTAGAATGAAATTCCAAAACATATTTGAATTTAATTGTATGTGATTTTCATGATGATCCATGTATCATATTTTCAAAGTGTGCCAAAATATGATGTTTCGGAAAGGTTATTTTGAAGTTTGCCGGACCCTCCTCGATGATCTAACCCTAATTCATCAATTAGAGGAAAACCTCAATCACTTTGCCCTTTTAAGTGAAAAGTTTAAATTTACTCATATTTCACATGCATGAATGCAATATGCACAAATTCAAAGTTTACCCCACGAGACCTAGAACTACGACATTCGACTGTACTACTCCATATTCATCAGAGAGACATTAGAGGAGTTGATGAAGGTGGCGGAGATGCGACCGAGAGTGATTCTGGCGGTGTCCCTCCTCTCCATCTTGCTCTGCGGGGAAGGGGGTCTTCTTATTCTTTGTTTTGTATTCTGTCTTCTATCGCAACTCCTCCCCCACACAAAATATGAAGGGGTACATATAGGGTATTTAGGTTAAGACAAAGTCATCGGCGAAAGGGCAGCGCAAAAAGGATCTTGGGGGCCTAGGGGCCCGCCGACATGCCATGGGGTGCATGCGTGCCGGGCCCACCCTAGGTCCGCTCGTTAAAATACACGAAAGGGCTTTTCTGTCGTACAAAGTTAGATAACAAAACAAAATGAAGTTTGCTAAAAATTAATTAATCATCATGGAGAATATTGAAGTAAATATCATAATCATGGAAAATATTCAGGAAAATAACATAATAACTTTCAAAAGCCATAAATTTGTTATGGATGTATCACCTGTCTATGGGTTGTGGCTTGTGGGTGTGTTTCTTGTTCCGTTTTCGGCTTGTTTTTTGCTAATTAACTGAACAACTAACTTCTTATTTATTATTGGAAAGGTAAAGTGTTTTCCCCCATTTCAAAAATAATATATCAACTAGAGGCTCCGCTGACACACTTAGTATTGACAGTTGGTATCTTATTTAACATAAAGCCATACATGTACTCAATATTAGTTACTTCCTCTGTTCCACAATATATAAGACGTTTTAGCAACCTAAAACAGTCTGCTAAAACGTCTTATACTGTGGGGCAGAGGGAGTATGTAACAATGCATCGCCGGAGTAAATTCGAGTGGATACAAATAAATAATATATTATCCATCTCTAGGACACAACCGCTCTTCCTACATGTCTCTTTCCCTCATCATTGTCGATGCGCCGCCAAGTAAAACACATGTGATCGGTAGCAGCGGGGTCTTTGTTTCTCATTACTCATGGCGGAGTCCGATGTGTGTTCATGAGGCACTGTAGGCTATCGAGGTTATGTGCTCTCCACAGCGCTATGTGTAGCTTCTTCGCGGGAGGTGTGGCTGCATGCGAATTAGACGCAGTGGTGAGTGCGGGCTTGAGCAGCATGGCGATGGTGAGGTCTGCCGGATAATAAAGGATCTGGCGTGGTGCACTAGTCTCGCGGGGAGGCTCTGTGAGGCGTGGTGCAGCTCTCCTTTTCCTCCATGTTGCTGACAAACGTCACCGTGCCTAGATCCTGCTTGGTCACGGGAGAATCGGGGACATAATGGGCAATGACATGGTGGACTAACGAGTTGCTCGGCTCGTTAAGACTCGGCTCGTTAAGACTTGTGATCGTTAAGCCTCGAATCGTTAAACTCGTTAAGTATAACGAGCTAAATATAAAGCTCGGCTCGGTTCGTTAAGTGTTCGCGAGCGCTCGCGAGCAGCTCGTTAAGACTCATTAAGAAAATGCATATGAATTTAGAGATGACGTGGTGACTGATAATTGACAAGGAGTCAATGGGATTCGATGTTGCCTGCATGAGTATACCGTAGATCTTGGCTAGTATATGGGCTTATTCAGCAGTGTTTGGTTGTCACCTGTTAGCCTCCTAGTTAGATGGGATCAACCCCGCGAAAAAATATGGGATCCAAATTAACGAGATTAACGAGCTGCTCGCGAGGTTTGTTAGCTCGCTCGTTTAGCTCATTAACGATAACGAGCGAAAATCATTGTTTGACTCTGTTCGTTAGCTTAACGAGCCGAGCTAAACGAGTCGAGCAAATGAGCGCTCGTTAAGCTCGTCGAGCTTCGAGCTTTATGTCCAGCCCTACATGGTGGTGCATTTGGCGACATGGCTGTCGTGGTGTACACGGAAATCTCGACAAAGCGAGATGCATTGGTGTCCAAAAGTGATATGATGGTGTCCTAGCTTGGGGGCGTTTTCTCATTTGACCGACTAGTTCTTTGAGAACATGCCGATTGGTGGATGGCGACTCGTCATGGTTGTTCTCTCTAAATGAAATCTCGGGATCTAGCCTTCCTTTTTTTTTCGAAACACAGTACAACGCAAGCGCTCATATACACGCGCACACATTCACCCCTATGAACGCACGCACACACCCTACCCCTACGAGCATCTCCGAAAGACTGAATCGGCGGGTCGAGTCTTGAGATTGATGAAGTCACCACGGGCGCCTCGCTGTCGACGGAAACGTCGCCTCCCACTGAAGAATATTCCACCTTAAATGAGAAACACCAGCGTCAAACCTGGGGTTTGAACTCTGGTGGGCTGGGGGTACAACCACCTACCTAACCATCTTGCCACAGGCAAGTTCTCTCTAGCCTTCTGTTTCGATCAAATTACATCGTCGACGGTCGTATGATTTATGATTAGGATATTGGAAATGCCGTCGTGAAACATGTTCTATATGAATGACCTCGGATTATCTTTAGCTGATTTATGTGACACTAATTTTGTACTCAGCACTAAAAATATATAATTATGTGTTTAATTAATCGAAGCATTGGCTGGAGGTCTCCAGGCCACGACCCAATCTCAAACGTGAACACGGAAAATCATAGATATTCTAAATTCGGATTGCAGCGTAGGTGCACACGTGGATCCATGTACGCGAGGAGTCAGCGAGTGGACAAGTAGCTAGCAATATTGGCCATTAATTTCGGTTCAAGTTGGCCTGCAGAAGCCAAGCACGTTGGGGAATTGATGGGCGGAGTCGATGACTCGGAGCCTGGTCACGGTTTGGTCCAAAGTCCACAGCACGGGTGGCTGCTCCCATCGGGCTCTTGCACGCTACCAGAATATGGTTCTACTGATTTTCCTGCGTATTTGAAAACCACGGTGAAAAGAAACCAAATCAGCCTGGAACCATGACCAAACCCCAAACACGTGCGAGCGAAAGAAAAAGAGAACGATAACTAACTAGTCCTCACGACCTCGTCTTTCTCCCTCTCCAGCTAATGTTGTATATAGATGCAAATTAGAACAACAACAGCTAAACTAGTCGTACTCAACAACAGCTTAACTAGTTGTACTCACCTTTAATCCCGTGGGAAAGAACATTCTAGATACAACATTATTGGTTTTAGTCCGCCATGGCTACTCGCTTCCGTATTAACAACATTATGGCAGGTAGATTACGTTGTAAGCGTGAACTGCAATCCGATGTAAAAGTGTCTACTATGTGTTTTATGTTTTAGTCCATAATCTAGTTGGGAAGACTCGCTAAATTTTCATCGGTCAGACCATCGGTTCATTGGAGAGAAAAAAGGGGGATATTTAAGCTAAATTTTCAAAATTTTAATTACAGATCAAATGTATAAATATAATATTGGATATAATGCATTATAATGTATAATATTGTTAGCCTAGTTGGTTACTGGGGCTTTCTTGTGCCTGGTCTCAAGGTTCGGGGTTCGATCTCAAGTTTATTAGCATTTTCTAAATATTTTTTGGTTTCTTAGTAAAAGACGCCAAAGAATCTTTTTTAAACAGTCAAGGATTCGGTTCCTAGTTTTTGGGGTTAACTATGATGAAAGAGGAGTTGAAATTTCTTTGAAGTGGTCATTTTTTCTTAAACTTCCAGCAAAAAAATCTCATTCCCCACCTTCTGTGAAACCCAAAACTGCGGGACGGGTCAATTGATGTTTCAAGCCTTACTTTGTAAAACGAGAGCTGGTGAGAATTCCCCTGTGTGGATCCAGACTGCCAAACACCAGACTGACGTGTCAAAACAAATCCTTGTTTGGTAGCAACCTTAATCTGGAGCGGGCTCTGAACTTCCGACTAGATTAGGTATTCTCAGCTAGAACGATTCCAATAAAAGTTTGGAACTTCCGTGGGAAGTTGGTCCAGAACTTCTAAGTAGTAATTTTGGTGTTTCTGTCATTCCGTGTTATGATGGCTCTTTGTTAGGTCCGAAGCTTCCATGCGATGTTTTTCTGGAACTTCCGAGGTCACTGTCATAGCTATGAGCAGGAGCTTGCAACTGTTGTCAAGAATCACGGAGTATTCATGTCCGGCACCTCGGAGATGTTGGTGGATTCTTGGGTGACACTTGGCGACCTAGTACTTCGCAATATCTAGAAATTTCCAAGGAATTAATTTTTTTGCTCGGCTGTTTAAACATTAGTCCTAAGAGCATCTCCAACAGACGTCCAAATTGGAGCGCGCGCCGAAAAAACGGTCACTATAGCGCGCGGTGCCAAATCCACTCCTCCAGCGGCAGCGCCAAAAGACCGCGCGCGCAAAAAAGCGTCCAGCGCGCGTTGCCAAGCGGGAGTTTTGACACCAAATTTGGAGCGGCCACTCCAGCGCGCGGGACGAAAGGGAAAACTGGCACGAGCTACCAACCGCCAGATCTAAACTCTCCCGCCGCTCGCGCCGCCGCTCGCATCTCTCCCCCCATCTTCTCCGGCGACCCCGCGGTCGATTCTCCCCATCCCGCCGCTCCGCTACTCCCAGCGCGCCGCCGCTATATATGGCCGCGCGGAGCTCACCGCGGCGTTGAATCGAGTCGGGCCTTCACCGACGCCGCCGGCGCTTCCAGCGCTTCCGGCGCTTGAAGCGCGCCGCCGCTGCTTCATCGACCCCCTCGTCACCGTCACCCCTCCAACGCGCATCCCCTCGTCGCCGTCACCCCTCCAACGCGCATCCCCTCGTCGCCGCCACCCCTCGTCGCTTGAAAAACAATTTGTTTGTGTTGTAATAATAATTATACTATTTATTGTTGATTTATTTGGTATTTGTTTGATCTTCGCGGTTGTATGTTGTAGTGCAATTGTTGTTTCCGCTGAGCGTGCGCGCTGCATTCTAGCACGATTGCTGAAACGCGACAGCGGCGCGCTAAATTATAGCGCGGCCGCTAAAGCAAAACATGCGCGCAGCGTGCGAAACGGCTATTTCGGCGCTGCAAAAAAATTATACCGCGAGTGCGTCTGTTGGAGATGCTCTAAACTTTTGGGGACTTGGGAACTTCTAGATTCACGACGTTTATGTCGGATGTAGAGATTTCTACACCTGATACTGCGACAAGGTCTAAAGTGTCGTGAGAAATCTTTGAGAAACTTGGCAATTGTTCAAATTTCAACTGAGTGCAGAACTATTTTTTACTCTTGGTGCGTAACATTCTCCTAGACGTCTAGGTGTAAATTGGAAGCCTAGTATGCACGAGCCAAATAGTTTGGGAAGATACATACACCATCTAATTCGTGTGAAGATCTATGGTGACTGATTGAGACGCTGTTTTTTGAGTCATAGGTCAAAGAGGCATAGGTGTCTATTATAGCCGATGTCATTAAACAAGCATGTTTTTTGAGTCCTAGGTCAAAGAGCCATAGGTGTGTATTATACCGGTGTCATTATGACCGGAGGACTGTTAGAATTTGGGCCCATTTGGGCAGCCGAATAAGTAATTCCTGAAAATCTCAAATTGGTCCATGTGCATGACAGAATTTTGGAGTTGCAATGTGGTGCTAAAATTTAGTCCCACATTGCTAGTTGGAGGAGACAAACACCACCTTATAAGGTGGAGTGTTGTGACACTTGGTGTGCTAGTTTAGAACAGAAGGCTCTCTCCCGCGCACTCCTCCTCCGCCGCCGTCCGTCCGTCCGTCTCGTCACGACACGCCGCGGGTTGCGGGAATGAGCCGATGCCTATATTTTTGCTGTTCAGGAAAATCGAGTCGCTAGCGTACGCGTACAGCTCAGCCAGTTCGGGTCGCTCCCGGATCGTGGGCTGCTGCACCGACTCGAACGTGTGCGACGTGGCCGGCCCACGTTGTACCCGTTAGGGTTTCCGAACCGCACTATATATTATCGTGCACTGCGTGCGCGTCACACACACCGAACCAATCTAGGTTTTGCCAATCTCGTGCCTTGCGCCGCCACCGTAGTCTACTCCATCCCGTGCACCGGCGAACGGGACAGCAGGTCTCCGGAACCACTTGTCCTTGTGATCCTGTACGGGAGAGGGCGAATAAGGTTTTTGGGAAGCGCCCGCGCGACTGCTTTCAAGTTCTTCATCACGGCTCGACTTCCTGGACGATCTCCGGGTCCGCGGGCGACTCGTCTCCAACGTCGTCTTCTTCGAGCTGCTACCGTCGCCGCTCAAGCTGCTGCCGTCGCTGCTCCAACGACTACTTCATCTACAATTGTTCGGTACGTTCGTCACGTTCCGATGGCTGTGTTCGTAGATGTCTTGCTGCTGTTCATGTTAATTAATACGTCTAGTATTTTCGAGATTAACATGTTAGTAGCTCTTGCGATCATGCTTTATATTCTGGAATTAATCATGGAAATTATGCCTAATAATCCAACAATCCAAAAACCTTATATTTGTTATAGGCAATTTCCTGAGTTAAACATGGGACATCTATCTGATGCGCTGAGGCCGGACAAGTTTACCGGTGTGGACTTTAAGAGATGGCAGTACAAGACCACACTGTGGTTGCGATCTCTGAAAGTGTTCGAGGCTAGTGAGGGTTTACCTGAAGGAACTATATCTGACGAGGATCAGAACAAGTTCAAGGAAACCAATACTGCCTTTGTGGGACTCGTTCTGAGTGCTCTTAGCAACAAGCTGTTTGATGTGTACATGCACATTACAGATGCCAAAGAGCTCTGGGAGGCACTGAACGCTAAGTTCGGTGTAGCAGATGCTGGCAGTGAACTGTACATCATGGAGAGCTTCCATGACTTCAGGATGGCTAACAACCGTTCTGTAGTCGAACAGGCTCATGAGATACAGTGCATTGCTAAGGAGCTTGAGCACGCTAAGTGTGCCTTACCTGACAAGTTTGTGGCTGGATGCATTATTGCAAAGTTGCCCTCTTCATGGAGGAACTTCGCCACAACTCTCAAACACAAGAGACAGGAGATATCGGTTGAAAACCTGATAGCGTCTCTTGATGTTGAGGAGAAGGCTCGGGCTAAGGACACTGCTGAGAGATGGTGAAGGTCAGTCTAGCGCCAACATGGTGCAGAAGAACTTTCACCATGGCAAGAGCAAGGCAAAGAGCAAGCCTTCCTTCAACATGCCTACCAAGACTACTTCTTTCAAGAAGAAGAAGAAGATGCTGAACAAATCTGAGCTAAAGTGCTACACTTGTGGAGAGCCCGGACACTTCTCTGTGGACTGCCCAGATCGTGCAGACAAGAAAGGGAAGCGCCAAAGCATGTCAACGTCGTGACCGCTAGCAATGCTGATGGGTACGGTAATTTACCGATTGTGCTTTCAGTATTTCAATCTCCATGTTGGTGGATTGATACGGGTGCTAATGTTCATGTATGTGCTGACATCTCTATGTTCACTTCTTATCAGGTCGCAGATTCAAGCGTCTTAATGGGGAATGGATCACATGCTTCTGTTCGTGGTGTTGGCACGGTAGATCTGAAGTTTACTTCGGGGAAGATCGTGCAGCTGAGGAACGTGCAGCATGTCCCTACTATGAACAAGAATCTTGTTAGCGGCTCCCTTCTATGCAGAGATGGGTTTAAATTAGTCTTGGAGTCCAATAAAGTAGTTGTGTCAAAGTTTGGACAATTTATTGGTAAAGGGTATGAGTGCGGAGGCTTGTTCCGCTTTTCATTATCGGATTTTTGTAATAAGTCAGTAAACCATATTTGTGGCAGTGTGGATTCGGATGCTAATGTTTGGCACTCTCGTTTATGTCATGTTAATTTTGGTTTAATGAGTAGACTTTCCAGTTTGAGTTTAATTCCTACTTTCACCATTGCCAAAGGTTCTAAGTGCCATAGCTGTGTGCAATCTAAGCAACCTCGAAAGCCTCACAAGGCAGCCGAGGAGAGAAACTTGGCACCTCTAGAACTCGTACATTCGGATCTATGTGAGATGAATGGCGTGTTGACAAAAGGTGATAAGAGATATTTCATGACTTTAATCGATGATGCTACTAGGTTCTGTTATGTATATTTGTTGCACACTAAAGATGAAGCTTTAGACTACTTTAAAATCTATAAAGCTGAAGTAGAAAATCAATTAGAGAGAAAGATCAAACGTCTTAGGTCAGATCGTGGTGGCGAGTATTTCTCCAACGTATTTGATGAATTCTGTGAGGAACATGGTATTATTCATGAGAGGACGCCTCCCTATTCGCCCCAATCAAACGGGGTTGCCGAGAGGAAAAACCGCACGCTGACCGACTTGGTGAACGCCATGTTGGACACTGCTGGTTTATCTAAGGCATGGTGGGGGGAGGCTTTGTTGACTTCGTGTCATGTCCTGAATAGAGTTCCTAACAAGGATAAAGAGAAGACACCTTACGAGGAGTGGTCTGGGAGAAAACCATCACTTTCTTATTTTCGTACTTGGGATGTTTGGCGAAAGTCAATGTTCCAATTCCTAAGAAACGAAAACTTGGACCGAAGACAGTGGATTGTGTCTTTCTAGGTTATGCTCAGCGGAGCATTTGCTATAGATTTTTAGTGGTTAAATCTGAGATACCTGATATGCATGTTGATACTATTTTGGAATCTCGTGATGCAACATTTTTTGAGAACACGTTTCCTATGAAGGATATGCATAGCATTGCTAGAATTTCTTCT
The DNA here is from genome assembly GCA_947311845.1 of Poa pratensis. Classification (NCBI taxonomy): domain Eukaryota; kingdom Viridiplantae; phylum Streptophyta; class Magnoliopsida; order Poales; family Poaceae; genus Poa; species Poa pratensis. The sequence continues at coordinate 44,115,473 of CAMZMU010000055.1, read as the reverse complement.
GAGATATTTGCTGAACCTAGTACATCTGTTGATCATTCTGAACAACCACTTGTTGAGGAAGTCCTTGAGAAGGATGACAATGAATCAGCTCCCAAGAGGAGCAAGAGACAGAGGACTGAAAAATCCTTTGGTGATGATTTCATTGTGTACCTTGTGGACAATACTCCCACGTCCATTGCAGAGGCATTTGCATCTCCTGATGCTGATGACTGGAAAGAAGCTGTCCATAATGAGATGGACTCGATTCTTTCTAATGGAACTTGGGAATTATCTGAACGACCCTACGGCTGCAAACCTGTGGGTTGTAAGTGGGTGTTCAAGAAGAAGCTAAGGCCTGATGGTACTATTGAGAAGTACAAGGCACGGCTTGTAGCCAAGGGCTACACCCAGCGCGAAGGCGAAGATTACTTTGACACCTATTCACCTGTTGCTAGACTCACCACCATTCGAGTACTACTTTCCCTGGCTGCCTCCTATGGTCTTATCGTTCATCAAATGGACGTAAAGACAGCTTTCCTTAACGGAGAGTTGGAAGAGGAAATCTATATGGATCAGCCTGATGGGTTTGTAGTAAAAGGTGAAGAGAGAAAGGTGTGCAAATTGTTAAAATCTTTGTATGGGCTGAAGCAAGCACCTAAGCAATGGCATGAGAAGTTTGACAGCACTTTACTCTGCAGGCTTTGCCATTAATGAGGCTGATAGGTGTGTATTATCGCCATGGTGGGGGCGATAGTGTTATATTATGCTTGTATGTTGATGACATACTTATTTTCGGTACAAGCATGATAGTGATAAATGAGGTCAAGTCTTTCTGTCAAAGAGCTTTGATATGAAAGATCTGGGACAAGCTGATGTGATCCTGAACATTAAGTGATTAGGGATGAGAGTGGGATTACGTTAACGCAATCACACTATGTTGAGAAGGTCTTGAGCCGCTTTGGTTATATAGACAGCAAGCCTTCTCCAACACCCTATGATCCCAGTGTGACACTCAGAAAGAACAAAAAGGAAACGAGAGATCAATTAAGATATTCTCAAGTGATCGGTTCACTCATGTACCTTGCGAGCGCGACGAGACCTGACATCTCTTTTGCTGTGAGCAAGTTGAGCAGGTTCATGTCTAACCCGGGTATTGATCATTGGCATGCACTTGAAAGGGTCATGCGCTATCTGAACGGTACAATGAGTTATGGGATTCACTATTCAGGGCACCCTGCGGTGCTTGAGGGATACTGTGATGCGAACTGGATCTCAGATGTTGATGAGCTCTACGCCACAAGTGGATATGCATTTATTCTTGGAGGTGGCGCAGTGTCATGGAGGTCTTGCAAACAGACCATTTTGACGAGGTCAACCATGGAAGCAGAACTTACTGCTTTAGATACAGCTTCTGTTGAGGCAGAATGGCTGCGTGAGCTCTTGATGGACTTGCCGGTGGTTGAGAAACCATTACCGGCCATCCTTATGAACTGTGACAACCAAACGGTTATCATGAAAGTGAACAGTGCTAAGGATAACGCGAAGTCATCAAGACACGTCAAAAGACGCTTGAAGTCTGTCAGGAAAATGAGAAACTCCGGAGTAATAACTGTTAGTTATATTCAAACAGACAAAAACCTGGCAGATCCCTTTACGAAGGGACTATCACGTAATGTGACAGATAGTGCATCGAGGGAGATGGGGTTGAGACCCGTGAGCGTTTGTAATACCCCACAGTTTAGAGAGTCGGAAGGGTAGAAATATGATTTGTGCATTTGCATAGCATGCATCTGAAAAATGCGGGAAATTTTGGCGCGCTTAAGAAATGAGACAAAGGGATTGATGTTTCTCTCGACTCGATGAGTTTAGGTTTAGATCATCCTGTTGAGAGCTACAAACTTCGACATGACCTTTACATATTTTTTAAAAACATCTGAACACACTTAAATAATATGACAAGTTATAATTCAAATTAAATGAACAAATCATTACAACAACATCATTTCTTATCCCTACCATCTACGCATCCATGATCATATAAAGAAGCAATTATCAAGATCTCATTTCATACATGATCTTATAAGAATTCATATATCACCATTTCCTATATCATTTCATTATATCCCTTTCCAAACATAGAAGTATCAATTTCAAATGATTGTCCAAAGTACATATAAATTTTGACATGAACTAATTATAAGTTCTTAAATTCAACACAATTATATATCTTATCCAATCTTATACACACACAAAATATATTTCAACAACACAAGTTATATAATTCATAACAAAAAGGAATGAATCATTCCAAATGATAGCAACACAAGATATATATATATACACATAATTTCAAACATTCAAATGAATTTCAAAAACATGATCATCTCTTCTTAAATCATCACAATGTAATTGCAACACCACATATTTGAATCCATTTTCTTTACAAGAATATATCAACACATTTCCAAACAACTCAAATAATACAATCTATCCATTATAACCAAAATTACAACTAGATTATTACAACAAGTGATGATATTACAAAAGAGTATAAATAAAAATCCTAAAACTACATCTTCACTTCTGAATTTTCAGAGGATCTTCACCCTGCAAAACAAACAACACAAATAAGAAGAAATTTGGGTTAGTATTAAAAATGTTGCCAACACCATTTGGTGCTGGCATGTTAATATATGAAACCTGGTTTTTAGCCTAACCAAAACTATGGTCTGGTTAGACTAGTGTGGAGAATGAAAATAAAATCCCGAGGCAACAAAGGGACTGATCTGTTTGATCATGCTCATTGAAACCGAAGGCAACATTAGGGGCAAAGGCTTAAGCATAGCACTTAACAGAAATCATCTTCAGGCAACAAACATCAAAGGCAACAAGTGATAATTGAGCATTTTGATCTCATGATCATTTAAGCAAAGCAACTCATGAATTCACATCTCCACAATTAAAACCAGGAAGCAAATAAAAGCAAAGGCAACTTAATGGTATCACATTTTCCTATTAATTAGGCAAATGGACCCTAAAACCCTCACTAAACTAGCCATCAGCTTAATTGGCCACACATTTGAATTTAATCATCTCAAACCGACTACCATAAGCCTTTCAATTCTCAGCCAAGCATTGCCACACCGAAATCTAGACCAGATAGGATCAATGAGTCAAGAATGACTCATAGCTATCACCAGGGGGAGATGAACTGCGCAGCAGCAGCAGTGAGCTGATCTCCTAGGTGAAAAGGTGTGCAAGAATGAGTCAAATAAAGCAGCTCGAGGCAAAGAGGGCCACTGTAAGCAGGTTAGTCACCACAGCCCAATTATCCTGGTGTCACAAGCACATGAGTGCTCAAATTTGTATAAATACATACCCAAACCGCATCCACTAGCACACACAAGTCACAACCATCACAAATCACACATTTCACAAGCACCAACAGATCCAGTTCATCATTTCCATCTGTTCTTCACCAAGAACAACCACAAACCACAAGCCAATCATGGAGATTACCTCAACCATCCACCACAAGCCATTAAAACTTAGGAGAAGTCAAGCAACAAGGAGGAGAAGATAGAACCACAAAGTGCAGTCCAGAAGAGACGGTTGAACCTTGGAGCAAGATCAGACTCTTCTGTAGCTTTATCTGCTCTACACCCAAGGTTGTTAAACATATGTGCTAGAGAGTGATTTAGCATGTTCTGTAAATGACAGAACCATGCTTGAGTGCTGAATTTAGCATCTGTTCTTAACAGAACCTTGGTCAGCAAGGTGTGGTGCTATAGAAGATGATTTGCAAGCAGAGTACTTCTGTTATGTGCAAGAAATAGGACAGAGAGATGAAAGGGAGTGCAGTTGAGTGTTTTGCCATTTGTTTGAGCATCTACAGAAGCAAGGGAAAGATTTTCAGTGTAGTATCTGTTCCTATTATGTTTTTATCAAAGCACACAAGCCAGTGAACCAGCAGAGCTGGATTAACTGAGCTATGCACATCTGAACACTTGGAAGAAGCACAGGAAAACATAAAAACATTTCTAATCAAGCAAGAATGTTGTGTAACTCTACATGGAGGCATCACATCAAACAAACATGATTAAATCATGCTCTAAATAAGCTAATCATCACTGCTAGTATTAATTCTAGCTCAGAATTATTTTTCCTATTGCACATATCACATCTATGAGCAAGTTAAGCTCACAATGATTCATTCAGAGACAGTGGTGTGATCTACACACTAAGATCTACACCATTCACCTCACGAGTGACACAGAGAGGTAATCAGTGCACATATACAAGCATAGCAGCAGCAGAGCATCATCTGCTCATCCAAATCCTAAGCCAGAGAGGCATACGGGCATGAGTATCAGCTAGTAGACCTAGTAGTGGGTAGAGAGAGTGGAGGAACACGAAGTTTACCTGGCGACCGTGGCCGTAGCTCCTCGGCGGCGAGGCAGTGCCCGCGCAACCGATGGAAGGGGCACACGGCAGTAGAGGTTCAGGCACACCGCACCACGGTGGCACAGGGGACGAAGCCCTGCGCCCAGCCATGGCGAGCACGCCGGGGAAGAAGGTCGCGAACGGCGGCAAGCCGGGCCAGCACCGAAACCCTAACCCTAGGGGATTGGGTTGTGCACGGTCACGAGAGAATGAGAGGGACGAATCGCTCCGGTGAGGTGGAAGAGCGGAGCGAGGGGAGTGTTCTGCCCCACGCCACGGTGGCGGAGGTGGCCAGAGTTGGCCGGAGCAAGGCGGCGACGGCGCGGGCGACGCGGGGGCCATGCGAGTCGAGCACGGGCACGAGTTCGTGCGAGAGAAGGAGAGAGAAGGTGCGGCTCGGTCGGTTGACCGGACCCGAGCCACTCCTTTGACCTGGTTCGACCAGGGATCTATTTGCAAAAATTTCAAAATTTCAAACTTCAAAACTCAATTAAAAATTCAAATAAATTCCTAAAAATACTTTAAAAATATCTACAAATATTAGCAGAAAATAAGCTATTTAAATAAAATACTAACAGGAATTTTTGAAAATTATTTCTGTGATTAAAAATCCCAAGATCCTTAAGTGGATTATTCTTTGGAATAATTTCTTAAAATTATTTTCTCAAGAAAAATAATCTAGGAAAATAAATACTAAGTTCAAAATAATATTTGAACTATACCAAGACTATCTTGTTACTCATCCTAAATCAAAAATATTCAAACTTAAATGAATTTTTACACCAAATTCAAATATACAAAAATCAACTAAAAATATGCAACATACTCTACAAAATATGAGGAATTTTTATGTAAGTTTTATTTGAAGTTTTGAAAAACATTTTGTGGATGAAAAATTCAAGGATCCTTAAGTGGAAATGACTTGAAATTCTTTTTCAAAAACTATTTTCTTAAAAGAAAATAATATGGGAAAATAAAGTCTTGAATTTTAATTATATTGAACTATTTCAATTTAATCACTTTAAATTTATTCCTCATGAAAATTGTTGTGAAATTCTTTAAATAATTTAAAACTCCCAAACACTATAAAAGTCTTAAAATTCACAACTTGGGAATTTTGGGGTGACGATGCATTTCATGATTATGCATAATAGCATGCTGCTAGAATTTTCAGTAGTCCTTATTAGGATTACTTTGCTATTTTCAGAACTCGGGGTTTTACCGCAAACCCTAGAACCCCGAAGAGTTGAACGGCCATTTCTACCACAGGCAAGTTCATTCTTGCATATCCTTATTGAACTATTTTATAAAAACTATTTTCAAAAACGTTTTATTATCATTGCATTGAAAAAGAAAACTATTTTTGAATGATGTGAATTGCTTTATATATATTGTTTGGCTGGCAATGGAACCACGGTATGATGTTGTGGTGGAGGTTCCATTGTACTGGAAAGTATATACCTAGGATTAATTACCAATGTCACAGTGATCCTAGCGCCGTATTGAAGCGTTTACCATGAGATCTGCTATGGACGGTAAAAGTCAGCCGTATCTTCTCTCGGGCATATATCCTCGGCAGGCTATCTCCTGGTTGCGTCCGTTGCGGTGGCCAACAGCGTGGAACCGCATACGTTCCCACCCGACGGGGTGAATTGGAATAGTAGCTCGGGAGTGGTGGCGAGCTTGGTCTTAGTGCCAGCTGGGCCATAAGGGGCGGATATGTGTTGTGCGGAGAGGGCGGTGATTGGCTTTGGACTCACACCTGGCCCCATACCATGGAAGTATGGATGGGAAAGATTCGCCCGAAAAGGCAACAAGGCTGGTTTCTCTCATGGGTAAAGTTACACAGCTCTGCAGAGTCAACAACAAGAAACTGTGACTGTCACATCCGTGTTCCCGGAAGGAACTACAGACCGCAGTGGGAAAGGCATCCCAAGTGATGACTATGAACCCGTGGAGACTGTGAGCATAGTTTTCTGAAATAAAACTTGACCTTTGAAGAAAGGTTTTCCAAAACTTGCATTATGCCTATGACCGTTGGTCATGGCAGTAGCTAGTGCATCCAGAACAAAAACTCTTTCCTATATTATTGAACTTGCTAAGTAACGTTCAAGTTGCTTACCCTTTCCCCGTTGACCCCCTGCTTAGATTTTTGGAGCCAGCAAAGGAGTTGACAGTTATCCATCACGACGTCGAGAAGAACTTCAACGAGGAGACAAGTCTACCTGGTGAACCTTGAAGGAGTCAACTGCTACTTCACCAACAGAAGAATGACGACAATAGTGACAATGGTGGAGCAACAACAATATTGTCAATGGCATACATGACGACCACTTTGCCAATGAAGGAGACAACAATTATTGGAAGGAGGAGACAAACCTGGATAAAGATATTCCAGATGGAATAGATTAGGGCTGTGACAACAACAGTAGTGGATCAGGAATTAGAGTTAGAGCTGATATTCAACTTAGTACTCCGATTTGGATCTTTCTGTATTTCATTTGCAAGAGACTAGCTTCAATATAAAAGGAGGGTCTCGAGATTTTGTATTGAATAGTGTTGTAATCCTATAGTGTTACCTTGGACCGACTATGTTTCTGTTGTACTACTCTGAGGGATGTAATATTTGCGGAGAGGTCCTTCCGTACGTGTTATATCAACGACTTGTACACTACAACACGCAGTGGTGTGCTGGGTCACCGCAGCGTTACACCATAGTGGTAACCCAACCTATGTGATCGGAGATCCCGTGAATTAGGACCTGGGAAGAACAAGCTAGTGGTTTAACAGAGGAGAGTTATTTTATAACCCTCTCCGTTGGAAGATGCATAACTCTCACATTCTGTAAGGCAGGTTGGCAATATGCCTTAATGTGTTTCTGTTGGCTATTCGTAGCAAAGGTGCTATCCTACAGAGCGACCTTGAAAGAACACACCTATATGAGTCCGACTGTTAAACGTCGCAGTCTATAAGATTTAGGTGATCTCTAGTAAGCTCATGAAGAGACCAGGGAGTATGACGCATATGCTCCACTCGCGGGGTAGGATACTGGCAGCCACGTACTGGTTATGACTTTGAGTGAAGTCTATTGGCACCAAACTTGCAATTCAAGATTCATCCATTGTTCAAGTTGCTGGTAGATGTAGCTTGAAGCTATAGGCGAAAGTTCAACTTACCAGTCTCTGCTGAAACACTGGTATATAAACAAGAAACGAGGTTTGGCAAAGTCTCTAAATGGGAATTTGAGATCTGGTGGGGGATTGTTAGAATTTGGGCCCATTTGGGCAGCCCAATAAGCAATTCCTGAAAATCTCAAATTGGCCCATGTGCATGGCAGAATTTTGGAGGTGCAATGTGGTGCTAAAGTTTAGTCCCACATTGCTAGTTGGAGGAGACAAACACCACCTTATAAGGTGGAGTGTTGTGACACTTGGTGTGCTAGTTGAGAACAGAAGGCTCTCTCCCGCGCACTCCTCCTCCTCCGCCGCCGTCCGTCCGTCTCGTCACGACACGCCGCGGGTTGCGGGAATGACCCGAGCCGATGCCTATATTTTTGCTGTTCAGGAAAATCGAGTCGCTAGCGTACGCGTACAGCTCAGCCAGTTCGGGTCACTCCCGGATCGTGGGCTGCTGCACCGACTCGACGTGGCCGACCCACGTTGTAACCGTTAGGGTTTCCCAAACCGCACTATATATTATCGTGCACTGCGTGCGCCGTCACACACAACCGAACCAATCTAGGTTTTGCCAATCTCGTGCCTTGCGCCGCCACCGTAGTCTACTCCATCCCGTGCACCGGCGAACGGGACAGCAGGTCTCCGGAACCACTTGTCCTTGTGATCCTATACGGGAGAGGGCGAATATGGTTTTTGGGAAGCGCCCCGCGCGACTGCTTTCAATTTCTTCATCACGGCTCGACTTCCTGGACGATCTCCGGGTCTGCGGGCGACTCGTCTCCAACGTCGTCTTCTTCGAGCTGCTACCATCGCCGCTCAAGCTGCTGCCGTCGCTGCTCCAACGACTACTTCATCTACAATTGTTCGGTACGTTCGTCACGTTCCGATGGCTGTGTTCGTAGATGTCTTGCTGCTGTTCATGTTAATTAATACGTCTAGTATTTTCGAGATTAACATGTTAGTAGCTCTTGCGATCATGCTTTTTATTCTGAAATTAATCATGGAAATTATGCCTAATATTCCAACAAGGACTGCGTACCCGATCCTCTCCAACCAATACGTAAGACTATGCCAACAAACCAAATTTCGGAAATTAGATTTCCGTGTTTGTGATCTCTTAATCCTACCCCTTACTTTCTTTTCATATTTACCTTGAGAATTGCATGTTTAGATTACTCTAGGCAGCTTGTAGCCTAAAATTGTAAAAAATGCGAGATTCCACTAATAATTTTGTAGTCGCCAGTTCACCCACCACTTGTCTTTATACTCCGTGTTCCAGTTATGACGCGTCTCCCCGGCTGTTTCCATGTCATTTCTACTCCCTGGTCACTTCTTCATCTTTCTCCATCACAACTTATATACCTCTCACAGTTGTCTCCTCGCCTTCCTTTGCCTTGTCGTAGCCTAGTTTGCCTCCTCCAGAATTGTACCGCAAAATCTATATGTCGCAGCCGGACGCCAATATGATATCTTTATTATAAACAAATTATTATAAAAGGTATTTTCGGCATAATTGCACATACATGTGTCGGTTTCAAGATAAGAAATCAATTGTATTTAACATTTATAAGATTTTTACCATAAATATATTAAGATTTTTAGCATGAATGTATAATGATCTTTTAGTATCCATGTTGCAGCTTGTCAATTTTTTGTCTTACGAACATGATCTTATATTGTCGTGTCTCGTGTTACAATATGTTCTTAAAAATAATAAGCAGAATTGGAAAGACAAAAAAGTAGCAGCCTCTTGGAAATTCACTGTGGGAGACTGGCCACATGGCGTGGCCGCGCGGCCCAAGCTCTGGATTGAATGATATTGTGCTTGTAAGTAAAAACAAGTAAAATAACTTTTCTCAAGCAGAGGAGCTCCTGCCACAAAAGGGGTGTCCAAGCAACCATTTTTTTGCTCCATTATTAACGTCCTTTCTTGAAGACCAGTGAAAAATTCCTAAGACGTCAGCGCGGCAATAGATTTAAAGCAAGATTTTGAGCTGTAAAAGTGAGCGTGGAAAGGAATCGAAGTAAGGATGATTTGGGCAGAGGAATAAAAGAAAAAACAAGTGTGGCCAAACCCCACAGATTATGGCTTGCTTGGACAATACTGATCATGACCTTTAGTCGGCATGTTTCTGTCTAGGTAGCATCTGGTACCTGCAAACATGGTCTCTCTCTTATGTGTTCATACGGAAAAATTACTATTCATTACAGTAAAATATGTGTTGTTGTTTTCTTTTTGCAATATATCTTAATATCGCCTTTGTATTTTAAAGGGTCTTTACTTGCAACTAAATAATCCAGATAACAAAGTAACTGAGGTAGAAACGACTAGTTGAGACACCACAATTCTATTTTTGATAAGAGCTAAACTCTTGTCAACAAGAATGCGCTGCTCGCAGACTCAAACACTGGGCTACTCCTATACGGACAAATTCAATTGATGGTCGCTGCCGTCAACTGGAGCCTACCATGGTTGCCACCTTCGTCCGTCATCGCCACCCGTCGGTCTATGGTGAATTACCTCATTTATCACTCCATGTAATGAACTCTATTTATCTTAGGCTTTACATTTGGCTTTGTCTGTTATTGGATTTTGTTGACTTGAATTTTTTCTGCGAAGATAGACATGTAGACCTAGATAGGACCCCGAAAATATTTTTAATTCCTACACCACATGGATCGATGCAAAGACCAAGAGTCTACCCTCATTTCCAAATTCAATGGTTTGCACATGAACTACCGTTAGCAGCCCATTCATAATTCCACGGGATGGTTTCTTACTTCCGGCACGTCGCTGTCTCTACAAACAGTTAAGGGAATCCACGTGAACGTCACATGAACGAGCAAAAATCATACTATTAGAAATTTCACAACTACCAACCGTCACTCTCTTAGTCGTCCCTCGACTCCAGAGATCCAATCCAATAGAATACCGCGATCAAACCGAGGGAGAGCCCTACTAGCCAGGTTATCCAATTTCACCCCAGCAAAGCAAATCCATTTTCACATATCCGAATAATTCCTTTTTCATTAGTTTAATTTTCGGAAAGAGATAGGTAGAGGGAGGGAGGGTTTGTATTTTTGAGAGGGAGTTTTCAGTTGAGATCTGTTCAGACTGTTCCCAGGAAGCTATTTAACCCCCTCCTCCCTCCCTACTCCCATTCCAGGATATTGAGCCTTCCCGCACTAGCCCAAGAGCAGAGCCAAGGACTCTCCAGCTCTTTGCCCGCTTCCGGCTGTGACAGAGCCAAGAATCGCCATGAAGTACGTGGTGGTGAGCGGAGGGGTGGTGAGCGGCCTCGGCAAGGGCGTGACGGCCAGCAGCATCGGCGCCGTGCTCAAGGCCTGCGGCCTCCGCGTCACCACCATCAAGATCGGTAGCCATTCCTTCTCTCTCCTTCTCCTACTCCTCCTCCTCACTCCACCACCACCACTCGTTGTATGCCGGGGGCCTAATTTCGGGCGACCAGCACAGTGATAACCGCCGCGAACGTAGACACCAAAAAAGGGCGGGGTTTTCGGTGGATTTTTAACCCCGGCTTTGTGTTGCGTGATCCTTCCTTCCTGCCTCGGGTATGTTGGAGCGCCCAGAAACAAAACAATACTGTACCTTGCTTTTGTCGCTGGCCTTTGTGGAACAAGCGTCTCATTTTGGGATAAGGAAGCAGAGGCATTCCCGAATATTTCGGGAGGCTGCCGCTTGTGCCATGGCGTAGACCTGCTGCCTGCTTGTCACTTGCTGTTTGCTTTTCTTATGGGCCTTGGTGGTTTTCAGTTCATCTGAACTGGATGCTGTCACATGAGACATGCAACTTCCTTCCTCTGCGATATCAACCCAGTTACTTCACAGCTTTGGTGTCACAATCTTAGTTCCTTCAAAGACACGAAATCCTCTCTTCCTGAGGCCAACTTTGACATCTCATGCATTAAATTTCGCTGGCTAATTTCTCTGTACTCCCCCCCCCCCCGGGATAGTGTTTGTTTATTTTCAACCAAGATGACTCAGCGAGAAAAAACAGATGACTGATACGTGTGCGCCCGTTAGTTCATTTCAACATTTTAGTTGCAAGGTTTCTATAATACAAGTTGGTGAATGGACTAAAGAAACCATTTAATTTTTGTTAGGTGACCATTACTGGTTGTTCTTAATTTTTGTTAGTATCGTTGTTTATCTGCTGTGACTGCTCATCTGCAGATCCATACCTCAACACTGACGCTGGCACCATGTCTCCGTTCGAGCATGGCGAGGTCTTTGTTTTGGACGATGGTGGAGAGGTAACTGCTCCGACATCTCCATTTTCTGTGCCTCTCTTGCCGGAAAATTGCTCACAGTTGTGTCACCAACAGTTGACAATTTTTTCATGAATGTATCTCCCGTATACGTGTAGTTTTATTTTATTTTTTAACAAGGAATTATGTGGTTTTTTTTGTGTGTGACTGATTGCACTCTCTTCCTATTTATTTTTTGAAGGTGGACTTGGACCTCGGAAACTATGAACGTTTTCTGGATATCAAATTGACCCGTGACCACAATATAACCACAGGAAAGATATATCAGGTGACTGGATTTCGTCACTCCTAATCCATGTGCAATTAGAGCTTATCTGGAAGATTGTGCTATCAAGTCAAAAGTTCGGTTTATACGTCTTTTTTGAAGAAAGGGAAAAAGGTTATCCTTAACTTTTGCCTAAAAAACCCGGCAACTTTCAGGATATCTGCAAGTTATATTTGAGTATTTGATTCACCGAATCGAATATACATGGAACCCACAAATCTTTATTGAGTCGCTTTATGTTTCATCGTAAGATCTACTGCGGTACAATCATGCATGTGCAGAATCATCTGGGCCTCCAGTCTGCCACCCTTGTCGGGTGCTACTGATATAAGATTCAACCTGTCACATGGTGGCTTAATTGTAGAGTCCATGACTCTGCAGGTTGCTGCTGTCAATTAGTGTATTAAAGAATCTTTATTCTGTTGACCGCATCAGTTTCCCACAGGTTGCAAAGTAGACTAGGTAACTAGTTTTCAAACTACAGTTGAAACCTACACCAGTATGACAGTTCCAGTTAGCCGTTATCTTAGTAGCAAAAGTGGCCTATCTTTTGTACAGTTCAATTTTCACTTTCACGTGATTTCCGGTTTATTCAAACTCTTTTGGATTATACTTTATGATATCAATTGTAGCGTCTCGTTCTATCTTCTGAAATTTAATAGCATTTTTGTTTGTAATGCTCACATCAGGTTGTCATTGACAAAGAAAGGAGAGGGGACTACTTGGGGAAAACCGTCCAGGTTTGTCGTCAGTGTGTAGGTGGAGCTTTCATGTGAAAAATTATAGACGACAAAGATTACTGAATGTGGATTTATCTTCCTTTCAGGTTGTGCCACATATTACAGATGAAATACAAGATTGGATCGAACGTGTGGCGATAAATCCGGTCGATGGCAAAGAAGGGCCTCCTGATGTTTGTGTAATAGAACTCGGTGGCACTATAGGTAAACAAATTGATTTCATCTGTAGCACAAATTGCAGTGGCACATAATTCAAGCGTACCTGTGGATACAGTTTAGTCTATTTTTCTCTCGGTGCATAACGATAGTGGAATTCTTGATGCAGGGGATATTGAATCAATGCCTTTTATTGAAGCATTAGGTCAATTTTCATACCGTGTAGGTCAGTAAAGATCAGCTCTTACCTGAATTTTATTTTGGGGAGCAGGCTCTCTTACAATCCATTTAGCTTCAATTGACGCATCCTTTCCTTATTCCGAGTTGTAGGACCTGGAAATTTCTGTCTGGTCCATGTTAGTCTTGTTCCAGTCCTAAATGTAGTTGGTGAACAGGTATGTTTTACTCATTTGAACAAAGAGCTAAGATAAAATGAGACAAGTTGTTACAGTTGTTCCAGTTTTATTTGGGTTCATGTCATGTTGTACTATATGAGAAAATAAGTAGGTACATTCCGCAAAAGATACAGGAATAAAAACATTTTACTGAAATGGCATGAACTATGGAACTGTAGTTTGTAGTTGTAGTACTTTTTGCTGCGATGCAATTTGGCTTAAACGAAGTGGCACTTTGTTATTGTACAGAGGTGCATAAACCTACAAAATATTGAATTATTGATGACTCTGAAACTAGAATCCTTAACTTATTTGAGATTGTCGCGTTTGATATTTGCAAATCATGATATACCTTTCATTTATACAGAAAACCAAGCCTACCCAACATAGTGTTCGCGGTCTAAGGGGACTTGGGTTGGCACCTGACATTTTAGCATGTCGCAGTACTGAGGTACACCATCTAACGGCCATCCATTCATCCATTTATGGCGCTCTATGTTCCATTATATTGGTGCTCTCCTGAAAATTGTTAACTAACTAACGGCCATCTCTGTTCTTCTGGCAGCCACTCGAGGAGCATGTGACCGCCAAGCTCTCACAATTCTGCCAAGTTCCAGTATGATAAACTTTCAGCGATTTCAAGGCTTCTTTTGGGGTTTTGACTCTTGCTGGCGTAGCGTTAACAATGACTTGTATGTTGCAGATCTCAAGTATTGTGAATCTCCACGACGTTACAAACATTTGGCACATCCCTTTGTTGCTAAGGGTATGACGCACATCTATTGTCCAAATGCATGCATTCTGAACTTGAGTCTTATGAACACGACTGTCGCAACTTGGAATGCCTTCCTATTTAATCATCTACACTGGCTTCTTTGTACAGGACCAGAAGGCGCATGAAGCTATTCTAAAAGTTTTAGATCTTCAGCTGTACGTGAATCGTTTCATGACTTTAATCAAATTTATTCATCATCTGGTAGTTTGACGGAGGAAAGCTGACATTTCGATGTGTTTGTTCCACTCATGTATGCAGTATTGGCAAAGTACCTCGAGAACCTAAGTTGGCTGAATGGACTGAAAGAGCCAACAAGTTTGACAAACTGAAGACCCCGGTACGATCTTTATGTTTTTTTAGTTCTTTTTTCTTCTGTTGTTTGCGAGGCCTAGTGTATTACTACCTATATATTTTTGTCAAAAGTTTTTCATATCTGATCATTATTGCACATTTACTTTCAGGTTAAGATCGCCATGGTTGGAAAATATAACAGCCTGTCGGATTCTTATCTATCTGTTCTGAAGGTGGAGTTATTACATGAATACACTTGTATTTACTCTAATGATCAACATGACTCTTACTAGAGTTTGTTGTTGATAACTTGATTATTGATGTACACAGTAGATTACGAAACAGTAACATACAAAGCTAAACAGACAAATTGGATCTGTCAGATCATTGTCTGGATTATTGACTGACTTGTCTTATCTGACCCTGTTCCAGGCTCTTCTGCATGCATCAGTTGCTATGGAAAGAAAGCTTCTAGTGGAGTGGGTTTGTTCCTGTGACCTTGAAGATTCCGCAGCCAAAGAGGTCGGTCTCGCTGACTATTGACTTACAACAGTGTTTGTATTCCTCCATGAACCTACCACTGATTCTTGCTAGGTGCTTACTTTGTGTAGACCCCTGAAGCCCATCACAAAGCATGGAAACTACTTAAGGTTAGCACATTTTACATTCTTGACTGCTGCTATGCTGCAATTCATACTTGTGTTCAGTCATTTAAGAAATTTCTACATCAGGACGCGGGAGGTGTACTCGTTCCTGGAGGCTTTGGAGACAGAGGAGTCCAAGGAAAAATTCTCGCTGCAAAATATGCACGGGAAAATAATGTTCCTTATCTTGGCATTTGCTTGGGTATGCAAGTTGCAGTGATCGAGTTTGCCCGCTCTGTCATGAAATTAACCGGTGCAAATAGCACAGAGTTTGACCCGGCTACACCATCGCCTTGTGTCATTTTCATGCCAGAGGTAGATTATCCTAACTGTCCTTCTGTTTGGCTGTTCTTCTCGGTTAAGCATCAGCTTTGATCCATATACTTTGGACAACACTTCCACAGGGCTCCAAAACTCAAATGGGAGCGACGATGCGGCTGGGATCAAGGAGAACATATTTCGTAGCCAATAATTGTAAATCTTCAAAGCTGTAAGAGAACGCTACTATCCTGGGTCGGCTTATGCATAATTGTGCACTTGATGTTTATTGTCTTATCCTTGTAATCTTAGGTATGGCAACGCTAGCTTTGTCGATGAGAGACATCGACACAGATATGAGGTTAACCACATGAAATTATCTGATGGCACAGATCATACTGTACTGTCCTTGTTCTTTTGTATAATGGTGGAGACTATGTTGGTTTTGTTCAGGTGAACCCTGAAATGGTTCCGGAGCTTGAGAAAGCTGGGCTTTCGTTTGTTGGCAAGGATGAAACTGGAAGACGGATGGAGGTATATTTGCAAGACATAGTTGCTTTGATCTCAACTATAACTTAAATTCCAGCATTTCTCATTGCCTATAACTGATCTACTGGATGCAGATTATTGAGATACCCAACCATGAGTTCTTCATTGGTGCACAATTCCATCCTGAATTCAAGTCAAGACCAGGAAAGCCATCTCCACTTTTCTTAGGTAACACAACCCTACTCTACAAAAATGTGCTGCTGCTAGGGTGTCAAGCGGGGCGGGTTGCGGACAGCTCCGTAGTGCAAACGTAGTGTTAGTTTGACCAAGAAAATAGAGTAAATTATGAACTGAGTGATGCCTTTTGCGGGTCAAAGCGGGCCACCGCTTGCAACCCTGGCTGCTGCCTATGCTCATGTCATTCTTATTACGGTACCTTTATGGACTGTAGGTCAATTTTAATTCGGTGCATACGTTAGATTTCTAATGAACCTCTAGTAATCAAGGGTATCTATAATCATGTTGAAGGAATGAAGATGGTAAATGTTTTTTGTTGTCATTTTTAATCTTGGCCATAACGCATGTCTGATCACAGGTTTAATAGCAGCAGCGTCCGGACAGCTAAACCCGCTGCTCCAGCGCAGCTGCGGCATCGTCAGTCTGAACTCGGCACCCAGATGTACCACCAACGGCATTGTGGCTCCCCCGATCAAAAAACTGTATCCTGTGAAGAAGAAGCCGCTGAAGAGCTTGGTGAACGGGTTCTACGCGAACGGCAACGGCATCCACATCTAACTGAGTAGCCACCAGCCGCAACATTGGATAATATACGTTTCTGCTGTTTTGCTTGTACCCTCTTTCTTTCCTGGATTGTTGTTTTTGGATTTTGGATTTGGCACTGCTCGAATCAGGAGGCAAATGGGGTGTTTGGCATGGCTCCGCTCCAGGATTTTTCAGCTCCAGGGCAAGCTCCTCCCTCACTTGGAGCAACTCCATTGAGGATCTGGAGCTATGAGGAAGTGTTTGGCTACAAGGTTAGCTTTCGAAGCTCCGGCAACACGTGGTTCCAATATTTTTACAAGGAACGTCCTCCGGTCATGTTGAAGCTAAGGTGCTGTAGTAGGGTCTAGTGTGTCGTATCCCTTTTATTTGGCTAAGACCGTTTTGTATCCTCCATGGAATGAATGAATGGAAACCATGTTTTACCTTCTTTTTTTTACTTTGAAACCATGTTTTACCTAGTGGAATTGCTTTCTATCCGATTCAAGAATATGACGGTACTGCTGAATGCTAATGAAGTCGCACTTTTTTGTATGAACTGCACAAACTCCAGATTGAGATTTTATCCTATAGTCTAATAAAAGTAACAGTTATTGATATTGAATTGGGCTCCTGCAAACATACGAAGCCTCATTAATAGTTTACATTGGTAAGTCCATATCCTCTCTATCTCTTGCCTCCGAATATTCTTCATACCATTGAATATTCCAAAAATTTAAGCATGGAATGTACTGTAGTAGTTCTACATGTAAGGTGCCATATTGCATCAACTTGCAACAATCTTAGACTGACATTGTTTCATAAGGAGGCATCTTCCATGCCAATTGTGTGATATACTGATATCTCATACAGCTGACTGGTACTATGCTAACGATTTTTTGTAACTACTATAATTTAGAGCAAACCTCCATAATATCGAGTTATACATCAGCCATAATATAGTGCCATGGAATACAAGAACCTTGAGAACAAGATGATGGTTAGGCTGGTCCACAGTAGGCGGCAGACCTTAATAATCACCCGCTGCTGTCTTCGGGTAAACAAAGCAACATAGCGTAAGGTAGTCTCCAAAATTGCATCCCCATCTAGGAAGAATACCTGTTCATAATTTACATGGTTAGGTACCAGAAGAGAACTCTTAATTAACTCTTGAGACACACTAGGCGAGCAAGTTTCAGTTGAAATGCAAGTCAGGTAACTATCTTTGCCCTCGGGAGACTTTGTTTCAAAATGGTAGTCCATTTAGGGGACCAAGGGTATAGTTATTTCAATGTTTTCACTCCCTGCCCCTACTTCATGCATTGAAAAGGATTACATGGTTGTAGTAACTAATAAGTCTTGAAGTAAGGTGTACATTAATTTTTTCGTAGATCTAGTAATAACTTGGCGGGTACGCATGGTGAGTTCTGGATATTATAGAGAAACAAAGGGGTATAAGAAAAGAGTAGTGAATTAGTATAATCATCAGCGATCACAAAAAGGGAAGGAAATATGTTCCCAAGTTTGAGCTTCGAACCCACAAGAATTTCCTCAATTCCATGCCAAATTTCTTTGCTGTAATGAGCAATGTAAAAAAATCTATAGTAATCCTACTTATCGATCAGCCAAAGAAAACTTCAATAAACTAAGGACTTACTGGTAAGCAGTTGACTGCAGCCAATGCCGCAGAAACATGAAGCAAACAACTTAAGCAATTGTCCAAGATATAGGGAACATCTGCAATAAAAAGGAGTGTCCATCGGGGCCTGTAGGGACATAACTTAACAGAACGTGCTGCCGATGACAGATCCCCCATATAAACAAAGTTCCCCCACAAGGACTGGGACCATTGTTATTATTTGTAGCATGTGGTGATGATAGATTTCCCTCTTTCTTCAAACACTCCAAAGAATATGGTCTGGTATAGGAGATCTCTATCCACGAAAATCCAGGGGCCAAAACAGGTACCAAGCAGTACTCATCCTGCCAACATTAATCAAAACACTTAATCAAGCACAGTAGGTAAATCATACAAAAGGATAACTGTTATTATAAGGAAGAAATACCTCAAGATTATACATTAAAACTCATAATTCAATGCCACATTATAGTAATAAGTCACAAAAAGAAAAATCAGGAATCTTACCTCCAAACAGGTACAGTTACTTTCATCATCTTTAGTACCCCGCCATCTGTTTCCACATTTTTTAAGTTTAACTACATCTTTTGCAATCAAGCAATACTTGTCCTCAGCTTCTTTCTTGTCAGTACCTCTGCCAGTCTCAGAAAAGGTTGTGGAGCCATTACAAGTAAATTTCCCAAAGACTATCAGTTCATCTGGGCAAGATAGCTTGTCATTTATCTTCCAAAGATTCTTGCTTGCATCCAACCATGAGATGGGGACACAATAACCCTTGCCAGAACTAGTGGCACCAAGAAACTCAGGACTACTAGTTTTTTCTATGCTGCCTTCATCCAGCATTTTCATCCAATCGTTAGTTGTTCTTATGTCCAGACCATCCACAGAGAGGATAACATCATGAACAGACAAGTACCCTGACAGAGGAGATATTTGTGGGAGTCCCATGACCTGTTGTGACAGCCATTTAGAATCACAAAGATTGCTGGTATCAAAATGACGAGAAGTGTGAGGAAACGACTTACAGTAAGGCCATCACCACTCACGTAGAGAGGATAGAGAACCAAAGGAAGTAATAATGCCATCAGCACACATGCTGCACATAACTATTAAACATGAAATCATAACAGATACATCATTATGAGGCTCATGAAAAGATATACTGGGCCATCTCTTCTAAAATGAAGCGTCCAATGACATCTTATGCCAATCTATATAAAGATAACTGTTCTTATTTTTTCATTGATGTCTTTATTGGTCTATACTGCAAGAATACAAATTATGTGTTTTTTTTTTATCTAAGGATCATGGATCTCAACAGGAGCATGTCATAATACAGATAATGCAAATATTTGTGTTTCTTTTTATCTAGGCATCATGGATCTCTACAGGAGCATAGCATAACTTACCATAACATTATGCCAAATTCCCGCACAATAAATCCGAAGCACTGAAAAAAGGGGCAGATTCTCAAGAAGATCATAGTTCAGAGCAACTAATGCCCCAGGAAAAAGTACAGCTATGAATATTGCAACATATTCCATCTGCACGCCCTCACTGTTGCATATTGAGCAATGTACATATCAACAGTGTGACAAAAAAATTATATCAGTGGATGGAAGTAATATAACGAGACAACACTCAGATGTTTAGAGTATGAAATACATAATGCATTTTGTCTATGTACATGTAGGCACAGGCAGCACGTCTCACAAAAAAGGTGCACGAGCAGATGAGATATAGACCTTGCAGCTGCAATAGCATGTCCAAATTCATGAAAAGCAATTGATAATATTGTTGATGCTATGATGATTGGGGTGTCCATTATCGATACGCTGAAGCTGGAAGCCTACAATAAATAAAATGCATGCTAAGTGGTTGAGGTGAAAAAAAAAGGAAAGAAAGAAGCATGTCTACTCACCAGTAGATTTGGTAACCAGGCACTAACGGATCCACCTCTAACATGAAATGCAGCAATTGAATCCCACAATAGCCACTGAAATGCAACAGAACAATATAACTATACAAAATTCTGTAAAAAGCATATGTTAACTACCTTCCAAAACCAGCTCAGGAACTAATGAAGTCAAAGATACAGATTAGCAGAAGTCAATGGATTTATTAATAAGCAAATAAATGTTCTTGTAAAGACCACTAGAGCTGCAATGAAATCTGTGTGTGAAAAAAGCAAGCCATGAAGGTAGAAAAAACAGAAACCAACTCTCTTTTGGCGAGCCAGAAAAACCAAGCATTTCTCTATGCTTTGCTGAATAGGATGTGGATTATCGAAGGCACCAATTTTAAATCTATGCACACACTAATGTGAAACTTAGTACACTAATGTGAAACTTAGCAACCTTATAAGTTATAAGTAACCGTTAGATAATCAAACCTCAGTGCCCTGTCTGCTGTCTGAAGTAGATTCCAGATTTACACCACGTACCAAAGTCACATACAGATGAATATAAACTACTACAATTTTTCCTGGATATGTTGTATAGGTCACATAATCAGCTAATATTATACACTGTCAAGTTAAATGTCAAATAATTTAAGAAGTAACAAACGGTGATATCATGATAGTACATGACACGTGAGTGCATTATTGAACTTTGGGATTAGTATACAAACTGCATAACATAACACTAGGAACAACTATATTTCATTATTCGCCATCATGGAATTTAACTCACCAAAGATATACCAACTAAAGCAACGAGGGAGAAATAAACTCCTATAGAAAACCATGCTCTGGTGTATCTGCCAAAAGGAATTAACTCGACATGAGTTCAAGGACATCAATGGTAAGCTCTACGTAGTCACTATAACAAGGAATTCAGGTAAAAAATCGCAGTCAAAAAGAGAAGTACAGGAGTATATACTTACGTCCTTCAAGAAAAAAAGCATTGCTATCAGGTGCTAACTTTGGTACCGACCTTTAGCATGCCAGATTATGTTTTAACTTCTGGTATGGTGCATGGACAACATTCTTCCAAATGGGATTGATTTATACAAAGATTTGTTGATCTACACATGTGTGGATAGTATGGGTTCATGGTACAGATCTATAGCATACATAAGAGATGTCGCAAACAGATACTTCCTCCGATCCGGAAAAACAGTCGGAGGCTGTACACAAGACTTGAAATGTGTACGTTGTTTAGTCACGAACGATTTTACGGATCGGAGGGAGTACAAAAACTTGACTTTTCTTGGTACAGATGTTACACTATAATAATCACAGAGATAAAATGGTGCTATGTGAAATTTGCACGCAAGAAGAAAACTACAGTAGAAAAACCTCCGAAGGGCTAAGACAAAGCATACCTAGCATGTTTCCACCCGAAATTGAATATCATGTCGTTGAAGGCATAGATTTTGCAGTCACGATACCTAAAGTTGGCATAATAATCACAATAAGTGAACATTACAACAGCCACTTTCGAAATTAACACAGAATGACGAGAATGAATAGTTTTATCCAGACCGGGATAAAATTGGAAAGCTTAATCACAAGCCGAGAGTCGATTAAGCGTATTAGGGCTTGATAGCGGTGATAGAGGAAGCTAAGCAAAGCTCGGATTAGATCGAACGGATTGAGAAGAGACCGTGTACTTCACTAACCAGCACGAGATCGAGTGCTCGGTTTGGTTCGCGGCGGCGCTCGAGGGCAGAGCAGCCGGCGCACGCCCGCGTCGCCTGCTACGTCCGCCGCCGCCGACCATTCGAGTGCGTAGAGCCGGAGGAATTAGCGAAAATAATTAATTTTAAAAGATCGGTAATAAACCGTCGGATCTTTAACTCCTGAAGGCTGAAGCTTTCGACAGTTTTGCAAATAAGCCCCTTCAGTTCTCAGATTTACATCCACTACCCTTGTCCACTCTCTTCTTCCTCCCTTCTCCCCATTCCGTTCGTCTCCCATTTGGAATCGCATCTCCCGGCGGCCGAGGATCCCCCAGAAGGCAGAAGGGCAGATCCATCGGGTTTGCGCAGCGCCGCAACCCGGAAGCTCAGGCGCGGCCGCACCGCCGTAGCACGCTTCTTTCGCCTCCTATTTCGATCAGATTCGGTAAGAGGAATCGGTGGGGATCGAGCAGGAAATCGGGATAGGGGAGGATGATACTGCTCCAGTCCCCGTCCAGGTTCCTGCTCCAGATCCTAAAAGATCGCGTCCTCAGGTACGTCTCTGCACGAACCGATTTCTCTTTGTGGCACCAAGAGATACCATCCGTATGTACTTCATGCGAGCATTTGCGGTGCAGTGGCGACAAGGGCGTGGACATCGATTGCCACACGGTGGAATTCGACGATGTGCGGTATCATATGCAGGTTTGTGATGTGTCATAAGTATTGCGGCCTTCTTTTCTTTAAATTACCGAAACATTAATAGATAATGACATGATGTTCGTGTCGTTAGTACTGAAATGTTGGCATATTGCTGAGGGTTTGTTTGCTATCTAATTTCTTATTATATGAACCCTAACTTGCTAAATCTTCAAGAGCTACAATTTTAAGCTGAAAGTGAATTTAAATTTGCTCAACATTGGAATACTTACATTGCTTATAATGCACCCAAGTTTATGGTTATGCTTTATATACTGATGGAAGTTGAACTTCTGTTACAGTTTTCTATGAGGAATCCAAAGGTAATGTTGCTATCAATGGCATTACCCCTCGCACCTCCTGAGGCTATTCTATACGACGGGCTTCCACTTGGTGCTATCGATGCTATAAAAGCAGCTTATGGGACAGTGGTTCAAATTCTTGATCCTCCAAAGGATGGGTTTGATCTCACAATGAAGATAAACTTAACAAAGCTTCCGACAGATGAAGGTTCTAGAGTTCCTTTTCCAAGGTTATCATTGTCTTGTTGTGCTACATGATCAGTTAGCTGATGGTATCTATCTTAGATGTTATCCTTTGCCAAAATAATATGTTTGGTGTGATTGATGGTTGGAAACAGCTTCATCTTTTTGAATGTACATGCCCTGGGGATTACAATGTTCTGAAATATTTCAGAATGCACTGTATGATACACTTAGTTGCCCAAAATTTTGGTAAACGTAGATGACGTTTGCCTAGATCAGGGAAGCTATTTCTTTTTTTGTAAATGGAACTTGCATTAGTTAATATAAGTTTCATGTGGCCCTTGTTTGTAGGAGCTCAGTATTACTTTCTATATATCGATTCAATCATTCCACCTTCAACATTTGCATCTTCGAAATTGTGATGTAATTTGTTACTCCCTCCGTTCCTAGATATAAGGTGTATTTGTTTTTGAGAAAAATCCAGAATATAGGGTGTATTGTGTTCCACCACTCATCTGGACAACTTTTTTAAGGATTTGATTATGTTCCCTTATCTCATGCAAACTTCTCGTTTTCCCACAATTAGCCAGAGGCAATTCCTTGCAAAACTGGTGTAATTTTCCCCTGCCACGAGCGTGCTTTAATTTCCGATCAAAAAATTATACACCCTACGTACAGAAACAGAGGAGTATAATGATGGCGAGTCTATTTAGTCATCCTTTATTTTTTTATTTATGCAGTGCAGTTTGGTAAGTATTGGACTCAATTTTTTCCGTTCCTCATGGGACAGTTGCACTGATTATTGCATGCTTCTTCTGAACAATGGAGTTGGTCAGAGTATAATGTGCATGTTTTTGGTTTTGGTCAAGCCTACCTGAATCATAACATTCTACTCACTAGTGATATTGTCCAGTTAATCCATGTTCTCATCTAACTAGCTATTATTTTTCTCATGTTGCAGAGCAGCGGAATGCTGTCTTGACGCAAATTGCATCTGTAAGAGAGGTTGTGTTGGGTGCACCGCTGAAGCTCTTTCTGAAGCATCTATCTTCCAAGACAGTGGCTCCTAACGTGGATAAGCTGGTGGCCCTTGTTCACCGTCCTAACGAATCATTCTTCCTTGCTCCCCAGGTATGACTATGAGAGTAGCCATCCTAAATCTAGGTATATTACTTTGACATATCATTGTTTCCTTGGCAAGTAATACCTAGGTGCTTTGTTAGGTATGTTAATCTAGATGAACCCGTTGGTTGACATATTCATTATTTTAGAAATACATCTTTATTTGATGTAGTATTAGACTGTTAGTTATCTTCTGCATATAAACTTTGATGTAATTAATTGTTTTCCCCAGGCAGACAAAGTTACAATTGTGTACCCAATGAGATTCCAAGATTCCATCGATATTGTCTTGGCGACCTCGTTTCTGCAGGTATTAATGAATACATTCAGCACTGCAATCATTTTATGATTATGAATACATTCAGTGTATCAAGTTAATGTGTGTGAAGCTCAAGTGAAATTCACCTTTTGTACACGTATCTCATGTAAAGTCGTTTGATAAGCCACAATTCTGCTGGAAGCATTCTGCTGACTGAAAGAAAAAACAAATTCTGATGGTTATGTGTAGGAGTTTGTTGAAGCAAGGCGGACTGCTGCACTTAATAACGCTCCTTCATGTATGTGGTCTCCAGCACCTCCTCTTGAGTTAAGAGGCATGAACGCTGATGCACTAAATGCAAATGCCGGTTTTGTTACTTTTGGTAATGTGTATTTCCCACCATAGTTTTTCATGTTCTTTCAAGATATATATATTTGTGTACCTGCAAAAAAAGATATCAATTTGTCTCACGGCCTTTCTTTATTGCAGTTGTTTCCCCTCGGTATGTTGAGGGTAAAAAGCTAGACAAAACAGTTTGGAGTTTGTTAACCTTTCATGCTTATGTAAGCTACCATGTAAAGGTGAGATCCTTATTTTATGATCTGGTTTCATTTCAATCAAGTTGGTGGATGGTTGGAATAGCTCTGAATCTGTAAGTAGTAGCCAGTTTGCAGATTTCCCATCATTTGGTGGGTTTGGCGAAGTTGAAATTTTGGTTATACGTGCTGAATAGCATTTTTGTAGCCTATTATCAGCAACTCGGATGTAGTGCCTCCATTTCTTTTTGTAACTATTAGTCCATTAGTAAGCAATATTTCTAATATGACGTCATTACATTCTTATTCCAAAGTACTGGTAATGTAATTTTCTATCACATACAGGGCAAAGCCTTGTTTTAAGGAATCAAAATATGCCCTAGAATAGGAAATGCATTTAATAGTTATTTTCCAGTAGGAGATGACCTAGAAAGAAAACACAAAACTTGTTTCTTTTTAAAATTGTGTTCTTGACCAAATTTTGTGATTTAAGCTAGTATGGGTGAGCCAGCTGGAACCAATAATACAGAAAGCCAGCCTTGGAACCTAGGCACAGTATGTTAAGCTGCCCTCCAGCATGGCGTTAGCTTTGTGAAGCACTTTTCTGCTGCTCTACATATACCTTACTTTTAATCTCTTATATGAACCTGTTTTATCTAGATATGCCATAAGTGGTGTTCTATGATAGTATCCTCGCAAGCACTCAATGCTGCTATTTATTCTATCAGTGTTCCGAAGGATTCATGCATACCAGGATGAGGCGTAGAGTTGAATCTCTGATCCAGGTAAATATAAACAGTATTGCTGAGTCAAAGCATCTCATGCACATTCTGAAATATTTCCTTCAGTTATCTGATAAGGTTGCTGAGTTTATTCAAACTTCACTTATTGGGTACCTTTTGGCCTGAGTAACTATAGCAGATACAGGTTTAGTGTAATTGTACAGAACCGACTATAATCATAATGTTAGCCTGCTGCTAAGTGTGTTTAAGACAATTGTTTATTGTGCACAGCTAGTAGGTGATGCGTCAGCAATACTAAACCGATAAAATAATCATCTCATATTTGACTGCGCAAAGGAATTGGATATCCAATAGTTCACCTAAGGCCTTCCGTTTTGCTTTGTTTCGTCGCGCTTTATCCCAGGGTGTGGTGTATTATAAGAGACGATCACCCTAATGCTTTGTTTGTTAATAGTTGTATCTAAGTATACTTGCATTTAAAGATTTTGACCTCGTACTTGCATGTTATTGGGCTAACAACATTTTTGCCTATAATCTCGTGCAAAAGCTGAATGTTAACTAAAATACAACCCAATCTCTTCTTCATTAAATAGAGTGCCACATCAGCAAAATTCTTATGGTAGTATGGTACCGCGCTAAGATACAATCATTAGGAAAGGCCGAAATGTGGAATTTGGACTATACACGGATATACAGATAGATACATGTGTTTCAGGAAAAAAAATGTTAAAGCATCTTATAAATTGTGAATGGAGAGAGTATTAAAGAAATGCTATATTGCTAGTCGTGAACTTTCTAAATTTAAGTGTGAAAACCTACTCCCTCCGTCCCACGCCTAGATACATCCGTTTTAGCATCAATTAATATGGGACAGAGGGAATACTCTTTAAGAGGCAAAGATAAACCGCATTTGAGCTCTAGGATTATGTGGAATGGATGGATCATGCTCATGGTTAACCATGGAATATCCATCAATAAAATTGATGCCTTGGTTGACCTGCTCATTGCTGCAGGCTTTGGACCGTGCAAAGTCTGATGCGGAGAAGCTGAAGAAGTTGGTACACGGCGCGTCTTTTAGAAGAATGGTATGTGCAAATATCGAACTTGTGTTTTTGGAAAATAAACGCCTAACGTTTCATTTCATGTGTACATCTTTCAATTCAATGATTCGAGCTTTCTTCGCACAGAGCTTGAAGAACGAAGGCAACTCACATCATTGAAGGAAGACTCCGAGAAAAAAGGCAAACATTTGAAGGTTGCACAACTTCCCCATGGTGCTACTGGTAGAGGGTTTCTTTGTAATCCAGTCACAGCCGTTGGAAACAACCAGCACCCTTGTGTCCATCGCTTGTTTGTTCTGTGAGGATATTGTATTTGTGGTGGAAAATTGACTTGAGGTACCGTAGGTGAAATTGAATAGATCCTTGTGAATCACACGGTGGGTGTATGTCCTGACGCTGTTTTTCATTCGGTTGCATAAGATAGCAGAGTATTTGGGGCATAACTTGCACTAATTCTTGGACTGACGTGATGGCGTGATTTATTATGAAGAACACGAAAGCAGTCTACATTATTGCCAGCTCCCAGACAAAGAGACAAGCTCTCTTATTACAAACTCAACGCCCTCACACACACGAGTCACATACGTAAAGCTAGTAAGTAGTAACACACAGTTGCGCCATGCCCGCGGAGCACTGGGGGCATCAGGCCACGGTACAGAGATCAGGCGCCTGTGCCGGTTGCCCCGGCGTCGCCGCCTTGGCCCGGCTCCTTCCTGGCGGCGAAGGTGCGGTCGTCGACCTTGCGCGACGCGGCGTCCTCCACCTTGTCCTGCACCTTCTCAATCTGGATGTTGCCCTGGTCCTCCCGCGACCTGAGGTCCGTGCGCGTGCGGTTCTCGCCGCCGCCCACCGACTCGTACGTCGTCGGCGTCGTCTCGCCGAACGGGTGCGCCCCCTGTGCCCCCGACATCCTGCCTACACAGCTACACTACACACACGCACGATCGATGCTCGCCCTTGGCTTGGACTTGTTCTTTCCTCTCGATTTGCTCTATGCCGTTCACTTCACTTCTGCTGATGGCCGGGGCGAGCGTTGTGCTGGTATATAAATAGCTGAGCTGCCATGAGCCTGACTACCGTGGCATCGGCGCGTGGCATGGCGACGTGGCATGTCTTCTGCACGGAGGCGTCGGGGTTGGACTCGTGTCTTGCCAGCCGAGGCGCCGGACGCTTCATCCGGATCCGGCAGCACGATTCGCTGACTCGTGTTTAGGATAAGCATCGACTCGGGTTTAGGATAGTGGTCGGCGTGCCCGCCAAAACCACCTGGCCTGTGACTGTTATCCGACCGAGAAGACGAGCTTGGGTTCGTCCGCCTGCGTTCTTGATACTGCTTGCACTTGCATTAATTCTTTTTTCTTCCTCGAAAATAATAATAATTCTTTTTTCTTTCCTTAGAACTCGTTGAAAACACCAATGTTGACACTGCAGCATAAAGATCATGCTTTCGTGTCAATGGCGAGATAGCTAGACTGTGGTCTGGAGATTCAGCCGTTGGTTAGATGGTCATTAAGATGATTATACTTCTGGTTCAGCAAAGCCAAGCCTAGGACCCAAGACTTGCGTCTCATTAAAACACAATACTCTTTCACTGAAAGATGACATTTTTCTGACCATATTGAGGTGTCTATGATGACTTGATCGGCCTTTAAAACTCCGTAACCCCATTCTTGGTAGACATGTGGTGCCGTACATGTGTACATGTTTTTTATGTTTTACCTGATGTATCTAGAGAGGTCGTTATTTTTATGTTGTAATTGATGTTTCTGGAGAGGTCATTGTACCCGAGAGGCAATTTCTGCCCTCTCCTATCCTCATCATCAATCTTTACATTTTAAAATCTCCTTTTGCTTTGTCTTGACAAAATATTTGCAGTGTCATCCTCACTCCTTAATTATTCTCGTACTTGCACTATACACGGTAGACGAGTGGTGATGTACATGTGTTTATATTGTACTTGATTTTTCTAGAGAGGTCATTGTACCTGAGAGGCAATTTCTGCCCTCTCATACTCATCAACAATCTTTATTTCTTTCAGATCTCCCTTTGTTTTGCCCTGACGAAATATTTAGTGTCATCCTCACTCCTTATACTGGAACTGGAATCTCGTACTCCCCTCTTCTTTGTTGACGATTTAGATTTGTATACAGTGACCCCAAAACTGTGTGTGTGTGGGGTGGGTGGGTGGGTGGGTGTGGGGGCAAAGTCTACTATACAATCTGGAAACAACAAAATTTCAGTACATCGTTAGATTTTTTAAGAAAAAATACACTACAAATCGTATAATTTAGGTTAAAAATATACAATACAAAGTGTTTTGCATTTTTGGACCCCCTAGATCTGCCCCTGCTTGTATAGTTCTTCTTATGGCATCTCTTACCATAAATCGTTCACTTCTCTTGTGGTGTGTCGGCCCCTCACTCGCGCTGCCATGGATGATGGTCCTCAACACATGCTGATCCTCACACACCTCCTCTCCTCCACATGACATGCACAACCGATGGTCTGTGTCCCTCGGCTTCCTCCCTCTCTCTCTCTCTTCCTTATTATCATGTGCTTCTGGCCATTCAACCGTATATTTGTGTTTTGTTTCAGTCCCAATCTCTCGGGATGTTGATCATGCTCTTGTCTCCTTAGCTACTATGATGCACTATGCCCATGTTTGTAGATGATCCACTGCTATCTTGGCTTTATATGCATTATCTACCTAATTAATTTTATAATTACAGTGTGGTTATAGTCTAGTTGGGATCTACTATTGTGTGTTGTCTCAATTTAGCTCATGAGCTTAGAAAGGTGAAGTGCAAGTATTAATCCTTATAGATGGATTAGTGTGTGATGGTTTTTTTTTAAACTTGTGTGATGGCTTGTTGGATGGTTCATAGCATGATTTCCAAGAGATGGATGCACCTTGTATCCTATGTTTACACATATATGGTATATAATTCATCAATATCATGTTTATTGACATTTTTGCTTACTCAACTGTTGTATACTTGGTTCATTATGACTTATGTTGCCTCCAAATGCATGCAGTACTGTGGTACATGTTATGGTGTGTGTGTGTGGGTGGGTGCGTGCGTGCGTGTGTGTGTGCAAAGTGACCCCGCCTATCCTCCTAGACATGATCTATTTGAAACGTAGTTCGATTTGGTTGCTTTGTACCATCCTATTCATTTTCCTCCGTTTTCTTCCAGTCTTGCTAGATGAATTGATAAAAACAAATCTAGTATGGGGTTTATGACCATGGAGACTACCAAGGCTAGGGTTTCGAGTTGGGCGTGAATGCGTCCCTTTCCTGGTAGAATGATCTTTGGTTTTTATATATAGGCATCGGTAGTAGGAGTCTCCATGTCACACGCCGAGTCTTGATATGTCTTGCACGTTAAGTTGATATTGTAATCTTCCTTCAATGTATGCCTGGTTTATGGATCTTGAACTTCGGGGGAGCCTCCACGTAGCGCGACATATTAGATCGATGGAGCTTCTAGATGTAACACTTATGATCGTGGATGTCAGAGACATCGTGGGCTGGAAGTGGTGCAGTCTGTATAACGTAGGATTACGGTCCAGCACCACTTATCTCAGCCAGCCCTCTAATCACTTTTTTTTTGGAAATCAAGATTTTGTTCTTAATTTTCCCCTTGTTGAGTTCCAAACATCAAAATTGTCTCACCAAAAGGTAAAGGCGGACATTTTAACATAACAAAAATATTTCCTTGTTTTTGGTATTTATTTAACAGGTGAGGAGAAAAGAAGATGAAGATCAACACTAGTTTAGGATTTTATATTTTTCTTCTTAATTGTGATCTTATTTTATATATTTTGTACTTTATAATTGTCCAATAAATGTTGTAAAAATACTCTAATGTGTCTTGTATTTATTATCATTTTTCTTTATTTGTGTCTAAAATATTTATCTTGTAATTTAAGTGTTGAGCATTAATGAATATTATCAATTAATATCATGTTTTACTTTGTCTTTATTTTTTGGTTGTAATGTGATAATGGTGCGTTTGCAATCTTTATTTTCTCCTATATTCAAATTGTGCCAAAACATAAATTCCAGCAAAAGTAGAAGGATACAAGAAAATGAAAGAACTATTTATTCTTGGTCTCTAGCCTGTGGGGACAAAAGCAGCGTTTTGTCTTCTCGCTGGACATGGAATTCATCGAGATCTGACGCGCGGGTCTTCTCGCTGGACATGGGTTTCGACGAGATCTGTGTCTAGTGTTCGTCAGGGGGTGGCGGTGACCACTCCATGAAAGTGCAGCAATGCATCCTCCGGTGTCACGTCAAAGTATGTGAGGTTTGTATAGGAATCGATCGGCGTGTGTCGTCTTTGAAGACAACATCTTGGCAGTTCCGGTGTTCCCAGAAGTTTATCGGCCGGTGAGCCACAGAGGCTTCATGGTCGCTTCCAACTGTTATTTTCTTTTTTGCGGAGTCCTCTGCATAAGTTTTCCTTTAAAATTGTTTGCAGTACTTTTGAACGAGATTAGAACATGCTTACAAATTCCAATAGGTTTTAATGCTCTTCCAAGAAACAAAATATTTAAGTATATCAAAAGAACAAACTGTAAGCATATCCATCCAATGATCCAAACGTAACTCCAAAGCTGTGAGTTAGAAATACCCCAATCATTGTCCTTTATTTAGAGCTCCAATTACATAACCTCGGCATCTATAGAATTGCTTGCATTTTGACAATAATTTGCGATGGTGCACTAAAAGCTCATTCTGTTCAGGAAGAAAACATGACAGATAATGGCGACATAACCAAAATGACTTGAATCGTTGGATAATGACTGTTTAAGCACTGATGTGGACGAGGTTTCTTGAAACTTCAGTTGGCTGTCAGTCTTGATTGGAGCTCCGCAGCAACTGCGTCGATGAACTCTTCGGTGTTCAGGTAGTCGCCTCTTGTAACCCTGCAATTCGAAGGAAGAGCATAATAAGATGATGAAAATAGATGCACCAAAAAATATTAAGTAGAGGGAAAACTGAGCAGCATAACATACTTTGAAGATCCGTGAACAAGAAGAGCTAGATCTTTCGTCATCTTCCCTGACTCCACAGTTCCGACACATGCCTCCTCAAGTTTCTGTGTGAAATCAAGAAGCCTAGCATTGTCATCTAGCTTTGCCCTGCGGTGTGGACATATAGTTAACATTAGTGAATCAGCCAAGAAGCAAAGTCCAAGTAGAGTAAAAATTAATACAGGCGCATATACACTGGTGTTGATTACTATTTTGGTCACACACAAAAAAGGGCGATGCTGTCACACGCTACTATATTATTATAGATGAATAAAGATGAAAACTGCCCTCATATATAAGTATGCCAAGGGTTGCACACTTGTATTGGTATAAATATAAAGTAAAAGCTGCACCTGTGTGCAAGTCCTCTTGTCCAAGCAAAGATTGAAGCAATGCTGTTTGTGCTGGTTTCACCACCTTTCTGGTGAACACGGAAATGACGGGTAACTGTGCCATGGGCAGCTTCAGCTTCGATGGTTTTACCGTCAGGGCACATCTAGAAATATTGACGTGGATATGAGCAAAGTAAAGACTTTTTCACACTGGAGACAACATAGTCAAGAACATCATTAGTAAATGAGAAAATACATACCAATACTGATGTCATCAAGCCCAAAGAGCCAAAACCTGCACGCAAATTTATAAGAGTTATTTACAGCTGAAAATACACGAGCATTGGTTATATTGAGCAAGGGGCAGAAGATAAATTTCAGAATTTTTTATGCACTCTCAGAAGTTAGTGTACTGTGACCTTGAGCTAAGAAATCACTCTGCACATCTCCATCGTAGTTCTTGCAAGCCCAAACATAGCCTCCTTCACTCTTAAGTGCATAGGCAACCATGTCATCAATGAGACGATGTTCATACCTATGAAAAAACAGCTCATGACATACTGTGACAACAGTTTCCAAGAGATCTCAAAGCAAGATAAGCTCAAAATCTACCATATTCCGGCAGCCTCATATTTCGATTTCCAGTCAGCTTCATAGACCGCCTGGAATATGTCCTTGAACCTACAAAATAAAGGATATTACACCTTGTCTAATCGTTTCAGACAAGCTTTAAACAATAGTTTAAGTGCACCAATAAACTACCTGCCATCATATTTCTTAAGGATTGTGTTTTTTGTGCTAAGGTACAAAGGCCATTTCTTCTCATAAGCGATTGCCATAGAAGCCTCTGCGAAACCTTGAATTGACTGTTGACAGTAATTAATTAGTTAACTTAATGTCAGGGATATACATCATCAAAATGCAAATATCCTTTGCAATTATAGGAAGTTGTACCTCATCTGTGTTGTACATAGCCAAGGCAACTCCTCCAGCACCAGTGAAGTTGAAAACCTCCAGGTCAACCGTCTCGTCTTTCCCCTCTGACAGTAGAACAAAGAAAAAAAAAAGAGTATCAATGTTTGCCAACACAAGTTCTCTTAAGAAACAATACATTAATATATGTGAAAATACAGAATTACTGAAAGACTTTAGTCTTTCAAACTTCATTTTATGAGGAGTGATTATGCAACCCTACCGAAAACTAGTCTGAGTTTGCCAGGTCCCTTGAGAACTGCATCAGTTGCTCTGTATTGATCACCAAAGGCATGCCTTCCAATGCAAATGGGCTTAGTCCATCCTGATTACACCAAAGTTCAATTTAGCAGGAAAACTTTGTAACTCAAAGTGTGTAGTAGTTTACCCTGAAAACAATGTGTGTAGTAAGTCTTAATCCTCCTTACCTGGAACAAGCTTTGGAACATTCTTGCATATAATCGGCTCTCTGAACACAGTGCCTGAAGGTAACAAGCATGAAGAGAAAGGTCAAAAACCTAATCCTGTCAATTATATTGAAAAACAGGGGCAGCTTACCGTTTATAATGTTCCTAATTGTGCCATTTGGGCTCCTCCACATTTGTTTTAGGTTGAACTCCTTAACCGGTCTTCATCTGTCATGGTGTTAAGTAGCCCATATATTAGAAATATCTTCACATAGTGTTAGTGTTTCAACAATACTAAGAACATATACTTGAGCTGCATAAGCTTAAGAGTGAAATGTACCTGGAGTAATAGTTGCACACTTAATAGCCACATTGTACCTTAAATACAGTGGATTAGATCAAGCAATATAGAACAACATAGTAAAAATAGTATGATGGAGTGAATGCCCAAAGCCTTCTGGCAAGGTATGACATAACTAATCAACAATATTCAAGAAAAGAGATCTATCTCACTGTTAATCATATAAAAAAGGAGACCATCAATCATATTTAGAATTCCTAAGAAAACCAACAATAGGGAAATTAATGATAAAAAATCAGGACAAAGAAAATGCAGTCTGCATAAATCATGGGAAATTGTGTGATCACAAACCAAGTATATTATTCAATGCAACTCAAGTAATATCTTCCGAAAAATAAAAGCAAGCAGAACATCAGCAGCAAACTGAAGCATAATATCAGCACCGAACTTACACTACTATTCGAAAGTTCTTACTTGAGAGTAGCTTCTGCAGCCTCCACGGTGACCTTGTCATCAGTTGCATCGCGGTGCAGAACTCCCAGGTCATAGTACTTGATGTCCAAGTCCAAAAATGGGAAGATAAGCTGAAACAAGCAGAATTCTTAGACATTAGCATATGGAACACAAATGGACCAAGCACAAGATAATTATCAGAAGAGATGGAGCCATGGCATATTGATTACCTTTTCCTTGATAGACTGCCAGAATACTCTGGTCATCTCATCGCCTGTAGGTAAATAACAAGATATCAGCACGGCAGTGGACCAATAAATCAATAGTTTATTTACGATGAAAAAAACACTACAAATATATCCTTTTTCCAGACTTATTGCTACCACTGAAAGATGCCCACTCTTTTTATTTTAAAGATGAGCTACTCTATGCAACATACGATGCAGACATGTAGCACTGACCACAATTGAACCCAGAATGGGAACAATTGATCCAGAAATACTTGAGAATACAGTTTTGTCTGTCGGAAGTATTTCCTTTTTCCAAACTTATTGGTAACACTGAAAAGTCGCCCTTCTTTTCATGTTAAAGAACAACCACTCTGTGAAACATACGACGCAGACATATGATGCAGACATGTGGCAATGGCTACGATTGGGCCAAAAGCACGAACAAGTGAACGAGAAATACTTGAGATTGCAAAATTTGGATTTCAGAAACGAGATCCGGTAGTCATACGTCCGTCGGAAGTATTTCCCCCATCAGAGTACGTCGAACTCTGCACCTCCCCAGTTCAAAAAAAAAGTCTGCACCTCCCCTCTGCCGATAGATCATCACGATCGCACTCACGTTGCCGTGCATGTTCAGTCATCTCGTCCTCTACATATCAAAATCCGATCTCTGACACCACGGCGAATCGCCTCCCGAGTTTCCGCAAACTCACAGTGGCAATCCGACTAGGCAGATAGATGGGAGACACTAAGAGAACAGTTCAGAGATAAAATAAAAGAGGAGAAGAACGATGTCTAGATCTCGCAGATCTCTGTGCAAGACCCGTGTCAGAAAACAAAATTCAGCGCAGGTATGGTTTACAATATCGGTAAGCGAACGGCGCCGAGGGCGCAGAGATAGATCTGCCAGGGAAGGGAGGGGGAGAGGGAGCGGGAACGGGTCTGACCGTCCATCTCAACGATGGGGTTGGCGACCTTGATCTTCTCGAACGCCATGGCGGCCGCGGCGGCGATGCTTGCCTCGGAGATCGGGAACGCGGCGGGGCGGGGCAGGTGGGGAGGGCGGCGAGGAGGAGAGAGAACGGAGTGACCAACTTTGCCAGCGCATTTAAAGACCGGACCGGAGGGGGCAAGTGGGCCCCATCTGCAGTAGGGACATACTATTTTTAAAAGGCATTTAATTTGATTTGATGTAAGTGGGCGATATGATCGGATCAGGCTGCGTGTGGGGCTGGGGCGTTTTGGACTTTGGATGGTGCGTACGGGTGTTGGGACCACCGAGGCCAAGGAGTTGTTGGCTTGCGAGAGTTTGAAGGGTTCCGAATTATTGTTGCTACAGGTTTGGTTTGGTATGAACTTATTGGTAAGATTTTAAAACTATCAAAAGATTTATGAACTTAGAGCTTCTCCAACCGGAGTGAGCAAAATTCACTCTCAAACTGTCCGCGGACACGGGAAGTTAGAGCATCTACACTGTCGGACAAGTCCAGACTTGTCCGCGGACAGACCCGAACATACCTCAAATGTTGTGTCCTCCAACCGAAAACCCCAAATCACACAGCTCAAAACCATAATAACCATGCAACGTAGGATAGAAACATAGTTATACAAATTTAGTTCGAACGGACATCAATTCGAGCAGACATAGAAACTAGTGGACAGACATAGATAATACTCATGAACGGAGGATGCTAGGCGGCCACACCAGAGCTTCACTGCGGGGGGAGATCGGGTCGTCCTCCATCTTGGCAAATGCGGCGGCGGCCGCCGCTTTGCGTTGCCTTTGCTGTCATCCGCTCGGACGTTTGGGGGGGATTTGCTCACCCCGTTTGGAGATGCTCTTATTGGTCCGATTACACGATCTTGGGATGAGGATTGAGGAGCTAATTCGGAATATTTTTTGGATTCTTGATTCCCAAATAATTCTACAAATTATACCATTGGATTTATATTTAAAAAAGAGTTATCAACGATATAATTTTTGTGACATATAATTTATATTTTGTTGACTAAAAATGATCAACGTGTTTTTTTAAAAGGATGTATAATCTACCTTTCGTGATAAAACATAGATCTCAAAAAACATGTAACGAGCGACTATCACTCTACAGCCTTCAGTCTACCGAGACTTTGATCCTAGCACATGCACGACCAGATAATGTGCCGGCCATAGGGCCAGCATTGCAAATGTCTCCACCCAACTAACGCCTCAACTCGCAAGGGACCATTAGACTAGTATCAATGCATCTCCACCAACTACGGAAAGTGTCAGTGTCACAACCTAATCCAATTCTTCGCATAATCATGCTTTGCATGGCATCATTCCGCAAGCCAGAGTCGTCAGCCTGATCGTGCATCATAATCATGCTTTGCAACTAAAGCTGAGAATGGTCCGACAACTAAACCAAACTTGGACCATAACCTATCTACGTGGAGCTTGAACCAGAACTAAACCACACCTCCAATCGTCCCGCATAACCAAAACCAAACCAAACCAAACCGTACGCTTTGCCCAACCCAAACAAAACTAAACCAAGCATCGATCTATGGTTCAACCTGTTCTTAGTTTTGGGTTGAAACCAAATGAAACTGTTGTGCCGTGTGGAGGTGTTTGTAAGCTGGTTATCTTCCGCCATTGACGTCATTAATTTAACGCTGGGCTACGGCCTATTATCTAAAAAAAAACTGTTGTGCCCACGCGAGCACAAGTTGCCTGCTTGAAGAACGACACGCTCATGACGTGTCACGTGTGTCGCCCACGACTCGCTTGGACGTGACAGAACCAAATCAACGATTCCTAACCGTTGGCCACCAAACCATTTAGGCCCAGACCCAGCCATACCAAACTCTTTCGGACACAAACCCAAACCAAATCAAACTCATAACATCCTGGGCCCATGACAACCCGAACCAATCAAGCCCAGAGCAAATAACCAAACTATTATCCCCGGTTAATCCGGAACCATTCTCAGCTTTATTTGCAACGCAAATTTCTCACCTACCGTCTCCCACCACTACCAGCTCTCACCTTCTAAACGAAGCCCTCTGGGGTTGTGAACGAAAACCACCGTAATTGCTTTTTTTGTTGTTGCTTTGGACCTGTTTGGTTGGACTTATTTCTGGCTTTTGGCTTATAAGTCACAAAAGAAATTAAATGAGAGTGATTTTGGCTTATACTGTGGCGCCCTGACCCGACTGCTATACAGTGATGCTGAGTGTCACCGGTTAAGCGATATAACCGGAGGTTACGGGTTTACCAATCTCCGGCCAAAACCTTTGGCAGGCGTTGCTCGGAATTGATCACCGGCAACGCAACACCCCGATTGATGCCTTAACACAGGCTCAACTATCAAAGCATAATAGAGAGATCAAGACTTGTGGAACAACTGGCATATCACAGACTCTACGACACAAATCATATAGTTCAACTCTTATAATAGAGAAAGATAGCAAATGACAACCAGAGGTCACAGACCCAACATTATAACAAGCGGAAGCAAATTAAGTTGTTCTAAACAACAAGATTCAGATTATGGCCTAAGAGGCCTACAAATAAACACCCAGCGCCAGGTGTTCCGGGATGTCCCAAGCTGCCACCTGGGAACCCCAGACTACTCGTCGACGTCCACAAAGAACCCACCTTCGAGGTCGGTGAAGTCCTCCTC
The DNA here is from genome assembly GCA_947311845.1 of Poa pratensis. Lineage (NCBI taxonomy): Eukaryota > Viridiplantae > Streptophyta > Magnoliopsida > Poales > Poaceae > Poa > Poa pratensis. The sequence continues at coordinate 44,077,245 of CAMZMU010000055.1, read as the reverse complement.
TGAAACAAAACAAAACAAACGACGTTCAGTTCGACGAACTCGCAAGATTAAATATAGAGCTTTAGCTCGATGAGGCTTTCAAGGTTTTATGCCTGTTTTGCATAAAGCTGATTTTATTTATGAAAACATAACTCAATGGCATCGACTATTCAGAGTATTTTCAAAAGGGGTAAGAAGTGACTCTTTTCTTTCATTCACCTTTCTCAACATCTACCATCATCAACCACTGTACCTGTTCATCAAAGGCACCTCCCCGAATCACCCTCGAGGAAGTCAACCTTGCATTCTTGAGTGGTACCTTTAGTACCCAGTTTTTAATCATTCCGTTCAAGTTATTCTATGATCTTATCGTCCTTTCCCAAGTTGTCCATAACCGCGGACACGGCTTTTCGAAAAGATTTACCCTGCAGGGGTGTACAATGTTTGCCACGCGTACCGTCCGGCCCATTACCTGTACAATTAGCTCTCTTCCTTGGAAAGCCGACTGGGTGGGAGCGGTGTCGACTTCTCCCTCGTTAAGGACTTTCCAGGATCATCAGTGGCGGCAGGACAGCCAGTGCCTGCAACACCCGCCCCACGGCCACTTATTTTCCTAACACCACAATCCTCATCCCAGTTCATACCACCATCATCACGCACGCGCAAATGGAAGCCCAAACTAGAGGACCCTGGCTAGCCCCGCCCGAGTTATTTAGTCTATGAGGGTTCCTGCAATTGCATAGGCCCCACGCATGGTTGCACGCTCAGTCTTGGTTCAAGAGGTAAAGAACTCGCACCTAGGCGACGGGAACGAGACAAAGCACCACAACCACAGTGGCCTCTCATCCCCACCTTTAAGCATTTTATTACCTGTCATCACATTTCTCCACCATCATCACAACATCTCTTCACCTGTTTCCAACACGAATCAACCATCGTACAGCTAAACATTTACTAAGCATGGCTAAGCATCAACATAGCATAATTAAGTATATCAGGCCAACAATACAAACCTATGGTTAATAGGAGGGAAGCAGGTAATGGCATCGAAACTTAATGCAACTATAGGATACTCTAATCCAATAAAATTGACATTTAGAACCGCATGCAATATTATAGTGGGGAAAATATTTGCGGAAACATAGGATAAGATATGCTCAGAGGGGGATTACGCTTGCCTTGTTGAGCAGAGTAGTCAAACTGCTCGTCGGAGTAATGATGCTCAACTCCGGACTCGTGATCTATCGGAGAGCAAACAACACCGGAAAGCAAAAACAACAATCAACACATGGCAATTGTGCAATGCATACAAAAATGATGATATGTCATATTGGTGCATTTAAATTACCCTTAGGGTCCACTTAACAATTTAAAAAGGGGTACCATATTTATTCTTAGCAATATTGGGAACAAACCTTCACAATTTAAACAAGGAGGCATTTTTAACCTTCCATACATAGTACCAAACTAAGCTTCAAAGAGGCATGGCACTGGTACCATTGGATAGGCCTTAACTTTCTAAGAATTTTGGTACCTTGTTTGCATTTTTCCGATAAGAATTGAATTCGATAAGCATTTTCAAAGTTTCTATAGATTTAGCAAGTTTTCAAAATTGTTTAGAATTTAATTAGTTCCAACATGCATGAATATGATGTAAAATGTTAGGGTTTGTCTTACTGAACACTTTGATACCTCAATTACAAATTTTGGATCAACAACTAAAAAGTTATTGCTTTTCTAAATTGCATTTTAGATATGTCCTTTTGATAATTTATATAAAACAACAAATAAACTAGTTGTCCAGATTTGGAAAAAATAAATCAGGAATTTTATTAGTTACTAGATAATACTCGGAAATTTCCGAACTGGTTCCGAACCTGTTCCGGGAAAACACAAATCGCTACTGGAATCGATCGGAACGAAGTCAGTAGATAGCCGGAATTTTCCGGCCATCCGGAATTCCGAGCCAGTTCCGGATTTATTCCGAGCGAAGGAGAGAAATTAGTTTCTGTACACGATGAACTTCCGGCGACGGCGATGGTGATCGACGGCTAGAGAGGAAGATGGAGGGGCGGAGAGCAGCAGGAGGTGCGCAATGCTCACCCTAGACTCGCGGGGATGCTCGGCGAGGTGGGGGGTGAACCACAGCCGCGGTGCGGAGCACGGCGGTGCTCAGCCGTAGCCGGTGAAGACGAGGATGGCACGGTTGATTGAGGCACTCCCGCGTCGATTCCTTCGGTGGAGTGGACGTAGGCGTGGCGGCGGAGCTTTTGCCCCACGCGGCGGTGCTCGGCGTGGGCTACCGCGGCAGTGAGCGGCGATCAACGGCGGCGACTAGCTCGAGCCGCGTTCGGCCATGGAGAGGAGGAGTAGAGGGAGAGGAACGAGGAGAACTCTCCGGGAATGGGTGAGGAGCAGGTGGGGCTCGCGTGGTGGTTCCCTTCCTTGCAGGGGAGAGGCAGAGGGGGCCCGGCGCGGCGAGCTGGTGCGGCGCGACCATGGCGCACTGTGGCGCCAGTGTTGGAGGAGAGAGACGACGGCGAAATTGCGAAGAACCCCCTGCAACTTTTGTTTCTATCACGGATTGGTCCTCGTCCAGTTTTCTTTTGAAAAACCTTTTAAAACAGCAGCACTTTGGAGATTTAAAATGAGGCACTTATATATTTTAAAAAAATATGAGAAAAATCACATAGCCTCCCCCTAACATGTAGAGGCTCCACAAAAATTGGCGATGCAAAATAAATTAGTTTTGACAAAATTTGTTCATAGGGTTGACTTATGGCATTATTGCTAAATTTTAAAATGTTGCTCCTTTAAGATTTTAGGACAATTGCAAAATATTGTTTTGAGCTCTTGGAACTTCCTTGACAAATATAAGATGTCAAGAAATTTTGTTTTGCAACTTTGAGTGCCTTCATTCTTTTGAAATTTGTTAGAGCAAATTGGCATTTGGGGTTTTTCAATGTTGCAAAACCCATTAGTGTGATGTTTAACAAATGAATAAGGATGCCATGATGCAACGCAACACAAAAGCGAAAATTTTACTCGGGTTTTTAGGTTTTCAAACTTTAGGCTGTTACAAATCTACCCTCCTTACAGGAATCTCGTCCCGAGATTCTTAGAGTAGGAATGAGGGAAGAAGGTTACCACGGTACCACACGATCTTCTCGCTTCTTTCTTGAAGAGGTTGATCAAGGGCATCGTGAAGATCTTCATCGGCTTCGCTTCGAGGTCACTATCAACGTACACCATAGGGAAGAAGGAAACCTCACTGGGAGGAGGGATCTTGGTGAAGATACAACGACCGAGTACCTCCCAGTAGAACTTAGGATGAGGCTTCAAGCATCCCTTGGATTGACAGTTAGGAAACACAAGCGTTTGACGGAGATTGATAAGAGTTTCCAGTTGGTAGACAACTGTTTCCTAAATGATCAGAATATGAACTTTGCACAAGGCCTAGAATTTCTGAAGACGAAGGTTAAACAAGATTCCAACAGATGAAGAGGCAACTTCTACCAAACAGCTTGAGTAGAACTTTCCTCACAGAGGAGCATTTCATATCACAGAAGAAGGGTCGGGAAGATCGACTGAGGGAACTTTAGAAACCCCGGGAAGTTAGTATCGAAAAAAAACTTCTTGATGTTCTAGACATCGGGTCAAGCTTCTTGAGGATCACCAACTATCGTTTCTGATTGAGATTTAGAACTGGTTAGGTGTTGAGATACTTCCGACTCCACATGTATGAATAGGAAGCCTGACCAAAGGCTACCAGCGGATTACATTTGCTAGAATCCCAAGAGTTGGACTACAAGGTCTAACTCCAAAGGAGGAACGAGATTGAGGAACTCAAGTATTAGCAACTTGTCAGAGGACAATCTGCACCTACTCGAATTACTTGCGGCAATACACCATTGACTCTCTGCTGGGGAAACACCAACGAAGACAAAAGAAGTTCTCAGACTTCCTCTCTTTCTGGAACAATTCAATCAGTGGCTTGGATGCATAGATGAAATTCTCAAGGAGAGGTGGTAACAACATACCATCCCGAGAATATTCCACCCGTGCATGATCGAGTTGGAATGATTCCGAGAAAACCAGACAACTCACTCAGATCCACGGCGACATCTTTCAGCAATTTGCACGTGAACCCGGGAAAGTCACTTCTAACTTCCAGAACACATACCTTGTGGCGACACAAAGTTAGTGCTAACAAGTTTTCGATGATACGCCCAATATCCAATATGAATCTCCTCAAACATGGAGGAAATAAGAAGGTAGTTGATGGCTCAACAACAAACTTATCCAGATACTCCAAGACGGTAGACTCATATTTCACCAGAACGGGGCAGGAGTATTGGTCAGACTAATACATTCAGGTAGGTAGGTCTGAGTTTGATTTGACAATAGCCCAATTCAAATCAAAGATTTGTAGGATAGCATATTCAAAGAGGAGATACCACCTTGCTTCGGCACAAACAGACTAGACATCCCTTTGAGAAGGAACTATATCGGGATAGAGCTCTTGTCTTTCGACTCTCCAAGTTGTTTAAGCTCAACCAAATAATTCTGGACATCCAGCAAGATTTTCTTGGAGAAGGGAGTTGTTCAGAGAACCAGCTTACTCATAAGCTCAACATCACGGTCAGGTGACAACCTGGCGATACTTCTGGAAAGACCTCCAGAATATCACGATCCACATATAGGATATCACGACATACCGGTGGATCTTGAGTTCAAGAGAGGATCATGCCTTTCAAGGCACAATGAGGTGGTCTTGGGAGCTTCGGCACGAACCTAGCTCTTTGACCGTGGGAGTGCATCAGAGCCAACTGACTTGGTAGCACTGTCAAACTCAAACTTATTGATTGGCTAACCAATCATGCTAAGGAGGGCGATGGATATCCCTGGATTTCCGCACGGTAAGAACTGCTAAGAATATCTGATAGCCACATCATTGCTCACGACTTATCCTTCTCGAGTAACAAGTCACTCGGAACACGGAGAGTAACGAGGAGTAAGAGCATCACTTCATCAAGAATATCATGATAGTTAGCTTGACCCCTTGATATAAAGAGTGTGGCACTCTAAGGTGGAGCAGAACAAAAGCTAGACAAGTCCCTTATTCTACAGATTACAATACTTTGACCTGGTACAAGAAGTGGACAAGGTACTGGAGTTTTGAAAGGACATTTATTATCCCCTCTATGTTTTGTGTGTTAGATAACAACACCGTGAAAGTTTAATATGTTGCTAAGTGATTTCAGAAATCGTCGGTATCTCTCCTTATTCAAAAAGAAGAAAGAAAGTTCGGGATATCGGAAAAGAGGCGCGTGCCCTGGGTGGCCGGTTCCCAGGCCGGCCAGGCCAGGCTCCAGGCCGGCTGGCTCGGCTGGGTAGCCGGTTCCCAGGCCGGACCAGACCGGGCCCCTGGCCGGTTGGCTCTGCTGGGGTGCCGGCTCCCAGGCCGGCCAGTCCGGCCCCCATGCCGGCCCCTCTGGATCTGGCCTCAGCACGCCAGGCCGGCCTCCAGGCCGGCCAAACCGGCTCCCCAGCCGGCCACTCTGCATCCTCAAACGGCCACTTTTTGGAGGGGCTTTAAATAGCCCTCCACCTACCTTGAGACAAGTAGCTTGAACACATTGAAGAACACCATTGATTGCAAGCTCAAGATTTGATAGATCTCCCAATCCCTCCACCCAAACTCGTTGATACTTGGAGGATTGAAGGAGAAGCCCGGATCTACATCTTCACCAAGCCGTTCTTCATTTCCCCCTCATTCACTTGAGGGACCCTTTGCTAGGATTTCCATTGGGAAAACCTAGCCTCATATTGTACTCACTTGATTGTCTTTGTGACAGATTTGTAGCTGTTCGGGAGCCCCCAATCCTCTTGTGGGTTGTGCCCCGGATCGTTGTTGTAAGGGCTCCGGATTCCGCCTTGAAGGATTCCGATAGTGGAAGGTGAACCAAACCTTTGTGGTGCGGTTCATCGGAGAAGAAGGTGCACCCGCCTTTGTGGCGGTTGAGTTTTGACCTTTGTGGTAGCTCACACCTCTCCAACGAGACGTACTCCCCTAAAAAGGAGGAACTCGGGATTACATCCGTGTCTCCGCGTGCTTTCACTTTCGGTTACTTCTATCCTTGTTTACCGTCTTTACTTAGTGTACTTGTTAGTTGCTAGCTTGTCATATAGGTAAATTCACCATAGTTGCATATCTAGAGAATTTACCTTTTGTGTCAAGCCTAATTTGAAAAAGTACTAAAATTGAAGTAGCACCTATTCACCCCCCCCCCTCTAGGTGTCATACGATCCTTTCAATTGGTATCAGAGCCTCGGCTCTCTTGTTGGGCTTAACCGCCTAAGAGAAGTATGACACGAAGTGATGGTGATCCAATAGAGGACCAAACCACTACGGCATCCATGGCCGATCTCAAATCGATGGAGACATCTTTGATATCGTCCATGGATACCAAATTTGCCGAGATGCGTGACTTGATCAAGCAACTCGCAAGTGGCAAGGTTCCTAAGGAGACCACCTCACTTGATGACTCCGCTTCCTCCCATGACGGTGAAACCGAGGAGGAAAAGAGGAAAAAGAGAAAAGAAGGGGTTGAAGATAAAGAAACCGACCCTAAGAAATCTTCCACCTCTACCACCACTCCCGAAGGTGGGAAGCCGGAGTACCATGGGGTTCCCTTTGCGTACTCTCCCGACCCACCTATCCATCATACTCGCATAAACCCTTTGGGTCCACCTCCTAAACTTAATGCATCGGCTTTTACTACTTGGCAACACTTAATGAAATCTCATATCAACAGTTCCTCTATCGAGCTTTGGAGGATCATTCAAGAGGGATACAAGGCCGTGAATCCTAACAACTTGACAAGAAGAGAGGTTGCCGAGAAACAACTCAATGCTTCCGCTCTCACATGATTGAACTTGCCGTTGGAGAAAGTGGTCTTCATCACATTCAAAACGTCTCCACCGCCAAAGAAGCTTGGAAGTGCCTTGAGGTGGCATTCCTTGGAATGAAAGCATGAAGAGGAATAGATATGATGGCTTGAGCAATGAGGCCGAAGGTTTCTACATGCTTGATAATGAAACCCATGAAGAGATGTATGGAAGACTCAACATTCTTGCCAAAGCCTTTCATAATGTTGGGGCAACCTATGTGGATGATGCTTGGATCAAGAGGAAGTATGTGAATGCTCTCATGCCCTTCGAGCCCGTTGAATTGAAGGCCATTCAAGGAAAATTCAACTACCTTGAGATGACATCCAATGAAGTTATGCAAGAGGTGCAAGCCTCCAAGGTTGCCACCAAGAATGCTCTAGACAACCGTGCTAGGGCCATGGGAATGAAGCAAGGTCCCTCTCTTGCTTTGAAGGCCAAGGTTGTGTGCCTTGATGAACATGATGGAGTTGAAGCATGCCCGATCAACCTTCCTCCCGATGAACTTGAACCGCCCTCCATGGTCACATAGCTCTTGCAACAAGGACTTTTTGGCGTGACCCGGCCAAGGCAAAGGCTCAAGTTGATCATGCAAGCAATCCAAGCGGGAAGAAGGAGTTTGCTAATAGGATAAAGACTTGCTACAATTGTCATAACAAGCATCACTACATCAAAGATTGTCCTATGAGAATAGAGAGCAAAACGGTGGAAGGCTTGTCCTCAAGGGCGAATCAAACATGATACAAAAGAAGCCATTTGTCAAGAGGAAGCCATTCTTCAAGAAAGCACCAAGAATTGTGTTGTTGACTCAAGAAGAGTATCCTTCCGAGGATTCCGAAGAAGAAGAAGAACCCACTCGTGAGGTGGCCGCTTTGGCCATTGTATCAACTCCACCTCCTTCTCTCTTCGAATCCCCCAATGAGAACCTCTCCGTCAACACCGCTCGTTGCCTCATGGCTTCCGTCACCGAGGTATCATCTTCTACTCCCAAGACTATGCATGAAATAGATGATAAAACTAGTCTTGTGATTAAGAAAGAACTTGTTGCTACCGATACTATTATGGCTAACTTGCAAGGTGAAGCTAAGGCTATGTTGAGTCTCTCTTGAGACAACTTGATGCGGCCGAAGAAATCCTTGATGACAAGGGAAAAATTGAGAGAGAGGATTCTCTCACCATAGCATCCTTGAATGCTTCCATAGAATCCTTGAATGCTTCTCTTGAAGAAGAAAGTGAATATAGAACCTCTCTTGAGGAAAGAATTGAGTCTCTTGATGATAAAAATGATGAAATAATTGCTAAAATCATTAAGGATAGAGATCATGTCTTTGCTAAATATAAAGTGGTTAAAAAGGAGAAAGCCGAGTTTGTGGTTGCTAATGCTAGACTCCTTGAGGAGTGGAGAAACTTAACAAGGCTCATAAGGCCTTGGAAAGTACTCACTCTCTTCTAGTCAAGTCTCATGAGCAACTTCAAACTCAACTTTCCAAATCTAACTCACCTAGCACCTCTACTCCCTCTTGTGATCATGCAAATGTTATTGAGGAAAATGCTAGGTTGAAGGTTGAGCTTGCCAAGGCCACTAGTGCCAAGACCTCTATTCCTAAAGGTAATGAAAAGGTGTTGCTCAAATTTTTGAGCTAAAGCCACACAAAGGGAAGGAGGGTCTTGGTTATGTGGCCAAGGCAAAGAAGAAGAAGAGCAACACCAATGCCAAGCCCGCTCAAGCCAAGACTCCCATTGCGGATGGTAATGCCACTAGGGGCAAGACCACTCGTAGTGACTTTGCGGGGCATAACAATCCCAACTACTTTCTTTATGTTGATTACTATGGGGATGTTTATGCAAAATATGTTGGTCCTTATGATGGTTACATTGCTTACTCTATTTGGGTTCCCAAGACCCTTGTTGCTAACAAAAGAGGACCCATTGAGAAATGGGTACCTAAAACCAAGCAATGATTTCTTGTAGGACTATGCTTCCGGTGGGTCTAAATGGGTGGTTGATAGTGGATGCACTAGTCATATGACCGGAAGCAAAGAGATCATGACGGAGTTGGGACCAAATATAAATCAAGCATCCGTCTCCTATGGTGATAAATCAAAAGCGGAGGTAACGGGTCTCGGCAAGGTGGTAGTTGCAAAGGATATCACCCTTGTAAATGTCATGCTTGTCGAGTCCCTCGGTTACAATCTTATGTCCGTTCGTGCTCTTAATAAGATGAATTTTGATGTCCATTTTACTATTGATATGGTGGTACTCTTGAGGAGCAAGACTCTAAAGGTCATGTTCGTTGGGTATGTTGAAAATGAGTTGTTCGTGGTGGACTTTTCGGGGTCTACCAACACTCAAGCAATATGCCTATTCGGAAAGGCCGACGTGGGATGGTTGTGGCATCGCCGCTTGTCCCATGTCAACATGAGAACTTTGCAAAGTCTTCACAAGGGTGGCCACATTCTTGGACTAAAAGACAATGTTTCTTTTTCTAGAGATCGTCTTTGTAGGGCTTGTGTTGAAGGAAAGATGCATGATTCTCCCCATCCAAGCAAGACCATCATTTCATCAAAGAGGATATTGGAACTTCTTCATGTTGATCTCTTTGGTGCCGTGCCTCAACCTAGTCTTGGTGGGAAGAAATATTGTTTGGTGATTGTTGATGACTATTCAAGATTTACTTGGGTTTATTTCTTCAAGACGAAGGATGAGACCCAACAAGCCGTCATCGACTTTTCCAATATTGTTCAACGCCAATACAATGTCCCCATTTTGGTCATTAGGAGTGATAATGGCTCCGAGTTCAAGAACTACACCTTAAATGAGTTTCTTAGTGAAGAGGGGATTCGTCATCAATATTCCGCTGCATATACCCCTCAACAAAATGGTGTAGCCGAAAGGAAGAACCGGACTCTCATGGATATGGCAAGGTCTATGTTGGCGGAGTTTAAGTCTCCACTATTCTTATGGGCCGAGGCCATCTCCACTCATCTAACCGGTTATTCTTTCGTGTTGGCAAGAAGTTTACATCTTATGAGATGCTCACCGGCAACAAGCCCAATGTCTCCTACTACCGAGTATTTGGTTGTAAGTGTTTCTATAAGAACAAAAGTGTTCGTTTGTCTAAATTTGAATCTAAAGCTTTAGAGGGTGTTTTTGTTGGGTACGGTGCCGAATCTCACACCTATAGAGTCTATGACAAGACCGTTGGGAAAGTCATAGAATCTTGTGATGTGAGGTTCGATGAGAATGACGGCTCCCAAGTGGCGCAATTTCATGTTTGTGATGTAGATAATGAAGAGCCTCAAGATGCTATAAGAAGAATGGGCATTGGTTTCCATCGCCCCGTTGAGATTCATTACGAGTCTCCTCAAGCAAGTCCAAGCTCCATTCAAGTGGAGGCCTCTTCATCACAAGTTGAAACGGCGCCTATCATGGAAGCAAATGATGCACCTTCCCAAGAACAAGTTCAAGACCCTCCTCATGTTGACCATGTTGCTATGCAAGAATCAAGTTCTCCTATTGTTGATGCTAGCCAAGGTCATGACCAAGATCAACCCTCTCCTTCATTTGTTGAAGATGTGCTTCAAGATGATCAAGGTCAACATTCCGGTCAAGACGGGGACTCAAATGATCAAGATGATCAAGCGATAATTCCTCGCATCAATGAGGATATCGAAACCCGTCGTATAGCAAGAGTCAAAAAGGATTGGAGAAGAAAGAGTCTTCATCTAGATAATATCCTTTGTGATGCTAAGAACAAGGTTACCACAAGAAAACAATTGGCAAACTTCAATGAACATCAAGCCCACATCTCTATGGTGGAACCAAAGAAAGTCTTTGAAGCTCTTGAAGATCCGGATTGGTTGGAAGCCATGCATGAAGAGCTCAACAACTTCAAGCGCAACAAAGTGTGGAATCTAGTGGAGAAGCCAAAAGATTGCCTCAATGTTATAGGCACCAAGTGGATATTCAAGAACAAGCAAGATGAGCATGGAATGGTTGTGAGGAACAAGGCAAGATTGGTAGCTCAAGGGTACTCTCAAGTTGAAGGCATTGATTTTGGAGAGACCTATGCTCCCGTGGCTCGCCTTGAGTCCATCCGTATCCTTCTTGCATATGCATCACATCATAATTTCAAGTTGCAACAAATGGATGTGAAAAGTGCCTTTCTTAATGGTCCTTTAAAGGAGTTGGTATATGTTAAGCAACCTCCGGGATTTGAGGACCCACACTTCCCTAACCATGTCTACAAACTTGATAAGGCGCTCTATGGTCTCAAACAAGCACCTCGTGCTTGGTATGAGCACCTAAGAGAGCTATTGGTAGACCGTGGCTTTGAAGTGGGGCAAATCGATCCCACTCTTTTTACCAAGAGGGTTAAAGGGGAGCTTTTCATATGCCAACTTTATGTTGATGATATCATATTTGGCTCGTCTAACAAAGCTTTTAATGATGAATTTTCAAAGCTTATGACCGATAGGTTCGAGATGTCCATGATGGGAGAGTTGAAGTACTTCCTTGGTTTTGAGATCAAGCAATTGAGTGGAGGGACCTTCATCTCTCAAGCCAAATATATCCAAGACATGCTCAAGAGGTTCAAGATGCAAAATGCTAAAGAGAAGAAGTTTCCTATGGACACCAAGTGTCATCTTGAACTTAATCCAAAGGGTAAAGATAAGGATGTTGATCAAAAGCTCTATCGCTCTATGATTGGTTCTTTGCTTTATCTTTGTGCATCTAGACCCGATATTGTGTTGAGTGTAGGAGTGTGTGCAAGGTACCAAGCGGCTCCCAAAGAAAGCCACCAAACGGCGGTTCTTCGAATCTTTCGATATTTGGTTCATACCCCAAGGTTTGGTTTGTGGTATCCTAAAGGCTCAACTTCTCTCTTGCCGGTTACACGGATTCGGATTGGGCCGGTTGCAAGGATGATAGGAAATCAACTTCCGGGGCATGCCAATTCCTTGGTAGGTCCTTGGTGAGTTGGTCTTCTAAGAAGCAAAATTGTATATCTCTCTCCACCACCGAAGCCGAGTATGTGGCGGCCGCTAGTTGTTGCACTCAATTGTTATGGATGAGGCAAACTTTAAAGGAATACGGTGTCCATTGTGACAAAGTGCCTCTTTTGTGTGACAATGAAAGTGCTATCAAGATTGGACACAACCCGGTGGAGCACTCAAGAACGAAGCATATTGAGATTCGTTATCACTTCATTCGTGATCACATCAACCGGGGTGACATTGAGCTTGGCTATATTCCCACGAAGATCCAACTTGCCGATATGTTCACGAAGCCACTTGATGAAGCAAGGTTCACTTATTTGAGGCATGAGCTAAATATCGTAGATTCGGGGAGCGTCGCTTGACTATCTTGCATACACACCTATATCTTAGCTATATGTTTGGTTTAGGTGTAGGCATGGACATAGGGGGAGTGCGGTCCTAATCCATTGGACTATCCCTCCCCCCATTATGCCGATAGTAAGAACTCATTTGCATCTCTATTTTCGTTCTATGAATTGTGAGCTTAAATGACGAGTAGTGGCGGTGAACCCAAGATATATCTTCGCGGTGTCACACCACATACACTCATACATGGTGGCCTAGGCCACCGCCCTCTTCTTTTGAAGAGTTGAGTCTTGTTCGAGTGTTCATTGCATATTGTTGATTTTCACATCTAATCACTTCCAATGTTGCTATTTGGGATCTTTTGTTTTATCCATTGGAAGTGTGAAGATTTCTTCATGTTTGCATCCCCCCGTGTCACTCTCAATTGCTCCATGGTTATTCTTGAAGATGGTTATCCAAAGCAGTCCAGCAGTCATCAAAGTTGTGTTTGATTCAAAGGTTTTCAAGAGGAGAAGAGTTTCGGTGTTTGTGCCAAGGTTTTCATGAAGAAAAGAAGTGGTGAAGGGAAAAATCTGCCTAGCCGGCTCACTGGCCGGCAGCCGGCGCTGTGCCGGGCGCCTCGGGTGCTAGCCCGGTTCCCTGCCCGGCTAAACCGGCCCCGTGCCGGGCGCCTCGGGTTGCAGCCCGGCTCAACCGGCCCCCGTGCCGGGCAGGCAGTGCACATGGATTCGATCAAGAGGAGGGTCCCCGAACAGTTTTTCCTCACTTCTTCCTCCTCCCAGCCCGTGCTCCCCTCCATGGCTGCCCCTCCCGTGCTCCACCACCGCGCCCCCTCCATTAGAGCCACCCCCACACCTCCCCTGCCTCAGATCTGAAAGATCCCCTCCAGATCTTCCTTCCATCCACAAGATTCATCCTTTGGTGAAGATTTGGGGGAGCTCTCCTCCATTGTTGGTGTGTGTGGGGATTTCTTGGTGAAGCTCCAATTTCGTGGCAATGGCTGATGATTCAACGTTTGATGGACTTGAGGATCTTGAGGACTCCACCCCCCTTTCCTCCAGGTACCGTGCTCTCAACACCAACTCCAAGAAGATCAAGAAAGCGGGCAAGAAAAAGGGGCCTTCCCCTTCCAATCCAGCGGAACCGGTACGTTCATCTTGGATCAAAGTGCCTAGTGATGAGTTTGAGCATGATCGGTTGGAGTTCAATCCATATGCTTTTCCCCACCCACTTGCCCGGAGGATAGCCGTTTTTATTGCAAGATGCATCTCCAAATGTTTGATCAAATCATAGAACCCATGAGAACTCTCATGTCTCCACGTTTTGCTTCAATGTGGATAGTGCAAGGATATTTGGCCGGAGGTGATGGAGGTTATGGACTTTCATGGCATTTCTAATCTCATGGGAGTGGGTACACCTTATTCTCCCGATTTGCTTCAAGAATTCTATGCCACAGTTTATTTCTCAAGGGAAGAACCAAGGACTATGACTTGGATGAGTGCCGGTATCAAGTGTGAAGCCTCCCTTGCTGAATTTGGTGCTCTCTTTGGCATCGAGGAGCTCCCTCATTGCCCCATGGCTTATGTTCGTATTCACTCACAAACCATCATGAAAGCCGATCCCGCGATCCATCATTGCTATCCTCCCGGGTTGGGCCTTGTTGGAAAGGTCCCCAAGTGCACTCATATGACTCCATTTTGGCAAACCACTTATGCTATTCTCCGGAACACTATCGCTGTCAAGCTTGGGGAGAAGACTGAGGCTCGTGCATATATGATTAATCTCCTTCATCACATTTGCCCACCTTTTGGAGGAAGAAGAAAATTGATGTTCTTGACTATATGTGGGAAGAGATGCACACCGTGGTACTTGACAAAAGGGTTCCCATCTATGGTCCCTATCTTCAGAAGCTCTTTGAGAGGAAGTTGGATCAAGTCGCGCTCAATGCCTATGTCCCTACTTTGTACACACCTACTCTTCATTCCTTACCCGCTCGTCCTCCGATGCGGTCATTCCTTCTCAAGAGAAGCGTGCTAGAGCTGCAGCCCCTGAAGCTCATGTTGAGCCCCCAAGAAGCACGGCATTTAGATGCTTTCAAGAAGATGAATTGCTTTTTTGTGGATAAGCAAGTCAAGGATTTCAAGGCATATCGCAAGCAAAAGTCTTATAATCGTAATCAAAGAGCAATTATGAAGAAACTTGACTTCCCCGAGCCTTCTCATTCAACTTCAGCCGAGGTCTCGGAGAACACTTACATGTCCAAGAACACCTATTGGTTCGGTGATGATGCTTCCTCTCTTGCTCCCTATTGTCCGGGCTCCCAAGGTGAATCTAGCTCCGGTCAAGCGTTTGGTGGTGGAAGTGGAGCTGCTCATGGTGATGAGGAGGAGTTTCCCGATGAGTGATACATGGGCTCTCTCGTGTCTTTCTTCCTTTTTGGTGTCTTGATGCCAAAGGGGGAGAGATATCCGAGGGGATTTGCATTCATGCATGGTTTCTATTTGCATTTTCGTTGTCTTTCATCGCATTTGTTTTAGTTGAACTTTATGTGGTTTGTGCTCGTGGAACCTTTATGTTCATGGAACCTTATGTGGTTATGTTGTGGAACTTTGCGATTATTGTATGAGATGGATAAATTATTGTATGAATCTATGGATTTCGGTATTCGGATTTATCTATGGTTGAGATTTTAGGATATTGTGCATTGATATTAAATATCTACATCTATTGGTACAAGGTATGATCTTCTCCAAATCTCAACTTTGTTGGATATGTCTATGGATGTGCGACTATGTTGTTTCTATATCTTGTTTTTATCTTGTTGGGAATGTGTCCCCCCTTATATGTGCATTTGCATTCCAAGGCAAACAAAATATATGCACACATGTAGGGGGAGCCATTTCTTGTCTAAACATGATATAGTGTGGTCTCAATTGCAAATCCGTGTGTTGTCATCTAACACCAAAAAGGGGGAGATTGAAAGGACATTTATTATCCCCTCTATGTTTTGTGTGTTAGATAACAACACCGTGAAAGTTTAATATGTTGCTAAGTGATTTCAGAATCGTCCGGTATCTCTCCATATTCAAAAAGAAGAAAGAAAGTTCGGGATATCGGAAAAGAGCGCGTGCCCTGGGTGGCCGGTTCCCAGGCCGGCTGGCTCGGCTAGGTAGCCGGTTCCCAGGCCGGTCCAGACCGGGCCCCTGGCCGGTTGGCTCTGCTGGGGTGCCGGCTCCCAGGCCGGCCAGTCCGCCCCCATGCCGGCCCTCTGGATCTGGCCTCAGCACGCCAGGCCGGCCTCCAGGCCGGCCAAACCGGCTCCCCAGCCGGCCACTCTGCATCCTCAAACGGCCACTTTTTGGAGGGGCTTTAAATAGCCCTCCACCTACCTTGAGACAAGTAGCTTGAACACATTGAAGAACACCATTGATTGCAAGCTCAAGATTTGATAGATCTCCCAATCCCTCCACCCAAACTCGTTGATACTTGGAGGATTGAAGGAGAAGCCCCGGATCTACATCTTCACCAAGCCGTTCTTCATTTCCCCCTCATTCACTTGAGGGACCCTTTGCTAGGATTTCCATTGGGAAAACCTAGCCTCATATTGTACTCACTTGATTGTCTTTGTGACAGATTTGTAGCTGTTCGGGAGCCCCCAATCCTCTTGTGGGTTGTGCCCCGGATCGTTGTTGTAAGGGCTCCGGATTCCGCCTTGAAGGATTCCGATAGTGGAAGGTGAACCAAACCTTTGTGGTGCGGTTCATCGGAGAAGAAGGTGCACCCGCCTTTGTGGCGGTTGAGTTTTGACCTTTGTGGTAGCTCACACCTCTCCAACGAGACGTACTCCCCTAAAAAGGAGGAACTCGGGATTACATCCGTGTCTCCGCGTGCTTTCACTTTCGGTTACTTCTATCCTTGTTTACCGTCTTTACTTAGTGTACCTTGCTTAGTTACTAGCTTGTCATATAGGTAAATTCACCATAGTTGCATATCTAGAGAATTTACCTTTTGTGTCAAGCCTAATTTAAAAAGTACTAAAATTGAAGTAGCACCTATTCACCCCCCCCCTCTAGGTGTCATACGATCCTTTCAAGTTTGTTTCTCCTAACATTCCGAGGTGGAATGTCTTGATGGATCAAGGGAGTGACTTGCATCGGAACATACCAACGCACGATAGAATTTTACGGTCCACCGACAGACAAAGGTCGGAAGGCTGATAAGAGTAAGAAACATACTCAGGAGAAATCCTAAGATGTTGAAGATGCACCGGTTATTACTCAACTGTGATAACCATGCCCAAAAAGGAGAGATGCAGCAGAGTCACAAACATAGTTGGGAGACTCGCTAGGAAATCTTGGTCGTAACCCAAGTGGTTCCATGACAGAACCTAAAGCAATCCTAGGGTAGAGCTGAAGTTACATAGCCAGCTGAGGTGTGGGAAATTAAGGTTCAACCATTTACCACACAGATCACATAAAGGACTTGGGTTAAAGGTCAGCTTGATGTGCCGAGAATCATAAATAGCCTAACGATCACATGGGTAACAACCCACATGATTCAACATGCCAGAATCACCGCACAATCCGGGACTTCGGTTCAAGACCTTGGGTTAAAACCCAACAGAGGAGCAAATGATTAGACTCGTTAGAAACATTTGAGTTGATTTGGATTGCATCGCAGCGGGAGCAACTGGACACACAACACTAAAGTTAGAACCCAACCGCGTGATACTCCTAGTTTTGAAGTAATAGATGAGAAGTAAAACTTTAACTCAAATCGAGGTAAGATTGCTCCGAGATTAGAGGGTAACCAGATAAGGAGTAAAAAGAATCCTAAGCTGGTTTTCACAACTCACTTTTAGTTTCAAAATATTTTCACAAACACTAGACTCAACGTCGACCAGTAGAAGGGTTTCCTACAGGCAGTCCTGCTCTGATACCAAATGTGGCGCCCTGACCCGACTGTTGTACAGTGATGCTGAGTGTCACCAGTTAAGCGATACAACCGGAGGTTACGGGTTTACCAATCCCTGGCCAAAACCTTTGGCAGGCGTTGCTCGGAATTGATCACCGGCAACGCAACACCCCGATTGATGCCTTAACACAGGCTCAACTATCAAACCATAATAGAGAGATCAAGACTTGTGGAACAACTGGCACATCACAGACTCTACGACACAAATCATATAGTTCAACTCTTATAATAGAGAAAGATAGCAAATGACAACCAGAGGTCACAGACCCAACATTATAACAAGCGGAAGCAAATTAAGTTGTTCTAAATAACAAGATCCAGATTATGGCCTAAGAGGCCTACAAATAAACACCCAGCGCCAGCTGTTCCGGGATGTCCCAAGCTACCACCTAGGAACCCCAGACTACTCGTCGATGTCCATAAAGAACCCACCTTCGAGGTCGGTGAAGTCCTCCTCTGAAACAAAACAAACGACGTTGAGTTCGACGAACTCGCAAGATTAAATATAGAGCTTTAGCTCGATGAGGCTTTCAAGGTTTTATGCCTGTTTTGCATAAAGCTGATTTTATTTATGAAAACATAACTCAATGGCATCGACTATTCAGAGTATTTTCAAAAGGGGGTAAGAAGTGACTCTTTTCTTTCATTCACCTTTCTCAACATCTACCATCATCAACCACTGTACCTGTTCATCAAAGGCACCTCCCCGAATCACCCTCGAGGAAGTCAACCTTGCATTCTTGAGTGGTACCTTTAGTACCCAGTTTTTAATCATTCCGTTCAATTTATTCTATGATCTTATCGTCCTTTCCCAAGTCGTCCATAACCGCGGACACGGCTTTTCGAAAAGATTTACCCTGCAGGGGTGTACAATGTTTGCCACGCGTACCGTCCGGCCCATTACCTGTACAATTAGCTCTCTTCCTTGGAAAGCCGGCTGGGTGGGAGCGGTGTCGACTTCTCCCTCGTTAAGGACTTTCCAGGATCATCAGTGGCGGCAGGACAGCCAGTGCCTGCAACACCCGCCCCACGGCCACTTATTTTCCTAACACCACAATCCTCATCCCAGTTCATACCACCATCATCACGCACGCGCAAACTCGTGGATACTTGGAGGATTGAAGGAGAAGCCCCAGATCTACATCTTCACCAAGCCGTTCTTCATTTCCCGCTCATTCACTTGAGGGACCCTTTGCTAGGATTTCCATTGGGAAAGCCTAGCCTCATATTGTACTCACTTGATTGTCTTTGTGACAGATTTGTAGCTATTCGGGAGCCCCCAATCCTCTTGTGGGTTGTGCCCCGGATCGTTGTTGTAAGGTCTCCGGATTCCGCCTTGAAGGATTCCGATAGTGGAAGGTGAACCAAACCTTTGTGGTGCGGTTCATCGGAGAAGAAGGTGCACCCGCCTTTGTGGCGGTTGAGTTTTGACCTTTGTGGTAGCTCACACCTCTCCAACGAGACGTACTCCCCTAAAAAGGAGGAACTCGGGATTACATCCGTGTCTCCGCGTGCTTTCACTTTCGGTTACTTCTATCCTTGTTTACCGTCTTTACTTAGTGTACCTTGCTTAGTTACTAGCTTGTCATATAGGTAAATTCACCATAGTTGCATATCTAGAGAATTTACCTTTTGTGTCAAGCCTAAATTTAAAAAGTACTAAAATTGAAGTAGCACCTATTCACCCCCCCTCTAGGTGTCATACGATCCTTTCAAGTTTGTTTCTCCTAACATTCCGAGGTGGAATGTCTTGATGGATCAAGGGAGTGACTTGCATCGGAACATACCAACGCACGATAGAATTTTACGGTCCACCGACAGACAAAGGTCGGAAGGCAGATTAGAGTAAGAAACATACTCAGGAGAAATCCTAAGATGTTGAAGATGCACCGGTTATTACTCAACTGTGATAACCATGCCCAAAAAGGAGAGATGCAACAGAGTCACAAACATAGTTGGGAGACTCGCTAGGAAATCTTGGTCGTAACCCAAGTGGTTCCATGACAGAACCTAAAGCAATCCTAGGGTAGAGCTGAAGTTACATAGCCAGCTGAGGTGTGGGAAATTAAGGTTCAACCATTTACCACACAGACCACGAAAAGGACTTGGGTTAAAGGTCAGCTTCATGTGCCGAGAATCATAAATAGCCTAACGATCACATGGGTAACAACCCACACGATTCAACATGCCAGAATCACCGCACAATCTAGGACCTTCGGTTCAAGACCTTGGGTTAAAACCCAACATAGGAGCAAATGATTAGACTCGTTAGAAACATCTGAGTTGATTTGGATTGCATCACAGCGGGAGCAACTGGACACACAACACTAAAGTTAGAACCCAACCGTGTGATACTCCTAGTTTTGAAGTAACAGATGAGAAGTAAAACTTTAACTCAAATCGAGGTAAGATTGCTCCGAGATTAGAGGGTAACCAGATAAGGAGTAAAAAGAATCCTAAGATGGTTTTCACAACTCATTTTTAGTTTCAAAATATTTTCACAAACACTAGACTCAACGTCGACCAGTAGAAGGGTTTCCTACAGGCAGTCCTGCTCTGATACCAACTTGTGGCACCCTGACCCGACTGCTATACAGTGATGCTGAGTGTCACCGGTTAAGCGATACAACCGGAGGTTACGGGTTTACCAATCCCCGACCAAAACCTTTGGCAGGCGTTGCTCGGAATTGATCACCGGCAACGCAACACCCTGATTGATGCCTTAACACAGGCTCAACTATCAAAGCATAATAGAGAGATCAAGACTTGTGGAACAACTGACACATCACAGACTCTACGACACAAATCATATAGTTCAACTCTTATAATAGAGAAAGATAGCAAATGACAACCAGAGGTCACAGACCCAACATTATAACAAGCGGAAGCAAATTAAGTTGTTCTAAACAACAAGATCCAGATTATGGCCTAAGAGGCCAACAAATAAACACCCAACGCCAGCTGTTCCGGGATGTCCCAAGCTGCCACCTGGGAACCCCACACTACTCGTCGACGTCCACAAAGAACCCACCTTTGAGGTCGGTGAAGTCCTCCTCTGAAACAAAACAAACGGCGTTGAGTTCGACGAACTCGCAAGATTAAATATAGAGCTTTAGCTCGATGAGGCTTTCAAGGTTTTATGGCTGTTTTGCATAAAGCTGATTTTATTTATGAAAACATAACTCAATGGCATCGACTATTCAGAGTATTTTCAAAAGGGGTAAGAAGTGACTCTTTTCTTTCATTCACCTTTCTCAACATCTACCATCATCAACCATTGTACCTGTTCATCAAAGGCACCTCCCCGAATCACCCTCGAGGAAGTCAACCTTGCATTCTTGAGTGGTACCTTTAGTACCCAGTTTTAATCATTCTGTTCAAGTTATTCTATGATCTTATCGGCCTTTTCCAAGTCGTCCATAACCGCGGACACGGCTTTTCGAAAAGATTTACCCTGCAGGGGTGTACAATGTTTGCTACGCGTACCGTCCGGCCCATTACCTGTACAATTAGCTCTCTTCCTTGGAAAGCCGGCTGGGTGGGAGCGGTGTCGACTTCTCCCTCGTTAAGGACTTTCCAGTATCATCAGTGGCGGCAGGACAGCCAGTGCCTGCAACACCCGCCCACGGCCACTTATTTTCCTAACACCACAATCCTCATCCCAGTTCACACCACCATCATCACGCACGCGCAAATGGAAGCCCGAACTAGAGGACCCTGGCTAGCCCCGCCCGAGTTATTTAGTCTATGAGGGTCCCTGCAATTGCATAGGCCTCACGCATGATTGCACGCTCAGTCTTGGTTCAAGAGGTAAAGAACTCGCACCTAGGCGACGGGAACGAGACAAAGCACCACAACCACAGTGGCCTCTCATCCCCACCTTTAACCATTTTATTACCTGTCATCACATTTCTCCACCATCATCACAACATCTCTTCACCTGTTTCCAACACGAATCAACCATCGTACAGCTAAACATTTACTAAGCATGGCTAAGCATCAACATAGCATAATTAAGTATATCAAGCCAACAATACAAACCTATGGTTAATAGGAGGGAAGCAGGTAATGGCATCGGAAACTTAATGCAACTATAGGATACTCTAATCCAATAAAATTGACATTTGGAATCGCATGCAATATTATAGTGGGGAAAATATTTGCGGAAACATAGGATAAGATATGCTCAGAGGGGGATTACACTTGCCTTGTTGAGCGGAGTAGTCAAACTGCTCGTCGGAGTAATGATGCTCAACTCCGGACTCGTGATCTCTCGGAGAGCAAACAACACCGGAAAGCAAAAACAACAATCAACACATGGCAATTGTGCAATGCATATAAAAATGATGATATGTCATATTGGTGCATTTAAATTACCCTTAGGGTCCACTTAACAATTTAAAAAGGGGTACCATATTTATTCTTAGCAATATTGGGAACAAACCTTCACAATTTAAACAAGGAGACATTTTTAACCTTCCATACACAGTACCAAACTAAGCTTCAAAGAGGCATGGCACTGGTACCACTGGATAGGCCTTAACTTTCTAAGAATTTATGTACCTTGTTTGCATTTTTCCGATAAGAATTGAATTCGATAAGCATTTTCAAAGTTTCTATAGATTTAGCAAGTTTTCAAAATTGTTCAGAATTTAATTAGTTCCAACATGCATGAATATGATGTAAAATGTTAGGGTTTGTCTTACTGAACACTTTGATACCTCAATTACAAATTTTGGATCAACAACTAAAAAGTTATTGCTTTTCTAAATTGCATTTTAGATATGTCCTTTTGATAATTTATATAAAACAACAAATAAACTAGTTGTCCAGATTTGGAAAAAATAAATCAGGAATTTTATTAGTTACTGGATAATTCGGAATTACTCCGGAATTCCGAAATACTCGGAAATTTCCGAACTGGTTCCGAACCTGTTCCGGGAAAATGCAAATCGCTACTGGAATCGATCGGAACGAAGTCAGTAGATAGCCGGAATTTTCCGGCCATCCGGAATTCCGAGCCAGTTCCGGATTTATTCCGAGCGAAGGAGAGAAATTAGTTTCTGGACACGATGAACTTCCGGCGACGGCGACGGTGATCGACGGCTAGAGAGGAAGATGGAGGGGCGGAGAGCAGCAGGAGGTGCGCAATGCTCATGACTCGCGGGGATGCTCGGCGAGGCGGGGGGTGAACCACAGCGGCGGCGCGGAGCACAGCGGTGCTCAGCCGTAGTCGGTGAAGACGAGGACGGCGTGGTTGATTGAGGCACTCCCGCGTCGATTCCTTCGGCGGAGTGGACGTAGGCGTGGCGGCGGAGCTTTTGCCCCACGCGGCGGTGCTCGGCGTGGGCTACCACGGCAGTGAGCGGCGATCAACGGCGGCGACTAGCTCGAGCCGCGTTCGGCCATGGAGAGGAGGAGTAGAGGGAGAGGAACGGGGAGAACTCTCCGGGAATGGGGTGAGGAGCAGGTGGGGCTCGCGTGGTGGTTCCCTTCCTTGCAGGGGGAGAGGCAGAGGGGGCCCGGCGCGGCGAGCTGGTGCGGCGCGACCATGGCGCACTGTGGCGCCAGTGTTGGAGGAGAGAGACGACGGCGAAATTGTGAAGAACCCCCTACAACTTTTGTTTCTATCACGGATTGGTCCTCGTCCAGTTTTCTTTTGAAAAACCTTTTAAAACAGCAGCACTTTGGAGATTTAAAATGAGGCACTTATATATTTTAAAAAAATATGAGAAAAATCACATAGCCTCCCCCTAACATGTAGAGGCTCCACAAAAATTGGCGATGCAAAATAAATTAGTTTTGACAAAATTTGTTCATAGGGTTGACTTATGGCATTATTGCTAAATTTTAAAATGTTGCTCCTTTAAGATTTTAGGACAATTGCAAAATATTGTTTTGAGCTCTTGGAACTTCCTTGACAAATATAAGATGTCAAGAAATTTTGTTTTGCAACTTTGAGTGCCTTCATTGTTTTGAAATTTGTTAGAGCAAATTGGCATTTGGGGTTTTTCAATGTTGCAAAACCCATTAGTGTGATGTTTAACAAATGAATAAGGATGCCATGATGCAATGCAACACAAAAGCGAAAATTTTACTCGGGTTTTTAGGTTTTCAAACTTTAGGCTGTTACATATACTATCATGCAACAATGTTCAGTTAAGAGCCAAAAACCAAAACCACCAATTAGGTGCTTTCGTTGCTTATAAGTCAAAAGTCAAAAGCCAAATATAATCCCAACCAAATAGGGTCTTTGTTTTCTTATTACGACTCCCTGGATAGTAGTAGACTGTATAACGCAAAAAAAATGCATTACGCACCAGATCGGAATTCAAAGAGAGGGAGAGAAGTCAAGAGACCCGTGTCGATCAACATACACATAACTGATTGAGAAAAGACAGACAGCTTGAAAAAATGAAGTATTGTCACAAATAATAATTCCCTACTGTTTTTATATCATGTCTTGAAGTCAAATTGACCTAATCCAGTCTTGTGGTTCATTTGAGTGTAGCTTTCATTTTTGTTGACTATCATTCATTCAATCTTTCACGTCTCAGTTTGTGCTAAGATATTGTTTTAATGATGTAAACGTTGGAGGAACATGTATGTGGTGTGAGGCACCGAAGCTATGTCGGATACACAAAAATCCCAGGCCATTTTCACTAGAAGCGGCTCCAGTGAGCCTACTGGCCCAATAGCAGTGCCAAGAGTCAACAGACCATTGGCGTTTAAGCAACAATCTAGAAAGGACACCATTGTACGTTTCCGTCGTGTTTACATGCTATGATCCTCCACGTCGCTGTCGTTAGCCAATTTAGCTGCGGCACTACAGACAGGTCTTCCGTTTTGGATACTACATATGGTCGGACTTTTAAGGCTTTGGATTGCTTATTTATGGGAAATAATGTTTTCCATTAAATCATTAAAAATAAACGAACATACTCCCTTCAGTCATTTTTACTTCGTGTATTAGGTTTGTTTTAAGTCAAACATTTAAAATTTGACCAAGTTTATAGAAAAATATCAATTTTTATAATACCAAATTGATACAATATGAAAATAGATTACATGATGGATGGAATGATATCGATTTGGTAGTGTGAATTAATGCTGATATTTTTCTCTAAACTTTGTCAATCTTTAAAAAAATTGACTTAAGAAAAACTAATATGTGGAGTAAGTACTTGAGGGGGTACATATCCCATCACACATTCATACTCACGACAATAATTGCACCATCTTAGGACGAATAAAATCAATAAGGGCATCTCCAACAGGTTGTAGGTAGTCTTGCTGGTAAAATATCCATGTCATCAACCAAAAAGGTATAGTTCAACTATTTCACCTTCGAGCTTGTGTAAAGGTTCTTGGTTAATTTACATACTCCATGCAACATCATCATGTATCCTAGGTGGCAAGTTTTACCAACATCTATCTTACAACCATTGAAGAAGCCCCCTAAGAGATCATAGATGGGGCTTATGCGCTCACTGGATGTAGAGACCGGAAGCAGTAAAACTTCCTAAATAACATATATCAAATATTAGAGCTAAACTAACAAATCTCACAATGTTTGTACTTAAGCAAAGTGATGACACATGTGTGGTCACCTTGAGTCTGGTGAGGGGGGTTAGGATCATATCTTGTACCCTGTATCAGTTTATGGATCACTTGTTTCTCTCCAGTCGTCCTCTCTTTTCTATTCTTTCGTGCATGACTAGTATTCTGACGTTGACCTTGACTATGAGCATCATCATCGACTACCACACAACTTTGTGTTTGTCCCGCCTCCAGCATTGCTCAATAGCACCGGTCGAAAGTTTTATCACGCTTAAATTATAGCCTCGGAACTATCATATATTAGATTTCAAGTTTTTTACCCCATTGGCTGACATAAACTGGGTCTCAAATTCAAGAAACGGAACTAGATTATAGATATATAAATGTTTGACTAGCATAAGAAATCGAAATACAAATTCCAACCCCAAATTGAAAGGGTGTGGCTACCTACTCTACTTCCAGCAACATATATTAAGTGGGGTGTTTGTAGACTACAGTAACTCATGGGACCAAATTGTATGCAACTCACTCACAAAAATGAACAAACTAGGTTCTCTTATGAACATTATCCAACTTCAATAGTTTTCAATTGATTTCTCAAAAAAAAAGTGCATCTAAATTCTAGATACCGAGGTTTTAGAGGGTTGCCCTTACAAGAACGTGGGGCTCACCTAAAACAAATATGTGGGCCTCACATACACATCGTCAATAAGCACAAAGTAGCTCATGTGCATGTAATAATTCTCCTTGACTTTAGGTTGATTACAAGAAAACATATACAGGAAAATGAGTTCAAATATTAAATACTAAAGTCTTACAAAAGCCCCAGGTTTTATAGTGTGAACATGGGTTGGGAAATGTTTAAACCGGAATTTTAAAAAATTGTCAACTTCTATTTCCATGTGTCACCGACCATAAACTTGGAATTGGTAGGTTTTTAAGGTTATCATAGACAGTGATACAAAATCTATTTCAACAAGTCGAATTAATGACATTTTTTGTTTGAGCCCAATTCCACCCAACTAAAAAGTTGGCAAACCAAAGTTTATGCTAAGGTTTTACATGTCTATGATTTAGCTAATACTAGTAACAAAATGAGCTACAATTAGTGAACGTACATTAAGGTTCACTAAATGGTTTTGGATGATTCATGACAATGAGGAAATTAAGAAAATAATCATATTTGCAAATGTTTCAGATTTTTAGTTCATAATGCTAATTGAAACAAGACAATTGTGACCCTCAACAGCGAGAAGATGTGCGGAGAGTCTTAAGATGTACTCCCTTGATACGTTTCAAACACATCTATAATTTTTGATGTTTCATGCTTGTTTTATACCTATTGCTACATGTTTTATATACACTTCATAGCATTTTTATGCATTTTCTAGAACTAACCTATTAACAAGATGCCACAGTGTCAGTTCCTATTTTCTGCTGTTTTTCCGTTTCAGAAAAGCTAGTCGGGAAATATTCTCGGTATTGGACGAAAATCAACGGGGACCAGTTTTTCACCGACACGTACACGGTGTCCAAAGGGCGTACGGAGAGGCGACCGGAGGCCGCCACGCCATACTAGGGCGCGGCCCCCATGCCTGGCGCGCCCAGGTATGGTGTGGGCCCCTCGGGTGCCTCTCGACGCCGCCCTTTCGCCTATATAATGCCTCAGTCCCAAAATCCCTAAATACCTGAGCAAATATCCACGAAAAGTTTCGTCGCCACCGCCGTCGCAAACCCTAGTTCGGGAGGGTTGTCAAGCTCTTCCCGGCACCCTGCCGGAGGGGAGATCATCACCGGAGCGCTCTACATCGCCATGCCTGCATCCGGAGTGATGCGTGAGTAGTTCATCCTTGGATTACGGGTCCATAGCAGTAGCTAGATGGTTGTCTCTCCACTTTGTGCTATCATGTTTAGATCTTATGAGCTGCCTATCATGATCAAGATCATTTATTGTAATGCTACATGTTGTGTTTGTTGGGATCCGATGAATAGTGATGTTATGATCAAGTTGTTTATCAATCTATATACATGTGTTATTTATGATCTTGCATGCTCTCCGTTACTAGTAGATTCTCTGGCCAAGTAGATGCTTGTAACTCCAAGAGGGAGTATTTATGCTTGATAGTGGGTTAATGCCTCCAGTAACCTGGGCTCGAATGAGAGAAACGACTAAGCTTGTGGATCTGCTATTGCCACTAGGGAGAACACAATGATGTTATGTCTACATGTCATTTGCATTGTTTACATTACACACTTTGCTTAATGCAGTTATCCGTTGCTTGCAACTTAATACCAACGGGGGACACGGATGTTAACCCGGCGGTGGATTATTAGTCATAGATTAGCTGGATAGCGATCTGTGTGTTATGATGTAATGCCCAAATAAATACTACAATAAACTATCTTGTCATATACTGCATTGTCATGCCCGCACTATTTGTCAATTGCCCAGCTGTAATTTGTTTACCCAACATGCATGTTATCTTTTATGGAGAGACACCACTAGTAAACTGTGCACCCCGGTCCATTCTTTTACACTGATAAAAACACCGACTGCAATCATCTGTTCTCTGTTACTTCATGCATTTATTATTATTCTCCACATCATACGTTTAATCCTTTGTATTCAGCAAGCCAGGAAGTCTGACAATCTTCTTGTTTTGTTGGGGCAAAATAGTTTTATTGTGTTGTGTGCAGGTCCACGTCAACCTCCATATTTTCTGGCGTTGCGCCGCGCCATATTTTCTGGTGTTGTTGACACCTTCTGAAGCTCTTTTGACTCCTATTGGATTGATAACCTTGATAGATTATAAGGGAAAATTGCTGCTGCACTACATCATACCTTCCTCTTGGGGTCTCTCAACGAACGTGTGTTTTCACGTCATCAAGCACATTTTCTGGCGCCGTTGCCGGGGAGTCAAGAAGCTACAGCAAGGGGAGTTTCACACTTCCAATCTCATTACTTTGTTTTTGTCTTGCTTAGTTTATTTTATTTTATCTTGTTTGTTAAAAAAAAAAATCAAAAACGCAAAAAAAAATCTTGCATCTAGTTAATTTTCGAATTGTTATTTGCTGTCTTGTTTTAGTTTTGCTAAAATGAGTAATCTTGAGAATACTAAGTTGTGTGACTTCACTAGCACAAACAACAATGATTTTATATGCACACCTATTGCTCCACCCGCTTCGAAAGCAGAGTTTTATGAAATAAAACTGCACTGTTAAATCTTGTTATGAAGGAGCAATTTTCTAGTGTTAGTACTAATGATGCTGCTGCTCACCTTAATAATTTTGTTAAATTATGTGATATGCAAAAATATAAAGAAGTAGAAGGTGACATTATAAAACTAAAACTTTTCCTTTCTCCTTGAGAGGACGTGCTAAAGATTGATTGCTATTTTGCCTAGAAATAGTATTGATTCATGGACTAAGTGCAAAGATGCTTTTATTGGAAAATATTATCCTCCTGCTAAAATTATATCTTTGAGAAGTGGCATTATGAATTTTAAGCAATTTGATAATGAACATGTTGCTCAAGCTTGGGAAAGAATGAAAGCAATGGTTAAGAATTGTCCCACTCATGGACTGACTACTTGGATGATCATCCAAACTTTTTATGCAGGATTAAATTTTTCTTCAAGAAATTTATTGCATTCACTTTGGGTGCTGCAACAAAGCTTCTAGATGATATGATGGTAAATTATTCTGAATGGCACACCGAAAGGGCTCCAACTGGTAAGAAGGTAAATTTTGTTGAAGAAATCTCTTCCTTGAATGACAAAGTTGATGCTATAATGTCTATGCTTTCGAATAATCAAGTACATACTGATCCAAATAATGTTCCTTTATCTTCTTTGGTTGCTCAAGAAGAGCATGTTGATGTGAACTTTACTAAAAATAATAACTTCAACAATAATGCTTATAGGAATAACTTTGGTAATGGTAATTACAAGCCCTATCCTTCTAATAGTGGCAATTCTTATGGTAATTCCTACTATAATAAAAGTGTGTCCTCTGATCTTGAAGTTATGCTTAAAGATTTTATTAGTACACAAAGTTCTTTCAATAAAACTGTTGAGGAAAAACTAGGGAAACTTGATAGTCTTGCTTCTAAAATTGATAGTCTTGTGCTTGATGTTGAATTTTTGAAAATATAGAATATGCCTCATGATGTTAAAGAGATCAAAACTCTCAATGCCATACAAATTAAAATTGATAACAATGTCAGGCTGAGTTGCATGCTAGATGGGAAAGAGACAAAAAAGAAGCTGAAATTGCTGAAAAAGGTAGAACCGCTAGAGTTTGCACTATTTCCACTTCTGAAAATGTTAAAATTGTAAGCACTAGTAAGCCACCTAATATTAATGGTAAGATAATTGGTGTTGGGAATGTCTCTACTTCGGTTGAAAAAAGTTCTAAATTGCCTGATAGCACTAAAACAGTTCCTGATAAAAGTGCTGAATTTTTTCGAAGTATAGGAGATAATGGTTCCATTACTTTTGATGATAATAATTTCACTTTTGATGGTTGTAATCTCACTGAAGTCATTAAGTTCTTGCAAAAGCTAGCTGAGAATCCTAATGCTAGCAAAATAAATATTGCTTTTACAAAGCATATTACTAATGCTCTTATTCATGCTAGGGAAGAGAAACTTAAACGTGAAGCATCTATTCCTAGAAAGTTAGAAGATGGTTGGGAACCCATTATTAAAATGAGAGTGAATGATTTTGATTGCAATGTCTTTTGTGATCTTGGTGCTAGTATTTCTGTTATGCCTAAAAAGCTCTATGATATGCTTGATCTAGCACCTTTGGAAAATTGTTATTTGAATGTTCACTTTGCTGATTCTACTATGAAGAAACTGAAAGTGCATGTGTTGCCCCATGCGTGGTTTTGGTAATTAATGACAATCCTTATGGACTAATGTTTGCATTGAGATATCTTTATAGATCTTGTCCATAAAGAAGAATGGAGTTCATGTGTTGGACTCTAGAAGATTATATGATGACCAAGGTTCTATCCAATGGGTTCATATGAAGAATGGTCATCTAGAGTTGAGCTTATTGCAAGCATGGCTTGAAAAAGAAGATTGAGTGAATATTCATATTTATCTCCAAGCCATCATCTATATCAAGAGAAGAATATGAAGCGCAAGTGGATTCATGAAGACGGAGCTAAGCGAGGCTCTCCCATAATGGTGTATGGGGGAGCATTTGGAGAAGTCTTCATCAAGCATGTGCTAGCAAGCGCAATCAAGAAAGGTGGTCCACTTGAAGAGATCAAGATCGCCATCATCTAGCTCAAGTGGAATGCTCAAGGCAAAGGTATGATCTTGATAGGTTTCTATTTTACCGGTCTCGTGGTGTTAGTGGGAGACCGGGTTATAGGATAGATGGCGTACTATCAAGAGGGGCTCTCAAGTGAGTAACTTGATCGCATCTTTGTGGAGAGCTCAAACCTTTGCATATTTGACATATCATCTTTCTTGGTTCTTATTTGGCTTTTATCTATGTGAGAATTTAGAGCTTGTGTTCATCTCCATACCAAGCTCTAATTCATCAAAAACGGATTTCATATGAATATCTTATTGCGTTCTTGATGCTCGAGATTTTACCGGTTTGTCTTTTCTAAGAGATGTCAAACTCTCCACTTGTGGTTTCCTCCTCATATGCTGGACTATGATGTGTATATGCATAATCTTGTTGTGCTTGTGAGTATCTTGGAAATAAGCCCAAGATCATAGAAAACGAAGTCCGGATGAAAAACATATTGCGGTTTTGGTTTGGAGGTTTTATCGATTGTTCTTTTATCGAGAGGTCTAACATTTCCCCATTTGGTTTTATCCTCCATTGTTGGAATATGATGTTTCTCTGCATGATCTTGTAAAGCTCTTCGTTGCGATTCCAACGAGCCCAAGATCATCAAAAACGGAGTTCGTATGCGAAAGTTTTGCTCGTTTTGGTGTTGGGGTTTCTGCAGTTTTTCAGTAGGTCGGTAGTACCGCCCCTACTACCGCGTCTACTACCGGATCACGATTTTGGTACTGGTTTTGAGCGGTTTTTAACCCGGTAGGGTCCCGATAGTGACCCGGTAGTTCTCCCTACCCGGTAGTACCGCCCCGGGGCGGAAAAAGCCCAACGGGCAGATTTTCGGGCACCTTTTTAAGGGCCCTTCTTCCCCAATGTTTCCTAAGTACTTGAGCACGTTTTTCCTCTCTCCTCCATTGTTGAAAGCTCATTTCTTCGATTACTCCCAATCCCTCCACCCAAACTCGTTGATCTTTGGAGGATTGAAGGAGGAGACCTAGATCTACATTTCCACCGATCCATTTCTCCTCTAAGTGAGTGGAACCCTTTCGATCTAGTTCTTGAAGTTCCATTTGTTGTGTTCTTCGTTGTTCTTCCTCTCTTCTCCCCCCATAAGCATTAGTTGCTTGTGGTGGGATTTGAGAGTGAAGGATTTGAGCACTTGTGCTCTTGCCATTGCTTTGTGCATCGGTTTGTGCTCTCCACGAGGATTCGTGGAAGTTGAAAGCTTGTGAACTTGTTACTCTTGGGTCTTTGGACCCTAGACGCCCGTGTGGTGGTTGAGACCCTTGTGTGGTCACTTGTAGCTGTTCGGGAGCCCCCAATCCCGTTGTGGGTTGTGCCCCGGATCGTTGTTGAAAGGCTCCGGATTTCCGCCTCGAAGGATTCCGATAGTGGAAGGTGAACCAAACCTTTGTGGTGCGGTTCATCGGAGAAGAAGGTGAAACCTTTGTGGTTGTTGAACCATTGTGTTGGTTCACACCTCTCCAACGAGACGTACTCCCTAAAAGGAGGAACTCGGGAATACATCCTCGTCTCCGCGTGCCTCGGTTATTTCTATACCCGAGCTCTTTACTTATGCACTTTACATTGTGATAGCCTTCGTGCTTGAAGTATTCTATGCTATCACCTTGTTGCTTGTCTTGCTTAGCATAAGTTGTTGGTGCACATAGGTGAGCCTAGTTTATTTAGGTTGTTGGCTTGTTAATTTAAACACCTAGTTTTATTCCGCAATTATCAAGCCTAAACCGGAAAAGTTTTAATCGCCTATTCACCCCCCCCCTCTAGGCGACATCCTTGTCCTTTCAATTGGTATCAGAGCCTGGGCTCTCTTTTTGGGCTTTACCGCCTAGAGAGTAAAGATGTCGTTTAGAGAATTAGTGCACAATCCCATTTTAAATTCGATGGCACAAATTATGATGTTTGGAAAATTCGCGTGCTTAACCTTCTTCGGGACATAGACCCACATGTTAAGAGAATTGTAGATATGGGTTTTTCTTCTCCAAAGGAGGATGAGGAAAACTCTTATCTCGATACTCTTGTATCTAATGTCTTATATGTGTTTTGAGCGATGTAGTTCTTGCTTCAATCATGCCTTTTCGGAACGCTCATGAGCTTTGGACCAAGCTTCAAGATAAATATGAAGTGTCCAATATTATTGAGGATGATTGTTCTCCTCCACCTCCGGCCGTGACGAGTTCACAACTTCTTCCACTTCACCAACATGTGATTTGTCACAAGGTAATGATATGGTGAGTGGTGATAGAAATTGCTTTGTTGATGGTGAATATTCTATTGACTATACTTCATCTCTATCTCATTGCAATGTTCTATCTTTGGACTTAAACACTTCTAGCACTCCAAATGTTTTACATGCTAGTGTTGATAGTCCTTGCATATCATGTAATAGTTGTTTAACTAAATCTCATGATGATATGCTTCATTGTCTTGTTGCCATGAAAACAATACTTCCATATCCTCTATTTCTTGTGTGGCTAACAATGTAGAGGAATCCCAACATTTGTTGGAACAAGACGTGGATCTCAATGGCTTCAAGTATCTCTTCACCATCTTTGTCCACTACTCATTTTGCCTTATGGCTAAGGATTCAAAGGTTCTCCACCTTTGGAACCCTCTACATCTTGTGATGATGTGGATGAGGATTCTCATGGAGCTTATGGATGTTGAATCCATAACAAAGAAGGGTGAGATGGTATTTGGTGCTCTCCCCAAAGGTAGCAAAGCTATCCCTCCTCTAAGTGAAATCATTGTTTATGCTATTAAGAGTAGGGAAATCATTGAGGACTTGGAAACTCAATTTCTCGAGAAATGTCAAATTGAGAGAGAGGATGCCGATGAAAAGGCATCCTTAATGAATGCCCTTGAGGAAGAGCAAGAGCTTCGAGTGTCTCTTGAAGAGAAACTTGAATCTCTTGATGATCAAATGATCTTATTATTGCTAAAATCATTAAGGAAAGAGATCATGCTATTGCTAAATATAAAGTGCTTAAAAAGGAAAAAGTTGAATTTGGTGTTGGCAATGCTAGACTAATTGAGGATATAGAGAGACTTGACAAAGCCACAAGGCTTTAGAAAGTGAACACTCTCTCCTTATCAAGTCTCATGATCAACTCCAAACTCAACTATCTAAAAATGATGAGCTTGCCAAGTTGTCTTCTTCCATTTCTAAATTGATGATGCTTGTGCTACTAACTCCACTTCTTGTGAAGCATCTATTTTGAAGGAGAATGTTGAGCTAAGGGCTCAACTTGAGTTGCTAACTAGCAAGTATGGAAATTGGAAGAAAGTCATGAAAAGCTCTCTAGCTCTAATGAGATCTTCTAGCATCCATGCTAGGCTAAAGTTAGCTCATGAGGCTATTACAAAGGTAACATCTTGTGAGCCTCATGTGGACAATGGCACAACTTCTACTAAAATGCTATATTGCCATGTGCTAGTCCTAGTAATTCATCCACTCACAATGTTGCTACATCTTGTGATGAATTACTTTCTATGCCTTGTTGCTCTAACAATGAAGCCTCTACTTCCTCTAGTGTTTGTGTTGATACTAACCATGTAGAGGAATTAAATGAGCTCAAGGCCCAAGTCACTTCTTTGAAGAAAGACTTGGAAAAGCGTCATGTTGGGGATTCTACACTTGACAATATGTTGAGTGTTCAAAGACGCCCCAATGACAAGAGTGGACTTGGATTCAACTCCAATATCAAGAACAAGTCCAAGTTCAACAAGAAGAAAAAGGGCCAAGAACAAGTTAAAGATTCGGCCAAGATTGTTTGCTTCAAGTGCAAAGTTGAAGGGCACCATGTTAGATCTTGCCCTTTGAAGAAGAAGGCTCTTAGTGAGAAGCAACAAGGGAAGAAGCCTCAAGTTCAAACTCAAGTTCCTCAAGTTGAAGAACGGCCTCTTCCCAAGAAGAATCAAGCTACCCCTCCTCAAGTCAAGACTCCAACTAAGAAGAGAGGAGGAAGTAGATGTTGCTACCTATGCCGTGAGAAGGGTCACGTTGCTTCTTCATGCACAAATGGTACCTTATCCAACCCCATTATTATTATGATGATTATTCTCTTCGGAAGGATAAGGTTGGCAATGTGTTTGCCAAATATGTTGGTACTCAAAGTGGTGTCAAGAAAAGAACCATTTGGGTTGCCAAACCTATTGTGACTAACCTCTTAGGACCCAACTTGGTTGGGGACCAACAAGCTAAAACTTGATCAATAGGTGTTGTTGGAGGGCATTGGAGACTTGGCTACTCATGAAGAATTAAGGGATCTTCATCAATTATATTCTCTCAAGCCAAGTCATTTGGATTATATTGTTCTATCTCATATCCAATGTTCCTCCTTGCGGTAACTTTTATTTAAATCATATATACATTGAAAGTTGCTTGCACCCTTGCATGTGTTAGGTTTTGTACCTTGCTAGTGTTTGTATGTGTTGTGCTCTCTACTTACTTATCTTGAGTAATCAAGTATGTGTATGTTGGTTTGCACACCATTTACTTGTGTTGAGCCTTATTGCTTTTATTTGATATCTTATCTTGTTGGCTCTCTTTTTGAGAGATTAATGGACTATCCTATTTTGGGGAGTGATATGCTTCGTGCACTTCACAATCCTAAAATTGTGTATACATGAGGAATACCACTTAGTGTTGAATATTAATATTATCTATTCTCTATGTGGTATGTCATGCTCATGAGAAATTCAAATTCTATAATGTCCATTAATTTCTCGAGTTGGTTTTGTTTGCCTCTTGTTTAAAAAAATGGATTATCACATTATGGGGGAGTAATAAGCTATGTGCATATTACAAACCTAGAAAATGTGAACATGTGAGGTATTGCCACCTAGAATTGATTTCTTATTATCTTATTCCTATGTGGCATGTTGCTCAAACAAGTTCCATTTTGGTAAAATGATTTTGTTTAATCATCTTTTGGATCTTGTTTGTGATGGACATTCTTGGTACGGTTTTCCCCAAATATGTTCGCATATCCTTTTGGGAAATCGATTGCTTCAAGCTACTCTTTGTAGTGGCTTTGCATGATCGCGTGAATACTTGAAGCTATCAAGAATATCTATTTATTAAGCTTTGGCCTTTAAATCTTATCTTTGCCATATGCTTATTTGTTGTGAATTGGTCTTCAATATCATTCTATATACCACCGAGAAATATCTCTATATACTCCTTGTCCTTGACAAGTGATACTCATAATGTGGTGAAATTTGTAGACCATCTTCACTTTGGTTTTGCTTTGAATTTGCCTTATTTTTATGCCAAGGATTTATTTTGATCTAACTCTCATTTGTCTTCCTTGTTCTTTTGGATCCTTGTTGCTCTACTCAAAATTGCTTTATTCTTTCTTGAGTTAGGAAAAGCAATGATCCCATTCTTGGGAAGCTATCCTACATTGAGTAGAACATCATTCTTTAAATTGGTTTTGTATCTTATTGCTTTCCTTGAACATGACTAGTGTTTGAATAATATGTATGGAGAGTGATGATCCCATTTGTGTGCATTTTGTATTCAAATGCAAGATCATAAATAATGCACAAATCTTGGGGGAGCATCCTATATGCTTTTGAACATTAGTTGTCTTCAATTGGCATTTGATCCCGATGACGTGTCTCTTTGGAAGACAAACATTTCTCGTCTTGGTACTTTGTGCCATCATGAGAAGTGTAGAGGGTTTGGTTTATTCCTTGATGATATTTTCATCAATTGGTATCTTACTTTCATTTGGCATCTTTTCAAAGTGGTATCTTCAATCATGTGTTGATTTGGTTTTTGATATAATTTGGACAATTCTTTCTTGTCACACTTGTGTGTGCTTTCTTGGTTTAATTGGTGTTTTGTCCAAATTGTATCTCGTTTGGTTCTTGAAAGTCTTGTGCATGCATATTTACTATATGTATATCTTATGGCATGCTTACTTTCGTTGATCCAATATATAGGATAAACTCCATCAAATCCTAAATGGCTAAGATGTGCATGAAATTCAATTTCATATCAATATGCACATATTTATGTGGAGTTTGTCCTATGTATTGTAGTTGCTCTAACTACTTTGGACCCAATGAGTTTGGGTACCATTTTGTACTTGAATTTGTTTTAGGTACATTGGAGATGCATTGGAAGCTTGTCTCATTTACAAGGAAGGTGTTATCACCATGTGCTTATTGGAGCCAAGCTCGGATGATCGTGAACTCTTATCTTCTACATCACCAATGCTATCTCGGTAACAAGTATCTACCTCATGCATACTTTCTAGCTTTCAACCTTGTGTAGGTTGTTTCTGGCATGAATCTCTTTGTTGCAATTGATGTTCTTGGTTTTCAAAACATCTTTATTGCAAATGTGAGCAAGCCGGGATGATTACATATCAAGGGGAATATATATAATCATTTTATGATTCACCAATCCCAAATATGTTAATCTAGCACTTTCTTCTATCTCTCATATGCAATATTGATGCTTTTCAAAATCATTTGCCTTTGTGATACTTGTTATCTTTCTCGGAGCATCCCATCTATCACTTTTTCCCTTGTGGATTTTTGATGCTATGATGAGATTGTGTTGGAAGTTCATCTATATCCTTCTAAGATAAAATTGAGCTTTGTGCTATGCTTTTAAGCAATGATCTTATTGGTGTATTATGACTTCCTCTTGGATATCATGTTCTTCACTTTGTACCTATTTTGTGTGTGCATGTTTATTTGTGGACTTATATCTTCGTGATTGGTGTCTACTTAGAAACTTATACACATGAGAATAGTTACATCTTTAATTGGTATTCCAATTCTTTAGTGACCACCTCTTATTGCTTTTGATTCTTTGGTGGTTTCTAAAAGGCACAAGCTTTGTTTTTATTTGGTATACTTTTGCATCTTAATAAGCTTGTGGACCTATTTGCTACTCTTTTGTTGTGTTCAAAATTATCTAGAGGGAGTGAGGATTCCATGTTGTGCACACTATATTGAAATACAAATCCTACTTTGTGCACGTACCTTGGGGAGTTCCCTCTTGATTTTTAGAACACTTTTCGGATCCTTTGGTTGGTTACTTCTTTTGTCGAAGTATCTTTCAATTTGATTTTCTTTTGCAATCTTTGGATCTCAATATAGTTTGATCTCCTTCCAACTATTCGTCATTGGATATGTGCATTTGATTTCACTCATATTATGAGAAATGCACACATTATGGGGGAGCTCTTACTATATTGGCCTTCTAAATTTTTCCTCCCATTTCGGCAATCGATGCCAATGGGGGAGAAGTTTAGAGGGTTTAAGGGAATTTGGTTTTATGCTTTAGTTTGTTCTTAAGCATTTGCTTTCATGCTCTTGCATCCTTGCTCTTTGTGTTGCATGGTTGCTTAATTCATTATATAAACCCTCGTAAAAGGGATTGTCATCAATTACCAAAATGGGGGAGATTGAAAGTGCATGTGTTGCCCCATGCGTGGTTTTGGTAATTAATGACAATCCTTATGACTAATGTTTGCATTGAGATATCTTTATAGATCTTGTCCATAAAGAAGATTGGAGTTCATGTGTTGGACTCTAGAAGATTATATGATGACCAAGGTTCTATCCAAGGGTTTATATGAAGAATGGTCATGTAGAGTTGAGCTTATTGCAAGCATGGCTTGGAAAAGAAGATTGAGTGAATATTCATATTTATCTCCAAGCCATCATCTATATCAAGAGAAGAATATGAAGAGCAAGTGGATTCATGAAGACGGAGCTAAGCGAGGCTCTCCCATAATGGTGTATGGGGGAGCATTTGGAGAAGTCTTCATCAAGCATGTGCTAGCAAGCGCAATCAAGAAAGGTGTCCACTTGAAGAGATCAAGATCGTCATCATCTAGCTCAAGTGGAATGCGCAAGGCAAAGGTATGATCTTGATAGGTTTCTATTTTACCGGTCTCGTGGTGTTAGTGGGAGACCGGGTTATAGGATAGATGGCGTACTATCAAGAGGGGCTCTCAAGTGAGTAACTTGATCGCATCTTTGTGGAGAGCTCAAACCTTTGCATATTTGGCATATCATCTTTCTTGGTTCTTATTTGGCATTTATCCATGTGAGAATTTAGAGCTTGTGTTCATCTCCATACCAAGCTCTAATTCATCAAAAACGGATTTCATATAAATATCTTATTGTGTTTTGATGTTCGAGATTTTACCGGTTTGTCTTTTCTAAGAGAGGTCAAACTCTCCACTTGTGGTTTCCTTCTCACATGCTGGACTATGATGTGTATATGCATAATCTTGTTGTGCTTGTGAGTATCTTCGAAATAAGCCCAAGATCATAGAAAACGGAGTCCGGATGAAAAACATATTGCGGTTTTGGTTTGGAGGTTTTATCGGTTGTTCTTTTATCGAGAGGTCTAACCTTTCCCCATTTGGTTTTATCCTCCATTGTTGGAATATGATGTTTCTCTGCATGATCTTGTAAAGCTCTTCGTTGCGATTCCAACGAGCCCAAGATCATCAAAAACAGAGTTCGTATGCGAAAGTTTTGCTCGTTTTGGTGTTGGGGTTTCTGCAGTTTTACAATAGGTCGGTAGTACCGCCCCTACTACCGCGTCTACTACCGGATCGCGATTTTGGTACTGGTTTCGAGTGGTTTTTAACCCGGTAGGGTCCCGGTAGTGACCCGGTAGTACCGCCCCGGGGCGGAAAAAGCCCAACGGGCAGATTTTCGGGCACCTTTTTAAGGGCCCTTCTTCCCTAATGTTTCCTAAGTACTTGAGCACGGTTTTCCTCTCTCCTCCATTGTTGAAAGCTCATTTCTTCGATTACTCCCAATCCCTCCACCCAAACTCGTTGATCTTTGGAGGATTGAAGGAGGAGACCTAGATCTACATTTTCACCGATCCATTTCTCCTCTAAGTGAGTGGAACCCTTTCGATCTAGTTCTTGAAGTTCCATTTGTTGTGTTCTTCGTTGTTCTTCCTCTCTTCTCCCCCCATAAGCATTAGTTGCTTGTGGTGGGATTTGAGAGTGAAGGATTTGAGCACTTGTGCTCTTGCCATTGCTTTGTGCATCGGTTGTGCTCTTCACGAGGATTCGTGGAAGTTGAAAGCTTGTGAACTTGTTACTCTTGGGTCCTTGGACCCTAGACGCCCGTGTGGTGGTTGAGACCCTTTTGTGGTCACTTGTAGCTGTTCGGGAGCCCCCAATCCCGTTGTGGGTTGTGCCCCGGATCATTGTTGAAAGGCTCCGGATTTCCGCCTCGAAGGATTCCGATAGTGGAAGGTGAACCAAACCTTTGTGGTGCGGTTCATCGGAGAAGAAGGTGAAACCTTTGTGGTTGTTGAACCATTGTGTTGGTTCATACCTCTCCAACGAGACGTACTCCCCTAAAAAGGAGGAACTCGGGAATACATCCTCGTCTCCGCATGTCTCGGTTATTTCTATACCCGAGCTCTTTACTTATGCACTTTACATTGTGATAGCCTTCGTGCTTGAAGTATTCTATTGCTATCACCTTGTTACTCGTCTTGCTTAGCATAAGTTGTTGGTGCACATAGGTGAGCCTAGTTTATTTAGGTTGTTGGCTTGTTAATTTAAACACCTAGTTTTATTCCGTAATTATCAAGCCTAAACCGGAAAAAATTTAATCGCCTATTCACCCCCCCTCTAGGCGACATCATTGTCCTTTCAGAAACCTGTGGGGGAGGATTGATAATGTTCTTGTTATGGTTAACAACAACTATGTTCCTGTTTATTTTGTTGTCTTGGATATTGAATGCAAACCCTCTTGTCCTATTGTGTTGGGAAGACCATTTCTTAGAACTGTTGGTGCTGTTATTGATATGAAAGAAGGTAATATTAAATTCCAATTCCCACTCAAGAAAGGTATGGAACACTTCCCTAGGAAGAGGATGAAACAACCTTTTGATTCTATTGTTAGAACAAGCTATGATGTTGATGTTTCCAATATTGATAATACCTGATTCGTGTTTTGTGCCTAGCTAAAAGGCATTAAAGAGAAGCGCTTATGGGAGGCAACCCATTATTTTTACTTCCTGTTATTTTCTTTTGTTGAGTCAAGGAACTTGCTTACTTCTGTAACAATTCATTTGTATCTTTTATTTTTCGTTTTGTTGTGCCAAGAAGAGCCTCTAATAGCAAGATAGTGCTAAAGTATGGTTTGCTGCGCAGGAACATATTTTTATTGTTCACTGTATGAAAATACAAAAAATCACGGAACGTGATTTAAATCTGTAATTGTTTGTGTGTAATCCTGAGATATGTACCTATCTTTCGTTAGTTCAACGTTTTGAGATTTGAGCGACGTAAGTGCCTCGAACAAATTCGTCTTTACGGGACTGTTCTGGTTTTGACAGATTCTGTCTTTGTTTTGCATTCTCTCTTTTACAAGTGTTAAGTGAAATTCTTTAAGGATGAAGAGCTTCACGTAAGGCTAGTAGACAGTAGCTAATGTTTAAAACGATGTTTATGATTGTGTCTCTACAGAACCATGTGAGCTTATGATTTGATGTACTAACCCTCTAATGAGATTTATGTTGAGTTTGGTGTGAAGGAAGTTTTCAAGTATTAGGAGAGGAGAATGATGAAATAAGATCAAGAAGAGTTGAAGAGCTTAAGCTTGGGGAGGCTCCTCTGGACGTCCCCAACATATTTCAAGAAGACTCAACTTCATCAGCAAATTATCAGGTCATCTCTAGTGAGACTATATTTTTTTATTTCTTCACGTTATAAGTGATGTTCTTGGAGCGTCTGTGTGTTTTATTTTTAGTTTGTTTATGTTTTGTTCTCTGGTCATAACTAGTTGGACCCTAGCACTCTTGTTTGGGTGAGAAACACGCTCTGCTTTTTCATTAGAATACTCTTGTTCTTCACTTATACTTGTTGGATATTCTTGTCTAGCGCTGTTATGCTTTTAGCTCTTAGTTTTTATGTATCTCTTGTTCAGAGCTATTAGTTCTTTTGAAGAAAGTACTCTCTTGCTTCACTTATATTTGTTTGAAGAGTTGTATAAATAAGTTGATTGGTGTTTGGTTGGAACAGAAAATGCTATGCATGTGGTAATGGTATAGAGAAAAATGCTTACATAGTCTTGTCGATCATTTGTTTTGAATAACTTGATACTTGTCAATTGTTTTGAGTTATCAAGTGAGTAATGTTTAAACTTGTGTATCATGTAAGTAAGGCTCATTAGTGAAGAACTACCGTAAAGCTTGTAGTTATTCGGTTTGTCATATTTGCCAGTTCCAAAGTCTAGATATTTTCT
Organism: Poa pratensis; assembly: GCA_947311845.1. NCBI lineage: Eukaryota > Viridiplantae > Streptophyta > Magnoliopsida > Poales > Poaceae > Poa > Poa pratensis. The sequence goes on along the minus strand of CAMZMU010000055.1, from coordinate 44,035,856 downwards.
GGTTAAAAGGATGTTTTGGTTAACAAGGAAGACAGTGTGGAGTCTTATAATTTTTCTTATATGTTTATCATATAGTTCTTGTTATACCAGTTGACGTTATGTGTTTGCTTAAATAACCTTGCTAGACTAAACTCTGTACTAAGCGGGAATGTTGCTTGTGCATCCAAAACCTTGAGCCAAAATCCATGCCATCTGTGCCCACCATACCTACCTATATGTGATATTTTCCTGCCACTCCAAGTAAATTTATCATGTGCTACCTTTAAACTATTCAAAATTGTTACTACTCCTTTTTGTGTCCCTGTTTATCAGCTCATGAGGAAGTGGTAGATGATCTTTATTACACTTGTCAAACAGACCTTACGCTAGACTAGCAGCTTGCATCCGCTTATCTATAATTTTGCAAAAAGAGCTGGCAAAGGGGTGCTCAGTCCCAATTAATTTACAACTTTAACCGCTACTTCTCTTCACATTTTGTTCCTGAGCAATCAGTTAAACATCTGTATGTGTAAACCAAAGAGAAAGAGGGATGATCTGCTTGCTGCAAAAATAACGTTCCTCATGGGAGCTGCTCTTGTAAGGTCTGGTTGGCATGGGTAATACTGTATCGTCTACTACCATTCGTTGACCATTAACACACACCTCTCAAAATATATTTTTACTCTCTATATGATTTCAAAAACTAAAAGCTCTAGCACATGATTTAATCCCTGCTTCCCTCTGTGAAGGGCCCTTCTTTTACTTTTATGTTGAGTCAGTTTTTCTACTCCTGTCAATTCTCCACAAGCAAGCACTAGTGTCAACTTTGGTACAAGAATTGTTATATGTTAGCATATTTGATTTATTATACTACTTTGTATTGACAATATCCATGAGATAAATATGTTGAAAGTTGAAGCAAATGCTGAAACTTAAATCTTCCTTTGTGTTGGTCAAACACTTTTACTTTGAAAATATTGCTTGGTGAGCTAACTTTTATGCAAATTCTTATAGCTCCATGTCTCCAAAGTACCATCCATGAAAAGTTTTTACTTGCATGATTCAGTTTGTTTACTCTTTGTTTACTTCTTAGCAAACTATAGATAATTGTCTTGGATCACTTCATTCAGTTCATGTGCTTTACATTACTATTTGATCAAGATTGTGTTGGTAGCATGTCACTACACAAATTATATTGTTTTTATCGTTTACCTACTCGAGGACGAGTAGAAACTAAGCTTGGGGATGCTGATACGTCTCAAACGTAACTACAATTTTTGATGTTCCATGCTTATTTATACCGATTGCTACATGTTTTATATACACTTCATAGCATTTTTATGCATTTTCTGGGACTAACCTATTAACAAGATACCACAGTGCCAGTTCCTGTTTTCTGCTGTTTTTTGTTTCAGAAAAGCTAGTCGAGCCCCCATGCCTAGCGCGCCCAGGTATGCCGTGGGCCCCTCGGGTGCCTCCCGACGCCGCCCTTTCGCCTATATAATGCCTCCGTCCCAAAAACCCTAAATACCCGAGCAAATATCCACGAAATGTTCCGTCACCGCCGCCGTCGCAAACCCTAGTTCGGGAGGGTTCTGAAGCTCTTCCCGACACCCTGCCAGAGGGGAGATCATCACCGGAGGGCTCTACATCGCCATGCCTGCCTCTGGAGTGATGCGTGATTAGTTCATCCTTGGACTACGGGTTCATAGCAGTAGCTAGATGGTTGTCTCTCCACTTTGTGCTATCATGTTTAGATCTTGTGAGCTGCCTATCATGATCAAGGTCATCTTATTGTAATGCTACATGTTGTGTTTGCTGGGATCCGATGAATAGTGATGTTATGATTAAGTTGTTTATCAATCTATATACATGTGTTATTTATGATCTTGCATGCTCTTAATTACTAGTAGATGCTCTGGCCAAGTAGATGCTTATAACTCCAAGAGGGAGTATTTATGCTCGATAGTGGGTTCATGCCTCCAGTAACCTAGTCTCGAATGACAGAATCGACTAAGGTTGTGGATGTGCTGTTGCCACTAGGGAGAACACAATGATGCTATGTCTACGTGTCATTTGCATTGTTTACATTACACACTTTGCTTAATGCAGTTATCCGTTGCTTGCAACTTAATACCAACGGGGGACATGGATGTTAACCCGGCGGTGGATTATTAGTCATAGATTAGCTGGATAGCGGTCTGTGTATTATGATGTACTTCCCAAATAAATACTACAATAAACTATCTTGTCAGATACTGCATTGTCATGCCCGCACTATTTGTCAATTGCCCAGCTGTAATTTGTTTACCCAACATGCATGTTATATTTTATGGAGAGACACCACTAGTGAACTGTGGACCCCGGTCCATTCTTTTACACTGAGAAAAACACCAACCGCAATCATATGCTCTCTGTTACTTCCTGCATTTATTATTATTCTCCACACCATACGTTTAATCCTTTGTATTCAACAATCCAGGAAGTCTGACAATCTTCCTGTTTCGTTGGGGCAAAGTAGTTTTATCGTGTTGTGTGCAGGTCCACGTCAACCTCCATATTTTCTAGCGTTGCACCGCGCCATATTTTCTGGTGTAGTTGACACCTTCTGAGGCTCTTTTGACTCCTACTGGATTGATAACCTTGGTAGATTACAAGGGAAAATATCTGCTGCACTACATCATACCTTCCTCTTGGGGTCTCCCAACGAACGTTTGTTTTCACGTCATCTTCCCTCAGTTCCTAGATATAAGCCTTTTAGGGTTTTTTAAAACCTTTTCCCGATTCGTGCGTATCTAGACGTATTTTAGTGGGTAGTTCACTCATTTTGCTCCGTATTTGGTACATATTGGAATGTCTAAAACATCTTATATTACGAAACAAAGGGATGATGGCTACATGTTGGTGAACCCCAAGAGGAAGGTTATGATGTAGACAGCAGAAGTTTTCCCTTGAATAATCTACCCAAGGTTATCAATCCAGTAGGACTTGACGATCTATTGGAAGGTTGTTGATGTTGACTCCCCTGGCGCTAGGGAGCTTGCACCAACGTGGAATCTGCACAGACACAAACCAGAACTTTGTCCAACACGAAACATAGAGGTTGTCAATCTCTCCGGTCTTGCAGAAACAAAGAGTTAAACGTATGGTGTGGAAAACAGCAGGAAAAACAGCAAGTAACAGGAAACAGATGATTGCAGCAGGTTGTGTAAACAGTATGAGGAAATTGGACCAGGGTCCACAGTTCACTAGTGGTGTCTCTCTCAGAACAGATAACTAGCATGTTGGGTAAACAAATTACAGCTGGGCAATTGACAAATAGAGAGGGCATAACAATGCAATACATGCCAAGATGTCTACTATGAAATCTAGTTGGGCATTACAACAAAGTACATAGACCGTTATTCCAACCGCATCTATGCCTAAATAATCCACCTTCAAGGCAGCATCCGCATCCTGTTCAGTATTAAGTTGCTAACAACAGATTATTGCATGAAGTAAAGTGTGTAATGTAATCAATACAAGTGCCCTTGGACACTGCACCAATGTTTTATCCCTAGTAGCAACAACACATCTACCATCTTAGACCTTTCTGTCACTGATCCAGATATCTAGAGACTGAACCCACTATCGAGCATAAATACCCCCTCTTGGAGTCACAAGCATCTACTTGGCCAAAGCATCTACTAGCAACGGAGAGCATGCAAGATCAAGAGCACATAGATAAACAACTTGAATAAATATGGTATCAATATTCATCGGATCCCAGCAAACACAACATCTAGCATTACAATAAGATGATCTTGATCATGTTAGGCAGCTCACAAGATCTAAACATGGAGGCACAAGGTAGAGAGACAACCATCTAGCTACTGCTATGGACCCGTAGTCCAGGGGTGGACTACTCACGCATCACTCCGGAGGCAGGCATGGTGATGTAGAGCCCTCGGTGATGATCTCCCCTCCGGCAGGGTGCTGGGAAGAGCTTCAGAACTCCTCCGATCTGAGATTGACGATGATGGCCGCGACGGAACTTTTCATGGAATATGATCGACCGTAATAGGGTTTTCGCGTCGCGCAGAATATATAGGCGAAGAGGCGGCGTCGGTGGCCGAGGGGGGCCACCACGCCATAGGGGGCGCGGGCCCACCCTGGGCCGCGCCCTAGTGTGGCGTGGCCCCCTGGTGGGTCTGCTCCGACTCCCCTTTGGACTCCGTGATCTCCTTGTGATATTATTGACGATGTCTTTTGTTTCGTCCAATTCCGAGAATATTTCCTTAATAGATTTTCTGAAACCAAAAACAGCAGAAAACAGGGAACTGGCACTGTGGCATCTTGTTAATAGGTTAGTCCCAGAAAATGCATAAAAATGATATAAAGTATAACCAAAACATGTAGCAATTGATATAATATCAGCATGGAACATCAAAAATTATAGATACGTTTGAGACGTATCAAGGGAGTGATCTTTAATTTCTTGAGTCATGTGTATATCGTATAGGGGCACTTCGCAAAGCTAAACAAAAGTACACTCACACAAGCTAGAACCTCCGAGGCCATGGACGTGTCCACGACAATCGGGCCAAAGTTACATTGCCACCATGAACCCAAGTACTTGGATCGAGCATTACTTGACGGCTAGGGGCTTCCAGAACACCAATAATCTAGTGGCTATGCGCTACCTTACTGTGATGCTGGAGGGCACTACGCGCACTTGGATTACCAACCTGCCAGCTAAAAGTGTCAACTGTTGGGAGGATATTAAGGACGTCTTCATTAAGAATCTTGTAGGCACCTACACGCGCCCCGCTCCCAAGAAGTACCTTGCGCGTTGTGTCCAGAGGTCTGTGATATGTCTCAAACCTATATTTATTTTTGATTGATCCATATTATTATTATTATATCAGTGTTACATGTTTTTTCTATGATTTTATATCATTTTATGTTATTTTTATTGGGTTAACCTATCAAACTAGTGCCCAGTTCCAGCTACTATTTTTAACATGTTTGCTTCGCGGAAAATACCTATTTACGGAGGCCAGTAAATTTGGGGGAAAACAACAAAAAAATATCTTCGGGGGGCGAAGAGACCTGGCACTAGAGGTGGGCCAGCGGACACATGAGGAGCCGGTCCTCCTGGTGCCTATATATTCCCTATGACCTAAAACTTACAGGAGCGGAGTTATTTTTCGGAGATTAGTCACAAACACGCCGCTCCACAACGATCCAATTTGGAGGTCCATTCCTAGTACTCTGCCGGAAGGGAGATCCTTCATCGGAGGCTTCTTCTTCTTCAACCTCGATGCCTCCATGATGATGCGTGAGTAGTCCACCCTTAAACAGTGGATCCATAGCAGTATTTAGATGCCAACCTCTCTCCGTTGTTCGTCAAATATGATCGTAAAGTGACATTTCATCATATCCCAACAAACACAACAACTATCATCATATGAATCTCAATCATGTAGGGCAACTAATGGGACTTTTGTATTGACGAACAAGTGAGAAGGGATGTCATCTAGCTATTGCTATGGACCCATGATCCAAGGATGTACTACTCACACATCATCACGGAGGTAGCAACGTTGATGAAGAAGCCTCCGGTGAAGGATCCCTTTTCATAGAGTATCGTAATAGGCCTCTAGATTGGATCACCGTGGAACGACAGCTCTGTGTCTAGTGTCCAAAAAATAACTCCGCTCCCATAAGTTTTAGGTCACATGAAATATATAGGCGCTGGGAGGCAGCGATCGAGGTGACGTCGTGGCGACACGGTGGGGCCTCGCGGCCAGACCCTCACCCGTGAGGTTTACCCGCGCTGGGCCTACAACTTTGATCATGATCAATTGCTTTCTAGACTATCTCATAGCCTCGTGGCTCGGCTAGCCCTCCTCCGGCGCCTGCTACCTTCGCCCCGAAGAATAAGAATTTTAATATTTCCCCGAATTTATTGGCCTACGTAAATAGGTATTTTTTGCGAAGCAAAAACATGTCGAAAATAGGAACTGGGACTGGTCACGGGTTAATAGGTTAGTCCAATAAAAATAATATAAAATCATAGCAAAAGCATGTGACACTGATATAATAATAATAGCATGGATACGTTTGGGACGTATCAGCCATTCTTGGGCGGCCTGCCATAGCCAACTTCGTGGCCCGATCCTACTACACATATAAGAAGATGAAAATGTCGGGTCCGAACGGCGTGATCGTCGTCGTCGGTAACAAGGAGTAGGCCATAGAATGCGAGAAGAGCAACACCGTCTTTGCCGAGTCGGCTATCATCGCCGAAAAGCTTGAGAGGCTCAAGATTCTGGTCGACCCAAATGACATGACGCCCATGAAGCGGACATCTCTTGAAATCGGGTCGTCTCAAGTCGGCTTAGGACACAAAGAGCATTTACCTCTTTGAAGATGATTCTTCCAAGCAGGCGAACATCGGCTTGCACATGGAGGAGAAATAGGAAAATGGCTCATCAAGTTCCTCCGTGATAATTAAGACATCTTCATATGTAAGCCTTATGCAATGCCAGGTGTACCAAGAGAACTTGTTGAGCACTGCTTGAATGTCGATAAGAACATGAAGTCGATCGAGAATCCGCCTTGACATTTCCACAACGAGAGACTTCATGCTACCAGTGAAGAAATCGCCCAACTCCTAATTGTGGTTCATCGTGGAAGTTTTCCACCCCAACTGGCTGGCCAATCTAGTCCTTGTTCTGAAAAAAATTGTACCTGACACATGTGTATTGACTATATGATTCTAAAAAGGTTGTGCCCTAAGGACATGTTGGCGCTACCATGCATCGACCAAATCATTGACTCAACGACCGGCTGCGAGCTCTTCTGTTTTCTTGGCGCCTACAAAGGCTACCAACAAATAAAGATATCTCTAGAGGATCCGGAGAAGACCTCCTTCATAATGCCCTACGACGCGTTATGTTGCGTTTTGATGCTATTCGACTCAAAGAATGCCAGAGCAACGTACCAGAGATGAATACATAACTACTTGTATGAGCAAATCGGTCGCAATGTTCACGCCTACGTGGATGGCAACGTGGCCAAGTCGAAGAACAAGGTCGATTTGATCTCCGACCTAACGAAGATCTTCGCCAATCTCTGTAAGTATAACATGAAACTGAACCCAAAAAAATGCGTCTTCTCGGTCCCAGCCGGCAAACTGATCGGCTTCATCGTATTCGCGTACGACATCGAGACCAGTCTTGAGAAGATTGCAATGATCATCAATCTCGAGAAGCTCGAGTTTTTGCGAGATGTCCATCGACCCATCAGCCGTGTCGCCACCTTGAGCAAGTTTGGGTCCAAACTTGCAGAGTAGTACCATATTTGTTTAAGGTTGCAAGAATTGTGAAGGAAAATGTTATATCATCTTGGAATGGTGAGTTCCTTTATAAAAATGTCGACCTCGTGTATTAGCAGACCCAAGAGTATTTTAATGCCCGGGCAAACTGTTAGTTCAAAGGTTTAAGATGCTAATATTTTGACAAATAACCATAAAAATACACTATGTCAGCCGACCGGAAGTTTGGGCAACTGCCGGTTAGCAGGGGCTCTAGGTTCGCCACGACCTCGTGTTGTTATTCTTTTTTTCTGTGTTACTCGAGGACGAGCAACATCTAAGCTCGGATTGTTGATGTCTCCATTTTATAAATAGATTTCCGATGTGTCGATTGGTTTTATTATTGGTTGCGCCAGTTTTCGCATTTCCAGTAGCCAAAATATTTAGTAAACAAAGAAGTATTGTATTGCTATGTGACTTTCAGGTACAACATACTTTCGAAAGGAAATCGAGTAATACATGGAGTATTTGGAGCAAAACAAGCAACTCCCTAATTGGAGGCATTGCCATTCGGCGTCATAAGAGACTTAACAACATGTGGTAAGGTCTCTGTACCACGGCGTATTATGTGCCGCTGCATTTGTCTCGTCAAAAGGATTGACTTTCGTGAAGGAGGCAACAACATAATTTATTCACAGCGCCGTCAAACAGAACCCGAACACATGAGAACAAATATGGGGAGGAGATCCATCTTCTTGGTCGTCTTCTTTGAAATCCAACACTTCACCATGACCATTTATAGAGATTCATTATTGGAAGGCTAATGTTTGAAACACTACTCTTATTTGAACTCACAGATTGTTTCGGTTGATCTTCCAACTATTGTGGCTTGTTACGCTAGTATCGAGATGAAACCAATTCATTTGATAACTAATTATGTGTTATTGTCCTCACATGTGCGATTAAATCCCGCTAAACGTGGGATATGTAGGGGATTGGCGAGGTATATTTGCGCCTATTTTACTTCATCTATGTGTGAGATTCTTCTAAGTATTGATTATCCATGGTTTGCATAATGCTTGTTGTTTAATTTAATTCCCCATACGAAATGATCCATAGACCTACGTGGACAACTCTAGCTCGAACCGACGCAGCTGTTGCTCTGTAGTGAGGGCACAACACGCTCTCGATCTACACACCTCGCTCCATGTCCGGGTCTGTAGAAGATGAAGGGCGCAGGCTAGTGGAGCGATGCACACTGATGAGGGTGCCGGCGGCAGCTCTCTCCGGCGACCAGCGCCCGACGGCATTCGACAACCCCCATCACCGATTCTCTCCGATGTATTGGGCGTGAGACCGGAATTACTTGAGAGCGAAAAGAAGCAGCGGAAGAGGGGAAATTATTATTAAGTATAGGCAAGATCAATATACAAGACAAATCTGAACACGAGATGATACCATGTTCTTCCTTTAGAACGACGAGAGGGAACAAGTAGACATGTACAGTTCTCAAGAAATGCTAGACGACCAGCCGGTGAACTGCAAGAGGCTCCTAGAACGGAACTGCAGATCAAGTTGCCGGAACTCACCATTCGGAAAATCACTTCAGGTATCAGTTCAAGCTGAATCAAACATGTGCTCGAGTCAAGGTCTAGCAGTACCTACGAATGCGAAAAAAAACAGAGCTTCACACAACACATCGAAATTCTCATTGAGGAAAATCACATGGAAACGAGACGGGGTATCTCCACATGCGAACGAAATCGTCTCGGGGCACCGCGTCGGGCTCGGTCACTCACTAGAAGCAAAGCCGGCGCCGTGCGCACGCCACGCGGTCAAGATTGGCGGCGCCTTCGCCGTCGCCGACGAGCGCCGCAGAGTGTGATGTGCAAAGGAACAGCGGGAGGGAAGAAGATGGTGTGGACATACGCACATCCAAGAGGCACATGGCTGATGGCGTCCACGGACACTTTGGCACCTCACCTGACTGTATGTAGGCTGTAGCCCCAACAAGCCGACGTCTCCATGGACGGACACCTATCTCTGTCTAGCGTGTCTTTCGCCCCATGGTCGTTCCGAGCTACAAGACGAGCAAAATAAAGTGGCCAATCACAAAAGGTAAGGAAGAAACTCACTCTTCTTCTAGGGTAGGAGGTGGAAGATAAAAATGAGAGATCTGACTGCCTCGCCGGATCGGACTGCCGTGCCGGAACAATTCCGGCGATGAAGATCATCGTTTTAATGCTAGTGAATCCGACCTCACCGCCGGATCATATTCTCATTTCGGATCTGCCTGTCTGTGGGAGAAAAATAACCAAGTACGAGGAAAGCTGCACGCACCGGAACCAAGGGACCTTCCTCCCATTTAACCCTAACAACTTCTCTTCTTGTTCCACGCCATCGTCTCGAGCAGCTCAACCTCACCCATGGCCATGGACGAACGTCCTCTGCTCTGTAGGTAATTTTGTACGCAGAACACGCCGACACGCACAGCTCTCCCCCGCTGTTTTCTCCGACGGTCATGGAAGATTCACCTCCGATGGTACGAATCTGCCCGCCATCGGCACCAAAATTCACGGCACCACCCGAGAATTCAACAAAGAACCCCGTGCCCGTACGTGTTGGAGGTGACCCTCCTACCCCTTGCCTATCCAACTCCGGCGAATCGTGGCCGAAGAAGACACGAATGCACGGCGGAAGTCCCCGCATCCGGCCAAAGCCGCACGCCCTTCCGCCCGTGGATTCTTCGAGCACGGCGACCACGATTCGAACTTAAAGAAATGAAGAAAAAACACCGATTAATCCTTCGTCTTGCTTGGATTCACACTCAACTAGGATCGACCACGACTGCTGCCCCCGTGCATGATTTTTTCTTCGTGATTCGTCCAAGGAGACCGACATGGAAACTCTGAGAAATCCAAGCCGAAGAGAAAGGAGGCCTGCTCGCTCCTGGATCAAACGCCGCTACCGGGGCCAAGCTGCACGAACTCGAATCAAGAACAAGAAAATTAAAGATCGAATTTTTTCATACGAGTCAACATCCATCGAGACATTCGCAGCTGGGATCAACTCGTATCCCCCCCACCGGCATCAGTCCCTCTACTCGTCGTGACATCGACCTCCCGGACGGAGGTCTTGGCTCTCCAACTACCTACACACTGCACAAAACTTGTTCATGGATGGCCACCTTGATGATCTCCATTCCTCTCCATCTTCAAAAAATACAATTTCCAAAATCCCAAGCAGCACATCCCATCGCCCAAATAACCCGAACACAAATCCGGATTCTTCGAGCTCCAAAATCACACGAATTCCACAAGAAATTTGTTGCAGGCACTATCATGAATCATCGTTTCGTACCACGATGCCACAACGCCAACTCCAAACTCGTAACACCCAGCCACACCGGCCATCGCTCCTCCTCCGTCTCCATGGACGCTCACCAGCAGAATCCGACGACGAATCCAGACGGCAGCAACTCCACCTGCACACACGACGAAGACGACGACGACTTCCTCCTCCAATGTAAACCCAGCCCTATCCACCTCCACCACCGCCTCCTCCCGCACGAAACTACCGAATCCCACGAGAAAAATCAGGATCGCGTTTCACATCCGAGTCGCGCTCGCTCTCCTCCTCCTTTCTCTCCTAGGACTTTGGGAGCCCATTAGAACAAAGAACAAGCCGAACCCTCGAAAAAATTCCCGAAACCGATTCCTTTTCCTCTCGCTGCGCGCATCTCCGTACAAGATTTCTCCCCTGCTCCCTTCCCTTCCGCCGTCTCCGCGACGGCTCGTGGGGAGGGAGAGGAATTCCCCCGCTTTCTCCAATTCGCCGCCGCGAGGGCAGGGTTAGGGTTTGCGGGGTGGCCGAATTCGGCCGCGATCTCGCCGCCGGATCGGTGAATTCGGGTTCGTCTGGGTGGGATGATCTTCAAGCGGAGCCACGGTCGGAGATCCTCTCCCTCAAGCGCTGCAATGCCGGGGGCGGGGACGACGGCGGCGACCGGCCGCCGAAGAGGCAGAAGGGCGACGAGTTCTTCCCCGTCGAGCTGCTCGGCCACGTGCCGGCCTCCGGTATCCCCTATGCCACCGCCGGCTTCCGCTGGTGCGAGGAGCCCAAGGTTGCCTCGCCGGCCGGTGCCGAGGCCGCCGACACGCGCCGCACGTCGCGTGGCCGTGCCCTCGTGCGGCCTTCGCGGTTCAGTGACTCGGTGCTCATAGACCCCTGGAAGAAGGAGAAGCCGGTCAAGCCGCCTGCACCTGCACCTGCCAAGGTCATCCCCAAAACCAAGGTGCTACAACGTAATAAAGGTGCAATCTTGGATAGGTGTTCCTCATTGTCAGAGGTGGATGAGGACGAGGAGACAGAGCGTTACCGAGCTTGCCAGAGTTTTGTTGCCTCCAGGAAGTACTCCATGTCCCTCAGCACACTCACCTCCTTACACGACGAGCCGTACGAGTACGACGGTTACCATAGAAAGGAGCCAATGCGATATGAGGAAGAAGAAGCCGAGGAGGAAGAGGAAGAAAAGGAGGAGCAGAAGGAGCTCCTCCATTGGAGCAAAGAGTTTCTGTATGGTGACATTGTGTGGGCACGGCTCGGTAAGCGGCAGCCAGTGTGGCCAGGAATTGTCGTCGACCCAGCTCGGCAGGCTGCCGCCGAGGCAATGCCGCCCCAGCCACGCGGGGGTGCAGTGCTTTGTGTGATGCTGTTCGGCTGGTGTGCAGAGTTCGACGACGAGAAGGTACATTTTAATTACTTCTTTGTTAGGAACTGACTCACTTGAATTGATGCAACTTCTCTTTTGAGCTATGTTTTGCTGAATAATTATTTTGATGATGCGCTGGGTTGCAGAAGTATGTCTGGGCGAGGCAAGGAGGGATATTTCCTTTTGTGGATTATATTGACCAGTAAGTACTAGTAATTCACTAAAGTTAACTTAATATTTCATTTAAAATGCCGCGAAATCATATCTGGAAGGGCTTTTTATTGGTAAGAGGTAGAAGTAATCGTGCCACGCTATAGAATAGCACCCACACGTGTGCTAAGAAATAGCTGTATTTCCATTTCAGATTTCAAGGGCAGACTGATCTAAGCAGTTGCAAACCTGGTGATTTCCAGAGGGCACTAGAAGATGCCTTTTTGGCTGATCAGGGGTTCTCAGAAGTGCCGATGGATGACAGCTCAGCAGGGAAGCCTGTTGTGTGCCAATCTTTTCCGGAAGAATTAGAAGAAGTGACTGGCTCAAATGAGCTAGAGTGCCAGGCACAAATTAAGGCAAGTTGATGTTTCAGTCTGATGCGCAACTAAGGAAATTCATATGCACAGGAAGTTTCAGAAATTTACCGATATTTTAGGTTCAATCTTCTGTTGTCTGTTTGCTGGTTTCCCTGAGAAAGTTTTAGTGTTCTATCTACGCATTAATTTTTTCCATGTGGTTCAGGTCTATCTGCGTAATCTTCTAAGAAACAAAACCTAGCAAATATAGTACTGTATGCATATAAGCAAAATGATAATATTCAGCATGTTATCTATTGCGGAGTACCGATGTTATTTAACTTATTAGCCCTGGATGGCTTAACTTCTAGGTCAGTCATCACTATTGTTAATACCGCCATAACACTTCAGTGTTTTTCACGTACTATGATATCATAAGCAGAACAGAACTGAAACTACTGGAGCTATCATACATTGCCTCAAAAGACTAATTACATTTTTGCTTATTCGTGTTACACAGCGCTATAATGGAGGATTGCAGTGTGAAAGTTGTGGAAATTGCTTTCCAAACAAAGAGTCAAACAAGTTGGTGTATGTTATGGAGCAACTTGCGTGCAAACATTGTGCTAGGGTATGTATCGGCAAACCTACTTCACGTGGAGTGTCTCGTCCTTGCGCCTTACACTAGTTCCTGTATCTGCAGATTTTTAGATCAAAGGCGTACTGTGGGATATGCATGAAAAGTTGGCAACATAAATGTGGCCGAAGATGGGTAAGACATACTGTACCTATTAGGGCAATAAATTATTTTTTATGTTTCCAACCCTGCATCTAAAGAGGGGAGGTGATTAACCAGGTTTGCTGTCGTGGTTGTGAAAGTTGGATTCACGCGGACTGTGACAAAAAGTGCAGCAACCTAAAGGTTTTCCTTTTCTCATATTGTCCTGGGTGCTTTAGTAATTTACCAACGCTAACATGCTCAATTTAATGCTATAGGATGTAGTGGACAAAAGTTACTTCTGCCTTTACTGTAGGGTTAAAAGTAACTCAGATCTGTTCGCCAAGAAGACAAACTCTCCTGATGATAGGTGAGTTAGAAGGCTAGAACCACGTGTTTATGCTACAACTCCATATTTTAAACTTATATTACCACTCAAGAGTAACATCTATAATACGATTTTGAAACAGAAAAGATAGTTCTACACAGAAAGGAAGGAAGCCTGACAGAGTTGCGGTTGTTTGTTTTGCTATGGAAGGAACTTACCTACCAAATCTCGAACTGTAAGCACCACTTACCTGAATTTCTTAGTAAAGTTATTCCTACTTGTGAATGGCACGGCATGCCTGCACCACCCTAGTTATTTTCAGTTTGTCTCACAATTATTATTATTATTATTCAGTGAGATTTTTTTTTGAACTTATATTTCTGCTTGCTCTTGTTCATTGTTTATGTTATTTTCATTTGTCTGCATGTAACTCTGATGTTTATTTTTCATATATATTTGAACCTACTTATGATGATTTTTTTTCCTTTTGCAGGATTTCTTGCCATTGTGCCCCTTGTAAGGGACAGAAGTTTTTGTTCAATGAATGGGAGAGACACGCTGGCTGCAGAAGTAAAAATTGGAAGTCTAGTATCAAAATGAAGGATACTCTGATGCCATTTGGAAAATGGGTTCGTGCAATAACCACAGCATATTTTTGTTTCAACCTTTTCCACCGCACGTATACTGTTAATTCATGTCCTATGTATTGTAGTGTTGTAGTTTATGCTTCTGTTTGCCTTACTTTACAGATAGATCAACATCAACCAAGTGTGGGTTCCACATATCCTTCAAAACGCTCCTCTCAGAAACTGAAGAAACAGCAGTTACTTGATTTGTTAAATGGTAACCAGGCATTTATTTGGTTGCCTCTAGTATTAGAAGATCTGTCTCCAAGGGATTGGAACTGATGAACTTTGGATTTGATATTGTACAGAACCTTATGATCCTGTACATGCAAGATGGACAACCGAAAGGTGTGCAGTGTGTAGATGGGTTGAAGACTGGGATTACAATAAGATTGTGATTTGTAACAGGTAATTAAGCTTGTGTTGCTCACTCTTGTAAAAAAAACTTGTCTTGCTCACAATGTTTATCTTCGATGCGATCAAATTCTGCAATTAATAACATTCACGTTCAGATGCCAGATAGCTGTTCATCAGGAGTGCTATGGTGTGAGCGGTAAGCAAGACTTTACCGCATGGGTTTGTAGGGCTTGTGAAACACCTGAACAAAAGAGGGAGTGCTGCCTATGCCCTGTAAAAGGTATGTACCTGTTACATCCTCTTATATTTGTGAACTCTTAGTTCTTCCTTTCAGTATTAACTGGGCGGATTAGATACATAACAGGATAATTCATTGGTACAGCTATTAATATTGAACCTAGGTCGCTTGCTAAATAAGTAGTGACAGCAGATGCTTAGTAAAATAAGTTTGTCAAATCTTATATCTGAAAATCTAGTTGGGATATTCTGTTTGATTGAGCATTCTGGTAATCATTAACCTGTTTCTTACTGATTTCAACACTTTTTGTAGGTGGTGCATTGAAGCCGACAAATGTTGATAACCTGTGGGTACACGTGACATGCGCATGGTTTCAACCACAGGTGGCATTTGCTAGTGATGAGCTCATGGAACCTGCTATTGGAATATTGAGCCTCGCACCTTTGCTATTTATGAAGGTTATATATGTTGATGCTATAGTTTTAAGTACATATGTCATATATTTAACTACATTGATCTTATTACGCTCCATCATTGTCCATTGCTCCAGATGTGCGTCATTTGTAGGCAAATACATGGTTCTTGTACACAATGCTACAGGTGCTCGACTTATTACCATGCCACCTGTGCATCAAGGGCTGGCTATCGAATGGAGGTACAACTAATACTGATTGCTGCCAGCATATTTCTTGATGAAAGAAAAGTTTGCAACTTCATTTCTTTTGCTTGAATCTCATGTTTTTTAAGGCAGCTGAACTTTGGTATTCAATGTGTGCAGCTGCACTGCTTGGAAAAAAATGGCAAACAGACAACAAGAAAGATTTCATATTGCGCTCATCATAGGTAAGTTTTAATGAGTGGAAGCAACCACAAAGTCATAATTTGCTCCCATCATTTTGTGCACCATATTGTATTTACCAGCTGAGAAGTCTTTCAAAGTAATTTTTTTTCTGTTTTACTGAAAGTTGGTGTCATGGTTACTTATGTGCAGGAGACCTAACCCTGATAATGTTTTGATAATTCAAACTCCTGCTGGAACTTTCTCTTCAAAAAGGCTTGTTCAGAGTAGTGTTACTGTAGCTGCTTCAAGACTGATTAGGAAAGATCTTCCCAAGGATTCAGCAACCAAAGTTGAAACGACAGAGAATTTGTGTTCTGCAAGATGTCGGGTTTATGCTAAGAAAGAGTTAAAGGTATGCCTGTCTATTAGATTATATATGTTCTGACCATTTTCTAACTGAATGCCTTACTTTACATTTGAAAGAATAATTGATGCAACTTTATGTTAGCCACAATACTTACATGTAGCATGGTAACATAAGAACTCTTGGCGATTAAGTTCGCAAAAGTACTTGTTTATTCTAAGGATATGGTGATTATCATTTCATGCTAATGCTAGCGCTAGTCAAGAATGAGCGACTAGGTTCACTAGAAGATGACAATAGTAGGGAACTTTTCTGTGTTACTACCACAAAGTTTTTGGTTGCTATTCTCTGTTGTGCTGCAACTGTGGAATCTAGTTAGCTGAAGGACTTTTAATATTTCCATTTTCCAACCAACTGTTACCTCCGACAAAAAAAATCTTTCAGCAATTTGTTAAATTAAAAAAATAGAACATAACATGTTGCATATGCTTGTGTGAACTTGCAAGATACCTTTGAGGCTTGGACATTTTGTTCATTTAACTGGAGACGGGTATTAGTTAGAAGTCAACGTGGCGATTTAGCCAAAGGTTATCAAAGACAACGTGTTGATGATATCTGGAGTTTGTAGTTATTAGGGGTTGAGTTTCTTTGAAATGTCAGAGGGGAATGGTGAAGATTCTGGCTTTCAGTCTTATAGCAGATTGGCAACGCGATAACTCAAGCTCATCCTCATTCAGTATGAGGCGAAGAGACTCTGAGGTGTGCCTGGTTTGAGGGACCAAAAACTTTTTTCAAAAGAGTACATGCAACAGCCTCATGTAATTGCTTAGCTGAACTCAACTTCTAGCTACTCAACCTCTATTTATCTTCTTTTCATAGTTGCACCCATATGGAGCACATAAGTACAAGGTATTTAACTTTATTTGCTGATTACTTTCTCTAATCCCAATACGTCCCACTGGCCAGACTGACTGGACTCGACTCGGTTTAGGACTCCTAGCCCATGCCCCTGTTGCTACTCTATATACCGCTCCTACTGTTTCTCTACCTGGTGCTTCTGCTGCATTCACTGCATTTCCGTTATTTTTACAAACTGGCAATGCATGATTAAGGCCATAGCGAAACTGATATGTGCGACCCCAAATGGAGTCCATGAAAGTACCCAGTCTAACCGTAATGCAAGTTCCTGGCTGCAGGTTAATGCTCTTACACCTTAATTCACCACTTGCGGATAACCTTCTCACTTGCACTTCAATTCCTTGAGGAGAATTATACATTTGTATTAATTTTAGTGATGTTTAGGATTTGCTCATATGGCGTTACTTAATACGTAGTGCTCTAGCCAGTTGTCCTCAAAAGTATAAATGCTGTTGCTGGTTGAGTTCTTGTATTGATAACCTATTTGTTGTGCACCTGATTGAAGTTTTATTGGGATGCAGAGATCTCGGGAGGCAGCAATGGCACACCGTGTAAGGGGATATTGTCAACACCGCTGGGATGAAATTGACAGTCTGAATCCACCTAGGGTAATTTTATGATTTGTGCTTAATGTATGCATGCTTATTCGATAGCTGTTCCAGTCGTTTAGTCAAATTTCTTATGAACGAAACTTTGTACTCTGCAGGAAGAGAGGGATCCGGAATCCTTTTCTACTTTCAAGGAACGTCTACGTTATCTTCAGGTTAGTATATGTCTGTCCTTGGCTTTCCCTTGTACCAATTATATTTATAGTTTAGATCTAATTAATTTCTTCTTATTTCAGAAAACGGAACATAGTAGAGTATGCTTTGGTAGATCAGGAATTCATAGGTGGGGACTTTTTGCTCGTAGGGACATTCAAGAAGGAGAAATGGTAATTCCTCGAACACTATTATATGCGACTGAAATATTTTTAAGAAGTAGGCTGTACTTCAGATTTAGATATGCTTGATTGTATGACATGGTTCAGCTTGTACTTTATATGTTAGGTTCAATTTACATTATTCTTTTCAGAGGTCCATTTGTATTTTCTGATACAAGGTTGCTGTGTAAACAACTGGAGCTAATATTTGTTCCCAAATATGCCCCAATTCCCATATTTGCATTCCGCAATACATGTGGGTCCTAGTTACTGCCATCATTCAATAAATTCCTCATGGTTAGCGTTTTTCATCAGGTTCTTGAGTATCGCGGTGAGCAGGTCAGACGAAGTGTTGCTGATTTGCGGGAAGCACAGTATCGTAGACAAGGAAAAGATTGTTATGTGAGTTTTCTTCCATATCAGTTCACCAGATATATGGTGTGAACTATTTTACGAATGCAAATGTTTTTTCTATGAAATAATATTATATCTACAAAATATATGCTATTTGGCCATGCCAGATGCTAGATGTATTTCCTGGCTAGCTTATTCCATTGATTTGATCACTATTCAAGCCAATATAGACTATGTGGAGTACATGAGCCATGTAGTTATGAAACCTGTACAGAAGGTTCCATGTCTGATTCTCCATTCTTCAGCTTTTATATGCATATCAAAGATAGGCATGGCATTAGAAACATGCGCCATATGCATTACTATGCATTTATGATGACTTATTTCAGTTTCTTCTGACATTTCTTCTGACATAACTACATCTATTCTGTCCCTTTTGCTACACAGCTTTTCAAAATCAGCGAGGAAGTAGTTGTTGATGCCACGGACAAAGGAAACGTGGCACGCCTGATAAATCATTCTGTAAGGATCATAAATTACTTCAAATCTACTTAAGAATTTTTTCAGATGGTACTTTGATACTTCTAATTCTCTTAATATAAAAGCCGTGTGCATCACCACAGAGGCTGGGGCTAAGCTCCCATTTCTTAAAAAAAAACAGAATGTGTATGTGATGTATTTTTATTTTCATTGCAGTGTACCCCAAATTTCTATGCGAGGATTATGAGCGTGGGGCATGATCAGAGCCGCATTATTCTAATTGCGAAGAGAAATGTTTGTGCCGGTGAAGAGCTAACGTATGTCGTATAGGATTTTCCTTATATTTGCAGATGGTCTCAGCAAATTATGATAATGATTAATCTTTGTTATCTGTAGGGAGACTAATCATGTTTGTATTGTGTTTATTTTCTAGGTATGATTACCTTTTCGACCCCGATGAGGCTGATGATTGCAAAGTTCCTTGCCTATGCCAGACTGCTGACTGTCGCAAATTCATGAACTAATTTAGAGTAGATGTCAATGGGCCATTGCCATAGGTTTTCTCTTTTTCCTTTACATTTTCTTGGTTCATTGGTGATAAGCGGTATATATTTACTTGTTTCCCCCCTGCTCCCCTGCTATTTTTGCTCTAGTTTGTAGAAATAAGTCTAGTCAGCTCGAAAGCGAGCTCCATCCCTGTAAATGCTACTAATGTCTCAGTTACAATCATTTTTTATAGTCCCAATTTTGATTCTGTTTTGATAAATACCACCCACTTGTCATGTCAATGATAGATGAATGTAATGGACGTAATGAATCGAGTATTCTTTCCATCGATGAATTTATACAAGCAGAAGGGGCGCCTCGATGGAGAAGGGGCGCTTGCACGGCAACTTTGTCCGTATGCCATGGATTTTATTCTTATTCTAACACTTCCCCTTGTGCAGCATCTTCTTTTGTATAAAAGGCCAATCGTGAAAGGTCCCTTTGTTTACAGACGTATCATCTTGATTCTTGAATAACCTCTGCAAACTCTCTGTGAGAATAATATGAGGAGAGAAATATCTGAATTATTGTTGAAACTCCTTCAAACTCAACGCGATATAGTAAGAAAACTGAACAAACATATGATGATTGTCTCCTTGGTCATTTAGGGGGGGCAGCCCCGGTGCAGTAGCTCCCGCTTGCGCAGGGTCCGGGGAAGGGTCCGACCACTTTGGGTCTTTAGTACGCAGTCTTTCCCTGCATTTCTGCAAGAGGCTGTTTCCAGGACTTCTCCTTGGTAATTTATACATGAAAAAATTCAAAAATGAAAAACCCGTAAGTTTTACTTGCTTTAAAAACCCTATTGTGAAAATAGGAGATATGACATATAATCTTCAGGCAATATTGTGTCTTAAAAACTTTGATGAGAACCTCAGGAGTAAACTCTAGAGGGGAAAAAAGCCGCAATCTTCCTTCGAGCCGAAGTGGAAGAAGAAATCCACCACGAAAAACACCTCAACGCGAACTCGACCAAACGGGACTGCGCACTCCGCCTCCAGTTCTCTGCCACCAGCGACTCTGGTGACACAAACGGAGGCGGAAAGTCCACCGTCGCCACGAGCGCACAACCTCGTTACATCTCCTCGAATGCCGCCATGCCATGGGTACAGGGGGCAATATACCCCTCCCACGGCCTCAAATTCGGCTCACCGAGCTGGAACACCTTCTTAGGGAAGCTCGAATTTGAGGATTTGGTACTTAAGGGTTCCTGCCAGATTTTGGACACGGGAATTTTGACATAACCATTGGTTTGGCTGCAATATGTAGCCAATGACGTTTTCCAAATTAGTCCAACGGAAAACACTACAGGGGTTTTATGAAAATAAACACTCCAAAAGGCCGATCACATGCCCACTTAACAGCAGCGCCGTCACGGAGTTTTGGCAAAATGCGTCTGTCACAAATGCGCACATGCGAGACAACTTAACGGACTGGATGTGCATTGTTTGATGGTTGTAGGGTGTGGCGAGGGATCAACTTCACGAACGTGATCTTTGACTACCCCGCGACCCGAGAGTATGTTCGCAGGGTTGGCAGGACAGGCCGCGGCATGTCGCCACGGCAAGGCTTTCATGTTCGCCGTGGTCAAGCAGGTGCCCTAGCCAGGATCCCAGGGGGGTGATGGAGAGGAACCTCAAGGGGCACCCGCAGCACGATGTGATGTGTGCACCGTGCTTCTACTATAAGACAACACTAGTTTTCGCAGTAGATAGTACTATATGATGTATAAACACTGTCACATCTACTCATCTAGGATCTGTAAAACCTTTTTCTCCTGAGCATCACCATGCAGATAATGTGTGCCATGAGAAGTGCAAGGCATTTGACATTCAGAATAAGTGTAAAGCGTTAATGTTCAGATTCAGCAGTGGCACGTCGCTGTTGGTGGCAGATTCATACGGGCATACAGATACAGTACCAGTACATCAAACTGGACTTGTTAATGCTGCTGTGCTGATAAGTTCAGGAAGATACAGAAAGCAGAAGAAGCAGGGAGTTGCTGCACGCAGATCGATCGACGGGTTGTTTGCCTTGCCTGAACTGAAGATGTTGAGGAACAGCTAGCTGAAGCAGATGAGACGAGAGGGAGTTAACGAAGTCCACTACTGGCGGATGTGGAAGAGCTGGAGCTGGGCATTGTGGAGGACGGCGCGGGTCTGCTCGTTGGCGGCGTCGCGGGAGCGCAGCTCCCTGATCTCCTCCTCCCACTTCTCCACCCTCTCCTTGTGAATCCTGCAGTTTCCGCACGTTGATAGATACACAAAGAGCAGATGAGTGTGCAGCCAACAAAGAGCAGATGGTACGATGCTGCTAGCATTGCTGCGGCGAGGATTGTTTTGTTTCTTACGTGCAGAGGCGGTCCTCGAAGTCGGCGGCGAGGTCCTTGAACATGGCGCGCCCGGACTCCAGCATCTCCGACACCTGCCATGCCAGCCGCCATGCATTCATGTCACCTCACTTCTCCGGACATCACATTCACATCACAGGTTGATTACTAAGGTGGGCTCGGTGTGGAAGGGAGGATGAAAGGCAGACCTTGCGGGTGAAGTTGTCGATGGCGAGGAGGATGCGCTGGACGTTCTCCTCCGTCTCCGCCGAACCCACAACCTCAGCCTCCGACGCCGCCACCATGGCCATCTCCTCCCCGTCCATCTCCGTCGCGGCCCTGCTCACGGCGACCGCAGAGGACGCCGCCGCTCCCCCTCCTGCGCTCTCCTGGCTCGCGGTGTCGTCGTCGTTGCCCTGCACAAACGCGCGTGGAAAGCTTTTTACTCGCAAACTAGATAAAGTTAGTCGAAATGAAACTACTTCAAGGTAACACCTGAATTAAACACCACATATCACGAGTAGTTCCTGATGTACGGGACACAAATTTGGAGCGGACATCGCAAGTGCTAGGCTTCCTCTACTAACCCGAAACCCAAATCAAGGCACCCCATTTAATCAACTCGATCAGTGTGAATTGTGAATCAATTTCGAACACGAAGTGGAAGCCCCGATTCGACTCGAACGCACTCCATCAGAAGCCACATCCACCCAAAATAGCGAGGCTGGACACGAATTCGAAATCCTCCAAGGGCCCAAACCAAATTGAAAACCCTCGCCAACCAGGGAACCGGCGAACAACTCGGAACCGAGTCGCGTGGCCGACGGCGTCCCAAGCAGAGCAAATCAGCGAAGCAAGTCGAACCTATCGATTAAACCTAGGCAGGAAAACGCAGAGGGGAACAACCACAGCTCGCGCGCGGCCCCAAACCCCTAACTCCAAAAGTGTTCATGACGAGACACCGGCCCCCCAAATCCGCAGACGGCTCGGGAGCAAGAATCCGCTTGGCGAGAAAGGGAGGGAGGGGGAGGTGGTGGCTAGTAGTGCTCTCACCGTGGCGGCGGCGCGCATCCGCTTGGTGGTCTCCCGCCTCGCCTCCATCTCCCGCAACTCTTCCCTCGTGCTCGCGCCGGAAGCAGCGAGAGTGGAATTGGCCAGATCACAAGAATGGGGCGTGTGTATATATAGCAGCGGAAGCGGACTGGCGAGCTGTTGGGCTGGGTCTATTGGGCTTCCATAGAACGGGCCTTCTTCGGAGTACAGCTCTCAAATGATTTAGGCCAACTTGCCCTAAAAAAAGATTTTGGCCAACTTTGCAACAGTAAAAAAATCTGTAGCTGGTTTGGCACCTATCATTCTATTTCGTTTGGCAGAAATGATTCATTTCATTTGGCAAGTAAAATGATAGGATTAGAAATAGAATTGACATGACATATAATAGGCATTTGATGGATTTCCAAATAAAATGACATGTCCAATTCATGACAGTCAAACAGTTTGGGTATGGAATCACAAATGAATTCCATAATTCCGGCTCGAAATGATGGCTACCAAACGACCTCCAAACGAATTCCGATCAAACTCTGCTACCGCGTCGGCCGCCGCCTCTTTTTTAGGTCGAGCACGGTGAGGGTGAGAATAAGTAATATGGATTTTTCTAATTTTTTAACGGGTATTTTTAAATTTGTGGCAGCAAGTTTTTATTAACTCTACTACTCTTAATACTCCATATGTATCAAAATATAATATGTTTTAAATATTTCAATATGGACAACATACAGATTGAAATGAGTAAATCCACACACTAATACGTGTCTAGCTACATTTGTATCAAAATGCTCAATATCTAAAACATGTTATATTTTGATACGGAGAAAGTACATTTTAAATTATGCTAAGGTTTGAGCCAGTATAGTTAGGAACTTATATTAGTAACAAATGACAATTTGGTAATATATTTGATATGAAAATTTCTTAATTGTAAGCCACGAGCAATTTTTTTCTTGATGATTCCACCTTTTTTTTTTGGTATATAAGGCCTTGCTTGGATTGCGGGAAATCGGACCGGAAATGGCCAGAATAATTCTACGGGGGAACGTGCGTAATTTTCTGCTAGCTTTCCGTCGTTTTCCACTAGGCAGAAAAATAAAAGTCAAACCAATAGGGGCCTAAGTACTTTTTGAAGAATACTAAGATACTAGTCCCATGATGATGTGTGCAGGGATGAGACCGCTGAGGGTGGAGCACGCTGTATAGATCGACCATGTCGACAAGATTATTCACATGGAACAACACACCGAGGACAATGGGAAGGCCTATCTCCATGATCCAATATTAGTCCGTTTCTAGGCTAGTCAGAATTTTCTCATCCATAAGGCCATCCCTTCACATGATAAGGATAAATTCACACCTGCATCTTGAGAAAACGTACACAGAGATTCGCCAAAATTTTACAAAGCCCAAGCTGGTTGTTAAGAACTACTACTGGTAAGAACTGACAATTCACTGAAGTAGCTATGCTAACAAAACATCAATCGTTACCTGGGTCACAAGATCAACTTCCATGGAACCTCAGGCTTGAAAGAAATTTAAAATGCAAAATACATATTATTTCTATTTGGATCATCAGAGGTTTGGATGAAAATCCATAGACATCTGTTAGGGTTGGAATTAAAACTCGAAACTCGCGAGTTAAACGAGTAACTCGCTACTCGACTCGACTCGAATCGAACTCGAAATTAAATGAGCCGAGCCGAGTTTCTAATTTTGTCACTAAACGAGTTCGAGCTTTTCGAGCCAAGCCGAGTAACTCGTTTAGCTCACTTAGAATCAGAAAATACGGTGGCTGTTCCTGTCTAGCCTAATTTTCCAAGCGGCCCATCTAGCAAATATTGCTTCCAAGCCCACCTAAGAACCAAGCGCAATAATTGGCACGCACGAAGCCACCAACTCGAGTAGGTTAGCGTTTCGCTTCTTATCCGTTCCTGTCTCCTGTCGCTAGGACCTAGGAGATGCAACAGCGGCGACAACCTCCGTCCTCGCCGGCTGCCTTGCCGGCCACGCCGACCTCCGTCCCCGCCGGCCACGCACACCTCTTTCCTAGCCGGTCACACCCACCTCCGTTCTAGCCGGCCCCCTTCCCCTGCCTACCACGCCAACCTCCGTCCCCGCCGGGCACGCCCACCTCTGTCCCTGCCGCCCCCTTCCCCTGCCGGCCTTCTGCTTCTTCTCCAATCTCCAGCGCTCAAGTCTCCCCGACGGCCACCACACTGTAGAAGACTAGAAGTCCGTATAATCAGGAAAAATTGCATCATAATTTCATACATTTTTGTTTGTTGTCTGATTTACCGAGCTACTCGCGAGTTCACCGAGTCGAGCCGAGCTTAACTTTTGAACTCGTATGTTGAACGAGCCGAGTTCGAGCTAGGCAGTTGAACGAGGCTCGAATTCCAGCCCAGCGGTAAACTATCTGACCTAAATGAAATGAGACTAAAACGCGACAGGATTGAAGGATCACTAGTGCTCCGTGCCAGATTTGAGGAACATTAGGAAACTGAGGTGTTTACATGAGCTTATACGGCCTTCAGCTAAACAAAGTGACATGACACCATGTCTAAGAGACTAGAGATGATCAGCGGCTCTGATAGTTCATCTTCCTCCAACTTATGCTTTTGGGAAGATCAAAATTTGTAATCCGAGGACCGGTATCAAACATGAGGCATGATGTAAAAAAAGGTATCGCATGGATGCGTCTCTGCTAGCTGATTTTGTCGCTTGCATCCTTATGCTGGGACGTAAGATTCTAACATGATCTGTGCATAACGCGGTGATGTGATCTCGACGACAAGAAATGTGAACTTCCACGTCCTGTCAGAGTTATCTTTAAACATCTCAGCAAACACCTTTCCAGCTCCATGTGGCCCTCGGATATGAAAGCCTACCTGAAATGATGCATGTGAATTTCAACTGATCAACCAAGTTCAAAGAGCTGCAATACAACTATGTAAAGTGCATAAATTCATATCAAATGCCATCCTAGTGCCCCTTTCGCAATTAGTAAAGCATCATCTGAAAGTATATAACTTGCCACGGTCCACTACATATTAGAACTCTCTTTACTTGTAAGTATTACGGTTGATCATGACTTCGGACTCCTTTTAGTGAAATCATGTTAGCTCTCATCTTAGTTCCTCTCCCTATACTGTCGTTTAATAGTAAGTCAATGGCTCATTGCCATTAAGCAGCTAACGAACTGTCAGAGAGGAAGTGACACACTAACTGTTGCAGCTCCTCACCGTAAACTTGTCCGTTTTCGTTGACTTAGCTACCGTAAATCTTGATGCACAAGTAAGCAGCATAATTAAAGAACGCACAGAAGTTGAGAGTAGAGAAAGGAATTTATGCTACCTCCACATGTTCAACGCCGTCCTCATCTGTCCAAACCCTGTTCTGAATGCGCTGCCGAGCTGCACGGTTTCTGGATTCCGTACCATAACCAGTTATCGGGTAACCAATTTTGGCCGTAACCTGAAAAATCATGCGAATATACGAAGTATACTAAGAAAGGAACAACAGCATGCCAGGGGAAAATAGAAATAACACTAACACCCACAAACCTGACTATCACTCTGAACTCTTGCTAGAGCTTTCCCAAAAATCTTATACCTGTACGATAATAGCAACATTAAGCAATCTCCCATTCAGATTGCCCAGGGATACCACAGGCAATTTCCCAGAAAAATGATTGTCGTAAACCAACTAGGGATTTTTGGCCATAAGGCAACAAGAAAAAATCAAGAAGTATGCGAAGATTGACAACATGCTAAACAAAAACTTAACAATCAAGTTATTGCTTGGTCAGCTTCAGGGAGAACCCAAGTCCCAGGAGATCCAAAGCACGAAGCTTGGTTATGAACGAGAGCAAAGTTTACTGCAAGTTTGGGGCATCTAGTATATCAAGTGATCGGGAGTGGCACAGAAGTACAAAACCAAGGGAAGAAATAGCATACACATGTGGGTAATAAACAGACCAAGAGGCAGCCAGATTAAAACATAAATTTAGGTCCATAAATTTGTACAATTCATAGATGTAGTTTTAAGTATTTAATATGAGAAATTCTGCTACATAATTCAGTAAAATGAGTCTGTATTTGTTAGACATAAGGCGATGTGCGATGTGTCATTGAACCGATACCAGGGACAAGATAAATTGGTGTACCAGCACGAGCACAGTGGAGGGTTGGGGAAGTGAGCCAAAAATCATGAATCCACTTGTAAATGAGATAAGGTTGAAAAAGGTATAGTTATTTAGTTGCGGGGTGATAAAAACTGAAGAGACAAAGCAAATTTAGTGCCTGCCTGATGTGTCATTCTTAGTGCTTGGTCATATTCCCAACAATTTAGATGCTCTTAGTAGATAGCTCGTATGACTTCTCTAATATAGTAATTATCTACTAAGCTGTGGCAAGCCATAAAAAGTGTGGCCAAGAAATTGGCAGCACAACTGTGGCAAGATTTGGCGAAAATATTGGCCTATGATATGTGGGAAGGTGTTGCATGCCACAACTGTGGCAGTGACGCAAACAGCTGCCCCACTTGTGGCAAAGTTCAGCTATGAACTAAACATGCTCATGTGTATTACCACGTTTCTTACAAATTTGCTACTATTTGGCATCCTTAAGTTCAATTAAAAGAATGCAAAAGACATACTCTTTAGGCTCAAATATAAGCTCTTTGAAAACAGCATATCCCGCCAGCGCAGCAACTCCAAGCCCAGCGAGTATTACAACACTGTAAGAGGCTCCCTCAGCAAATGTCACTGGTTTCTCAGGTATATTATAGGTAGGGGCATCAAAGGGGTCTTCAATTGTTGTCAAGTCTGTTTTCTCCTGAGGATAAAGAGGGCAGTCTTTTATAAGCAGTAAAAAGATGTCCCAGCATGACATCCACCGTGAGAAAAATATATCCATGAAACAGGAAACAGAAAACAACTAGTAAAACATGTCCCAGCATGACATCCACCGCAAGAAAAATATAACCATGAAACAGGAAATAGAAAACTAATAAACCATAAAAATATAGTTTACTGATAATTTTACAGTTTAGATGAAGATATGCATGAACAATGGGCCTCAAAAGCAGAAAATGAAGGTGTTAGGTGACTAATATTGTTGATGGAGAGTAAATGCACAATACTCAGCTCTTCTACAGGAAAAATGTTGTCAAAATGGATAATAAGAGAACAGACAATACTCGAGACTTTTCGATAAACTAAGTAACCAAATTAGTTTGTTCTATCGGATCAATAATTCATGCCTCAAGAAATCTGGTCTAGGTAAAATGAAGAGCTTAATCGAGGATATCACCACATCGAGATAATGAACCAAAAGGACTGATAAAGCACCTACCAATTACCTACACTCATACGATAAACGAAGAGAATCTTTTCAGTATATGCCTTCCAATGTCAGTTGATTAACCCCTAACAATCTATTCTGAAAACCATAAGTTCAAAACCACATTATAGGGGCTAATACATATACATTACCAATAGCGATGCAGCAGCTTCCTGATGCACTGATCCCAACAGAATCAAAACTTAAGAAAACGAAAAGAAACATAGTAAAGCTCATGCATGTATGGAAGAGTGATCATTAGTCACTACTGCAAATGGTCAGAACGTGGCATAGTTAATAATTTCCTATATTCCACAGTACACAGACAATTCATAGTACCATAAAAAATGGACAACTTTGTCACTGCTCAAAGTTATACCAAGAGTCACCACAAGCAAGAAAATATAGAAGAAACCAGTACTTAATACTTCAAATAATTAAATCAGCAAATAAACCTGCTTTGGTTTGTTTTCGGAAGCTTGTGTGGAGTAAGATGCAGATGGCCTTATTGAAGAAGGAAGTACTTTGCGGCACTCTTTACGAACTGTCAGAGAACCTGAACGGTTTGGATTGATCATATACCACCTTGAATTTTTTAAAGATGATGCTGGAATGTTTGACAAAAGACAACCCCGTCAGGATGCACAATATTGAAAAGAACGGTTGGTCAATATTTAAACAACAGAGCACATGAAAAAATATGTTATTCTAAGACCTTAAGAATCAAAACAGAACGTAATTAGCCTAGATTGACCCAACTTAACTGAAGGACAGAACAGGCAGCATAGCCATATGTTGGTATCCATCTATCACTAGTTCACTGGAGAAGGAAAACAGGTTTTTTATTTGCCTCTGGAGTTTTTATTTTGACAAATTGTGCCCTTTTCAATTCTAACCAATTCCTTCTAGCGGGTTTAATGAATGGAAGATTATTATACTTGTAGTATTGCAACCGTCAAATATTTCCAAGGAAGATTCACTAAACAAGTATACAGAAGCTATTCCTAATGATTTGTAAAATTGAAAAGATTCCACGCATTTAAGGCATAAATTGTGCACAGACACATGGTAATAGCAGAATATTCCATTATATCCTAGATTATTTATAGCTACGAGGTCTTAACAAAAACAACAAAATCCTGACTAGAATATAAATTTTTTCAATAGTTCTTCTGGCAGAAATGAATAGTATATTGCATGAACTGAATACAAAAATTACTGTGTTTGGCTATATTATGTGCTTCTTGCTATACTTTAGTCTTCAATTATATCAGCAGAAATTTCACAATCTCCTCATGAAATGCTCACCTATTTGGTATGCAACACCACTGATCTAGTTTATGATGCTTAGTCAATCATCACCTACGCTATTAGTGATGGCATGTCAAACGAAACTAAAATTGACCTCGAGAAGCAGAAGAAACAGAAGATGGAATAAAGCTGCCTAAGGAGAAAATTACAAGTTGGCTGCAGTTCTACTAGTCCATCATTTGTGCAACTGCTCTTTCAGTTTCAACCTAGACTGAGCTCAAACAGTCCACGACAGGATCTCCAGCCAAATACAGAGCTACCCGACTCTTAGTCGATTTGGGCAAGATTTAAGAATGCTACCATGGTACTAGGACCCAAATCTGTAGAAGCGGGCAACGCCTGAGAGGGGAGGAAGGGACGACGGGAAAGGGGAAGAAATAATCGTACCGGGGACGAAGAGGTTGGGGAGGGCGTCGGCCTTCGGGGAGGGGTCGGCAGCTTCCGTGGCACGAGGGCCGAGATGGAGAACAGGCGCCGGGATCCGGACCTTGCCGCCGCCGCCGCCATCGCCGCCGGGAGGAAAGGCGACCGGGGGGTTAGGGATTGTCTTCTTCTATTCCTTCGAGGGGTTTAGAGCGATTTTGCCCTTTTGGTTGAGCTTTTAGAAAAACTGAAAGCCCAGCCAAGACAGCCAGCATCGGCATCGGAAAGCTTGGAGCGGAAGTCAAGGTATTTCTTTTGGGCTTTGGGCAGCTAGACATGGGCGAAGGATCGTTTTGGGCCAAGACATTGGCCAGACCACGTTATTTTACACACAAAGAGACGGATGTTTACTTGTTCCATCAAAACATTTCTCAACAAAAAAAACTTGTTCCCTAATTAGTTCTCAAAAAAAAAAGGCGGATGATTACTTGTTCAATGAAAAAACCTGTTCACTAAAAAAAACTTGTTCCTCGGTTTCCTTCCAAAAAAAAATTGTACGTCGGTGCGGAGAGCGGACGCATGTCGTGAAGAGTTGCGCGGCGGCCCCATTTTGCCGAGCATCGTCACTTCTGTGTCTCACTCACTGACGCACCCCCGTCTTCCACGACCGTCCGGCTGTCTAATCTATATTTTTTTCTGTCCCGCAGCTTAACTCCACACGCCGCCACCTCTTGTTCGAACCATTGTCGTCCCGAGCACTCCCGCCGCCGTTGTCGCACCATGGTTTTTGGGTACACCAACGAGGATGTGGTTTCCCTCACGGCAACGGAAATATCACCTCCTATGAATTTGTCACCGTGTGAATTTTTGGGTTGCTTAAATTTTGAGTTTAATCCGAAATTATGCAATTGGATTTGATTTGGTTTACATCTAGAATTCAAAATATAATTGCAATGTTCAGGGCGTGAAAACAGAGTTGAATCATTATCTCCCAGGTAAAATGCTAAATTTGAACTTCACAATCGATTAAAAAAGATCAAAAAATGCTATAGTTAATTAGCTCAAGGGACAAACGGAAGATGGACAAATCAATGGTTTTTTTTTTTAGACAAGAAAAGAAGGTAGAGATAAAAAGAGAACTGAAAAGGGTAAAATTAAAATGGAGTTGTATATTGAAGGTATCGTCAATGATTACAAGATCGAGACGGATACAACTCTGCTGAAAATGAATAATATCGAGAGATATACCATCGAGAAGGAGATTCGTCTCCAACATGCATTTAGAGCGATCACAATTATAATCTCAATGTTTGGATTATCTAGATAAACTATGTTGTATGCTAGGTATGCTGCACTACCCTCAAAACCAATATGCATGTAGTTGCATTGATTTAAGGTTTAAAAGTAGGGGTTCTCATTGTAAGAGATAATATATAGGGGATGCCCCGCTCCTATCCTCAAACACGTCCAAACGTATTCACATACATATATACAGGAGGTCAAATTAGACAAATCCGGTTGGAGATTGCTCCTAATTCAGGCAATGGGTCGGCTGGGTTAAAGGATGTGTGTGCACGCCTCCGCCTACGTCGTCCCGGTTTGTCGGTTTTCACCCTTGCTCGGTGGGAAGATTTCTGGGCTGACATTGTCGGTGTCGGCACAAGCGGCGCACTGGCGTCATTTTCCTCTTTGGTGGTGCTTGTCGTGGAGCTCCGTCTGTATCACTGTGGCGCCCTGACCCGACTGCTATACAGTGATACTGTGTCTCCGGTTATCCGATACCAGCAGGCACACTATCAAAGCATAATAGAGAGATCAAGACTTGTAACTGGCACATCACAGACTCTACGACACAAATCAATATAGTTCAACTCTTATAATAGAGAAAGATAGCAAATGACAACCAGAAGTCACAGACCCAACATTACAACATGCGGAAGCGAATTACGTTGTTCTAAACAACAAGATCCAAATATGGCCTAAGAGGCCTACAGATAAACATCCAGCGCCAGCTGTTCCGGGATGTCCCAAGCTGCCACCTGGGAACCCCAGACTACTCGTCGATATCCACAAAGAACCCACCTTCGAGGTCGGTGAAGTCCTCTCCTGAAAATAAGCAAACGACGTTGAGTTCGACGAACTCGCAAGATTAAGAGCTAATATATGCTCGATGATTGGCTCTCAAGGTTTTATGGCTGTTTTGCATAAAGCTGATTTTATTTCAAAAAGACATAACTCCATGGCATCGACTAATCAGATTATATTAAAAAGGGGTAAGAAGTAACTCTTTTCTTTGAAACACCTCTTTCAACATCAACCACCATCATCAACCACAGTACCTGTTTCTCCAAGGCACCTCCCCGAATCACCCTCGAGGAAGTCAACCTTACAATCTTGAGTGGTACCTCTAGTGCCCAGTTTTTAATCATTCCGTTAAAGTTATTCTATGATCTCTGAATCCGTCACCAAGTCGTCCATAACCGCGGACACGGCTTTTCGAAAAGATTTATCCCTGCAGGGGTGTACAATGTGAAAGACGCCAGGTTCCCGAGGGACCTCCCAGCTTCTTATCCATGCGTACCGTCCGGCTCATTGCCCGTACATGCCTGTACATTTGCTCTCTTCCGGGGAAAGCCGGCTGAGTGGGAGCGGCTACAAGCTTTACCTCGCTTAAGACTAACCCAGGATCATCAGTGGCAGTAGGACAAGAGGTACCTTCTCGCACCCTGTCCCGCGGCCACTTATTTTCCTAACACAACCATCCTCATCTCAGTCTTGGCCACCATCTTCAACGCACGCGCAAATGGAAAGCCAAACTAGAGGACCCTCGGGTAGTCCGCCACAAGTTAGTTGGTCGATAGGGGTTCCATATAGCCCACGCCTGGTAGCACGCTTAACTTGGCTCGTAGGCGAGAACTCGCACTTAGGCGGCGAGAACGAGACAACCCACCACATCCCATGTGGCCTCTCATCCCCACCTTTAGCAATTTATTAACCATCACCACAATCTCCATCACATCCGGCCATTCCATCAACTGTTCCAACATTGAAACATCCACCGGATATCTATGCATTTTAACTAAGCATGGCTAAGCAATATACATAGCAAGTATAATTATCTCGGGCCAACACTTCAATCCTATGGATAGTAGGAAGGATACAGGTAATGGCAACAGATTTCTAATGCAACTAATAGGATACTCTAATCCAGGCAAAAGACATTTGGAACCGAATGCAATATTATGGTGGGGAAAATAATTGCAGAAATATAGGAGGAGGCATGCTCAGAGGGGGGATTACGCTTGCCTTGTTCAGCGGAGTAGTCAAACTGCTCGTCGGAGTAATGGGGCTCAACTCCGAACTCGTGATCTACCGGAGAGCAAACAACACCGGAAAGCAAAAACAACAATCAACACATGGCAATTGTGCAATGCATACAAAAATGATGATATGACATTTTAGATGCACCCTAGAAGCATTGAACATGACCAACAAGTTAAATGGGGTCCCCATTATATTTCTTGCATTATTTGGAATAAACCCCATATTTAAACTTAATGATTTTAATTACTACTAGAGCACATGATTGTAATTGTGATCAATTATGCATGAATGATGATGATTCTGGATCACTCATGTTTTTCTGAACATTTTGGTATAAGAAACACAATTTTCTGATATCCCGATAAAAAGTTATTAATTTTATAATTTCTTCTTTTAAATTTATGATTTAAATAATTTAGTTTTACAACAATAATATTTTAATTCCTCGAAGTCGAGAGAGAGAGGGATGAAACACGATAAACATCGGAGTTCGATGTTCCTAATGCGCGAGGGAGTAGCGGGAACAATGCGCAAAAGGGAGTAATTGGGAAAAGAAATCGCGGAAAAAAAAACAGACAAGCCGGCCTCCAGCCCGGCTGGGCCGGCGTCCAGGCCGGCCTGGCAACAGAGCCCACCGGCCTCCAGCCCGGTCTGGGCCGGCTCCTGGGCCGGCTAAGTGCCAGAGGCGAGCGGCCTCCAGCCCGGCCAGGCCGGTCTCGCGGCCGGGCTGCGATCCCCGTCGATAGGAGCACGACGACGGAGGCCGTGGCGATGCGAGCACACAGAGCACGGGGAGGGAGAGAGAAGAGGTCCCAGAGGACGGCACGCTCACCACGATCTCGGGGATGGGCTCGGCGCGGCCGGAGAGGCTCGGAAACGGCGGCTATGGTGCTCGATGTGCGGCGGCCGACGGCGGGAGAAACGAACCCGGCGCCATCGATTCCGGCTCTCCCGCCTCGATTCCTCTGGCAAGCAGGTAGACGGCGGAGAGGCGGAGCTTTTGCCCCAAATGGTGGGGCTCGGCGTGGACTACAGCGGCGGGGCGCGGCGGTCAACTGCGGCGTCCGTCGAGCTCGGTTTCTTCGCGGGAGAGAGAAATGGAGAGAGGGGGGGCAGGTGAGCGAAACAGGGGACGGATAGGAGGAGCAGGGCGACCTCGTGGAGCTCCTCTCCTTCTCTCGGCGCGACAGGAGGAAGCGCGGGTCCACGGCGAGCTAGCACTGGCGCCATACCCGTGCGTCTGGCTACAGGAAGAAGAAAAGAAAATCATAGAAAGGCCACTGGCTGAATTAATCCCATCACGGATAGGTCCTTCCCAGTTTTACTTTTTGAACCTGTGGCTTTAGGGATTTAAATAAGGCATTTGAAACAACTCCAAAAATTATGCCAAAATTTGGGGAGGCTCCCCTTAACCTGTAGAATCTCCACCCATTTTGGTGTCTCAAAATAAAATAGTTTGGACAACATTTGTGCATAATGTTGGGTTATGGCATTTTGCTCAATTTCCAAATGTTATTACTTTAGAAATTTTGAATCAAGGGCAAAATATTATTTTGAGCTCTTGAAACTTCCTTGACAAATATAAGATGTCAAGATAAATTTGTTTTACAAGTTGAGTGCATTCCTTGATTTGAGATTTTGTTTAAACAAGTTTAGCATTTTGTTTCCCAATGTTGTCAAACCCAATTTGTGTGGTGTTTAGCAACTTAATATGGATGCCATGATGCAATGCAACACAAAAGCGGAAATTTTTCTCGGGTTTTAGGTTTCCGAACTTTGGACTGTTACAATCACCGTGGGGGTTTGGGGTCCCCGGTAGACATCCCTAGCTTCGGGTTCTCGAGCGCTTGTATTTTTCGTGTTTCTCACAACACCACGTCTCAATCCGTGAAGTTGGGACACTATATCATATGGTATCAGAGTTTTAAGTTGACATGAATTTGACACCTTTGTTTTTTCCTCCACCCCAGAAATTTTCATGCCCAATTTCAAATTTTCCCAAAAAAATAGTCCAAACTGACTTTGGGACGATGTTGACTGCCTTGCGTTCCCTTGAGCCATTTTTTACCATTTTTCGTCGAATTTGATGATTCCTGAGCCCAAAAAAATTTCTTCGCCCACAAGAAGAATTTATACGCAGGCGCCTGACTGTTCAGGGCATAGGGTTTGTCCCTGAATTTTTTCCTCAATTTTGGTTCGGCCACATCCTTATCCTTATCGTTGTTTCTCTATTTTGGTGTTTTTATCTTCTCGTAAAGTTTACTTAATCATCTATGACTACAGTGTGGAGTTTCATGGATCGGCTAAGATCTACATTGGAAGCAAGGCTGAGTTCATCCACGCCTTGCTATTAACTTTGTGAGCCCTTCTTCTTTTTACGTGCCTTGATCCTACGTAATACTTTTTAGTATTGCAAGCATTGCAGAATATTACATACTACCTCCGTTTCACAATGTAAACCTTTTTAGCAAGCTAAAAACATAGGAAATAGGATTGGAGATGTTCGACTACTAGCGTTCCGAGTATTGCGAGCATTGGGTATTTGGTTGTTGTTGGCATCGATCAACGGTGTCGGTGTTGGTCTCGGCCGCCTCCACTGACATCCGGTTATTGTCGCTGGCATCAGTCTCGGTCGCCTCTGCGATGAGCGATGCTACCCTCGTCGAAGCACCGTAGAACTAATTGTACCGTGTGGTGGCTGCGATGTCATCCCCAAGGCGCAAGAGAAACTATTCTTTCCCCAACTTGTGTGTTGCAAAGAGAGGAGGGCAAATGAACTATTTCTTATTTGTTATGACCGAGCCTTACCGGTAGTAGGAGGGATCATACATTTTTCGCCCCTTGCGCTTGAGGTCGAAGATTATTAATTTTTTATATAAATTTTGAAATTGACCATTTTATACCATTAATATTCATTTATGTTAAGCTATCTTCTTAACAAATTATCCACGTCATCCATTAAACTTTAGCCATCAAGTACACAATCATTTTACGTGGATTAAATTTAGCCTCACAACTATTGTAGTCAACTTCATATTTCATATGTGTTATACAATTTCATTTACATAATATAGCTCTAAAAGGATTCACGCACCTCCAAAATAAAAGTTTTCAGTTACTTACTAAGTAATATTTTGACTAATTCTATGTCTATTCTTGGCTAAATGTGAAGTCCACAAACCCAATAGTAAGCTTGGCACCCCACTGATCTTATGCTAGATCCGCCAGTGGGCGCTTAGACATGACGCTAGTATGTTTTTCAGTCCTTTTTTCCTGAATTTTAGGATGCTTTTCCAATCAGTTTTGATTTGTCACACTTTAGTCACACAACACTCCACCAAATATTTTTCCCACTTTAGAGCGTTCTCACACTGGCATCAGTGTTGTAGGCACGGATCCTACTAGCGTTCTCACACTAGTATATTGAACGGGAGAGTACGTACGCCTAGGAGTACATAACCATCTATGTAGAGAGTACGTAGAGCGTTCTCATTTTCCTATATAGTATATATATATAAATCCAGCGCACGCGGTACTGTAGCTACAGTACCGAATCCTGACCGTCCGACCACGGATCGCCGGCCCAGATCACCCCCTACCCCGAGTGAACAGTGTCGTGGTGAACAGTCCGGCACCGACAAACAGTAACTGGTCACCTATGAACAGTGCTCTCTCGCCGATGAAAAGTACCCCGTGACTCCGCTGCTACAGTGCACGCAATGGATTTTTTTTTGCCCTTTCCGCGATAATATGCACATGAAATATATGCGCACCGACGGGTAGGTTCCATTCCCGTGATTGGTTTCACATTCCTTCGACTCTAACTTCTTAATTTTGGATCCAAACTCGCAAAAACATTTTACAAATTTTGTCAAATTCGTCGCACTCAATCATCTGTTTAAATTTTCCTTTCACGAGCAGATGGATATCATCCTTCCGAACAATTTTCATGTTTTAACTTTTTGTTTCGAATTTTGTCAAATTCGCCGCACTCAGTGATCCGTTCCTTCCGAACAACTGTATTTTTTTTCCTTTTCTTTTTTTCCCTTTCCGCGATAATATGTACATGAAATTTATGCGCGCCGACAAGTAGGTTCCATTTTCGTGATCGGTTTCGAGTTTGTTCGACTCTAACTCCGTAATTTTGCAACCAGATTCGCAAAAACATTTGATGAATTTTGTCAAATTCGTTGCACTCAGTCATCCGTTTGAATTTTCCTTTTACGAGTAGATGGATATCATCTTTCCGAACAAATTTTCATGTTTTAACATTTTTAGTATATTTTGACAGACATATACCTATTCCTCTGGAATCTTCAAATTCAGCTCAAATAGTCATCTAAATCCATCGGCTCATCCATATTTACTAACCCCTACACTGAAAGGAAACGTAGCTATTCCAGATGAATAGAGCTCCACCCGGTAAACAAGCCGGTTACACCGGTGAATAGCTGAGCCGGCCAACTTTTAAAAGCTTTATCTTTTTAGTTTCTTTTTAAACATAGACTTTTCTTTCTAGCAGTAGTTTCCAGCGTATATTTCCTGTCTAAAAATTTTCCAAGCGTATTTACATATGTCTCCCTTCTAGACGAGTTTAGACTTTCTGCCGGTATTTTTCTTTAGCTTTTATACAGTTTTTAAAACCATCTTCGGACTTTCCGATTGTAATTTTTGGTGTTTTTTGTCTAAAAAATATAAACCGAATTTACACACATATACTTCTCGAACAAGTTTAGATTTTTCGACCTACATGAGTTTAGACTTTCTGACGGTATTTTTTTTTCGCTTTTCCAGTTTTTAGACCTTTTCTTTCGGTTTTTTTTTAACTTTTTTTGACTTCTCCACAGAATTTTTGTCTTTTTTTTTTGGAAAATTACCACCCGCATTTACATAAATGCATATACCTCTCGAACAACTTTAAACTTCTCGACCTAAATGAGTTTAACTTTTTGATGATATTTTTCTTCAGCCTTTTTACTGTTTTTAAAAACTTTTTACGGACTTTCCGATAATAATTTTTGGACTTTTTTTTTGTATAACTTACCAACCACATTTACATACATACATGTACCTCTCGAACAAGGAATAAACCCACGGTACCTGCCAATACAAATTGAATTAACACTTCTAACTACAAATACTTTTCTTAATACATACAATCTTTCGTTTCAGTAGATCCATTTTACTCTTTGAAAAAAAAAAACTACTTAACACTATTAAAAACACAAAATACGCTCATGACATGCCGCGCCATCTTGCCTAGTACTCTTTTAGAGACGGTACGAATTTATTTCCACAAATTGTCCAATGTTGTCTGTTGGGGTGGCGTTGCGGACACAAACAACCCACCCTTTGCCCATGGGTCCCTAGACGTCGGTGCACCCAACATGGTGACCCATGTCTTTTTTTTTATTAGGCATATGCTTTGAAATACATTAAAACCTAAACTAATAAATATAAATTCAACTACTTATAACTAGCTAGGGTTTCTAAACCTAGTCGGAGTCGATGTTGATCACCGTCACGGTCGGCATGGGAGCCGGTGGTAAAGGTGGTGGCGGCGGTGCCAAGGACGCTTTGATGGCCGCCTGCATGCCGAGCCACTGCAGGGTCTCCGGGAACTTCTCCTATAGGGACGGGCCGCCCACATCGCCTCGTTGTCGCTCTTACATCTCCCCGGAGTTCCGCCGCAGAGTCAGAATCGTCATAGTTAGGGGTGGGGTTGGGGGAGGGGAGTTCGTCGCCCGACATAAACCACCCCTCATGCAGCTCAAAATCATCAAGCTTATGTCAACACTGGAGACCCTCAAGACACGCGTAGAAGGGTCCCAGTCTTTGGAGCTCCGTTTTTAATAAATCGAAAGAGAAATTCGAAAGCACATAAAGCTCCGAAATATATGCCTATATATACGCGGTAATTTTCGATGTACACTCAAAAAAGACAAAAGTAAGTGCAATCGAGTATTTTTTTTTCTCCAAAAATGTATTCCCTTTTGTCTAAAAAATGGTGACAAAAGTAAAACATGTCTAGATACATCTGATTCAACGACAATTGTTATGGATCGGAGGGAGAAACATATTATTTTAATGAAACTCCACAAATAGATACAACACATCGGTATTACATGGAAAAATTTCAGAAAAAAGTGAAACTTGAACATTTCGAGTTTAAAATTCCAGGTTCATTAACCGGGGTTACTTCTTATTTTCCATTTCGAGATCTTTATTTTCTACTCATCAGTTTGGCAGCAAAAGTCGTAAGCTACTTGTCAATATCAGCTGCATACGAAATCATCGACTTCTTATTTTCCATTTCAAGATCTTTATTTTCTACTCATCAGTTTGGCGTCAAAAGTCCTAAGCTACTTGTCCACCAAATACAAAATTTATTCCAGATTTTCAGGAAAAGTGAAGAAACCCTATTCCCTTCCGAGAAGATGCATTTTGGTAATCTCTATATATAATAGTGGCAAGCTGAAAACAGTTTAACGGGCACAAATTGTAAAACTACTTGGATTCTGAACCAAAAGGTGCAACTAGATTCTTGTTATTACCTACCCTTCAGGCTAGGTGTTGTAATATTTAGCCCATACTAGCTTAGCCCACAGAAAAACTGATACGCACGGACTAGTTGTATTGTAATGGGAATTTTCTTCACAACATGATGAAAAGCCCTTGCTATGGGTTACTTGTACGAGCAAGCGTAAAGACATGGTTAATGCTGAAAGAGCATATGCAGCGCCTGAACGCCAGCACATTCCCCATCAGCAGCACCTATATCCCACAGCCACGTTAAGCTCCCACCGGCAAAAACTTCACTAGATGGGAAAATCACTGGATGGTAAATAAAAATCGATGCAACTCAAAACAACTCCAGGCGGAAGGCATAAACCCCTCCGAGAAAAAGGAATTAAAAATGAAATAAAAGGAGTTTCAATGTGTACTTTCTGGAGAATTAGGTATCCGGCTTAAATTTACCCTACCCTCCACCAACAAACCTTCACAGTCCTGAGCGCCACTTGCAACAACATCCACCCCCGAAACAAAGCTAGTTGCATCCACCGCAACATTCTCATTGCCATCATCAATATCTTCTTTCATATCTTTCTCAACTCCTGCATGCATGATGGAGACAGTCTCTTGACCGTTAGCAGGGCAAGCAACGGCAGGAGGAGCATCCTTTCCTTGGCCAGGTTGTTCTGTGACAGCTTGTGGCACAACCTCCATTGTATCACCTGATTCTTCAATGGCTGAAGAAGACTCCTGCAAGACATCACTATGTTCTATGATTAATTCTGGTGCACCATCTGCTGGGCCATCAACAGGTAGTGCAATTGCTGGAGGTGCCACATCCTCCATGTTTTTGTCGGTTCAGTTCTTGCTGGAGAAGCCACCACCTCCATATCTTCATCAGGTCCTTTGGTTACGGGTGTGCCACCATCTCGGTGTCTTCAGGTCCTGAGATTGCTGGAGGTGCTTCCACATAACAAGATTCTGTGATTTCTGGAGGTGCATCCACATCTCCAGATTCTGGTATTGCTGGAGGTGAATCCACATCACCAGATTCTGTGGTTGCCAGAGGTGTCATCCCCAAGCCATCACCAGACACCGGTTTTAACGGTGGACCCTCAATAATGTCAGCACGATGGTGCAAAGCAGGGTTACTCACCATTAATTCCTTCAGTGGAGTACGGTCAAGCATTTCTGTGTCATCGTGATTATCTTCTGCTATATCCATTTTCCCGTCACTTTGCTCAAATGCTTGGGTAGGAGCCACAGCTTTTTCTGCCTGATTCTTGTGAAGGGCCATAGCTCTCTGTTACAGTAAAAGAGATAAACACACCCATGTTATCACTGTTAGTCAAAACTAGCACACAATACAAAAACATAAAATACTCCGCGTATAAAATGAATTGCTGCTTTCAAATTTTGAATAAGATCTTGAAGAGTAGATTAGCTAAAACTTGCCTGAAAAATAGCATCATTGTTTTTTAGATAAAATAAACCCAACAGACTGTGGCTTCCATGTTCTCTAGTAATCTTTCCAGCATTTCCATCATTCTGTTAAAATGCAATAATCAACATCAAGGAATAGGAAACCCATAATAGAGGAAACATGTACAACAAATTAAAACCACTTAATACCTGAATACGCACATTCCTAATCACCTGAGGGCCACCATTTGCTATGCCCAGTTCTCCCATCAGGGATGTGCATCTTTTGTACAATTCTGACTTGACAAGATCATGTGAAACACTAATTCTTGATAAATAATTCTTAGAAAATACTGGAGTACCATTACTTGATAACATGGAAGCCCTGAGTGTTGTTCCTTGGGGAGCTTCCAAATTTTTTACAGCACTTTTAGTATCACCATTTGCTTCATGTTTTTCTGAAATCAAATGGTCCATATCTTTCTGCTCAGGATGAGGATTGAGATTGTGCTGTCCACCAGAAGACTCTGAAACAGGGGTTGCTAAACAGTCAGCCTCCTTTTTAGCAACAGGAAATTCAGTGTCAGGAATTTCACTTTGTCCCTTCGATACATCACCAGTTGCCTCCCAGCCTCTGCTGCCAGCATGCATCTTGTTTTGATCCCACTCTTGCCTACCATACATATAGGGTT
The DNA here is from genome assembly GCA_947311845.1 of Poa pratensis. Lineage (NCBI taxonomy): Eukaryota > Viridiplantae > Streptophyta > Magnoliopsida > Poales > Poaceae > Poa > Poa pratensis. Next base: position 43,994,379 of record CAMZMU010000055.1, on the reverse strand, counting down.
CACCCCAAATACACCGCTGCCACCGTTCCAAACTTGTAGGTGAGTGGGGCATGACTCATCCAGCGAATTAGGCCACCCAAAAGGGCGCATGTGCGGCGAAAACCTGTCAACCGTGTCATGCATAGGATATGAAACTCCCGTCTGGTTCAACTTCATTTGGGGCCGAAGGTTGAACATTGGTGGGTGGTGAAACTGATGTACAGATGGGTGAAATCCAGGAGCACCATGCTGCATGGGGACAAAACCATTTGCAACTTGAGAAGGCCAGCTCGGTGCATTATTCCAGGCATGCCCATGGCCTCGTCCAGAATTCATATCATTCCTCTTCTGATGGCCATGGAACCTTCTATCTCCACTTTGAGGTCTACGGTCATCATCATGTGAAGCCAAGAAGGAAGAATCATCACTTCTGTGCCTCGCAGGTGGCATTAGTGGATGCTTTGGAGATGTGCCTGGAAAATGGCCCCCTCTGCTTATGGATGAAGCAGGTGTTGGTTCTCTGTATGGAATTTTAGCTGGTGTTCGATCTTGATGAAGTGACCGTTCCAAGGATAAATCACTATCTCTATCTCTGTATTTAGTCAGGACGCCTTTTTCCCCTTTATTATCAAGACTACGACCGCCACTAAGCCTACCTGAAAACCTTTGGTCGTTTGAAGATGGGGATTTATCAGATAGCTGTTTTGGTGAAGGATGTGTATCTTTCCTTGGTGTTCGATCATATTGTGACGACGTAGAAATTTCCAATGGTATCTCACGTGACTGGAGATCATCCTTTTGTTTGATCCTTTCTGAAGACCAATTGTCTGTATCCCTGTCACGCAGTCTAGAAGCAGGTGTCCGTTCTCTGCCTGAAGATGTTCTTGGTCGAATACTTCTTTCATCATGTGGTATCTCTCTCTTTGTATGATCTGTTAGTTTAGATCCATGCCTGCAGACGAAATGATCGATTAGTTCGATGCTAGAAGAAGCTAGCATTAAAAACAAATGCAGACAGCATGAACTGCATCAGAACATTCATTAGTTAATTCCTGCACTATTTATCAACCAAAGACAAAAACTAGAGCCGAAATCACAGCACAAGCGTTCCTAGACGCTCCTTAGTCTACAACCTTGTGATAGGTAAATGGGCAGGACAAACATGAACAGTTAAAACAACACAGATCTTACTAAAATACAAATAAACGGTAAATTCCACCACACTTCGTCCATTTGTGATGTACATAAGCAATATCCATTACCCTTACTAACCGCAATAATACCTTTAGTTGTACTCCTACCAGCCCATCGATGACCAATAGTATTATTTAACTCAAGAGTTGTAGGGATTAATTTCACTCTGCTAATCAGCAACCAAATCCATATAGAAACCTTACTGCCAGCGTGCAATATGTTATATTTGAGTGATATACACTAACTCATTATACACCTATATTATATATGAAGTTAGTAAGCATGCCAAAAAAATCCATGGGAAACTTCTAACGTAATCTATAATTATACATGAAAAAACATATCACCTCACAATTTAAGTTAGTTATGATGCTAAAGCGGAACATGACAATTTCACAACCAGGAGAAAATACAACTACAAAGCTAAAGTCTACCAATAGTCTAAGACGACTACAGACTTTTCACATGTCTAACGATAAAGAAGATATCTTACCAGCTTTGATCTTTTTCATGATGAGGATTTGAACCAGGTGAAGTTCTTGCATGGACTTTACTCGGGCTAGAATCAACATTTTCTGGATGCCTATGTTCAGACCTTGCTCTTTCAATTCGAGAATCCAGTCGCCCGCTGCCTGAAGATTTTTCCAAAATACCACGTTGCTCACGTGCACTTGGAGTTTTCAGATCATATTGATCCTCGCTTTCCTCAGGTGGTCTTTTTCTCCCTCTATTTTCTTTAGACCTACTGCCATAATCATCATGACGATCACCTTCTTGAACTGTATCCTTCCTATAATGGCCCTCCGAAATTTTGTGCCCATCTTTTGTGCTATTATGATCGGCCCTATCACTTCCATGATCCCGGGTCATGCGCTCATCCAGAGACTTGTCATCTTGCTGCCTTCTATCCCTCTCATAATCATCCTTGTACTTTTGTTTATACTTGTCATCATCAAACCTTTGTTCCTTAGAGCTCCTAATCTTACCATGGTCATACCTGGACAGAGTCTTCCTGTCATCACTGTCTCTATTGTCAGCTGGCCACTTATCTTTGTCCTCAGTGTCGTCTTTTCTTCGGCTGTGTTTATCCGTCTCCCTGTCAGGATTACTGTGTCTCTCTTTAGCTGGAGTTTCTGTTTCCAAAATATCAACTTCAGAGACACACAGAAGCAGAAAGGAGCAATAATAAAGAACCAAATAAACATGTTGAGGAAAGAGGGAATGAACAAACAAAAAAAGTAAATTAATCAACTAAGTGAGTGATTTGTTCCAACTTCACAATTCACACACTATCATATATGCTTATTCGTACCAAAAATGCTAGGCCAGACGTAGAAAAATATGAATTCAAGCTGAATTATAAATTTCTATGGTTGTACAGGTTGTATTTTCAGCAGTTTGCTTAACCATACAGGTAAGATGGAACCAACACACAAGAAAATACAGAAATTACATTGACAGATGGCTCAAAAAATAAGAAAAGACTGTGCATGGTAGAAAGATGAAAAACCAGTTCCACAATTTCTCATGTGTCAGAAGTAATATTTATTATACATTTAAAATGACAGTGCAGCAAAGCACTAAGACCAAATGTAACCAGAGTATCTAACCAAGTAATGTTAAGAAAATTAGTAATCATGCATAACTAAACACACAGGTAGCAGGAATATTATCAGCATTGTCAATAACACTTCAACCAAGGGTTACCTTACCATTGATCTCAACGTGTCTCTTGTATGAGTGGCCTCCTCCTCCACTCTACTAGACTTGGAGCCATTCTTCCTGGCACTACCATCTTCATATCTCTCATGCTTGGAATCATAATCCTTCTTGTCCCTCTCCCGATCCTTTTGCCTCTCCCGCTCCCGTTCCCTGTCACGCTCCCTCTCCCGCTCTCGTTCCCTGTCACGCTCCGCTCTCTCTCCCTCTCCTTCTCGCGTTCCCTTTCCTTCTCCTTATCTCTCTCCCGACCCCTTTCCCTCTCTCTCTCCTTGAGCCTCTCCCATTCCTTCTCCCTTTCCCTCTCCTTGTCTCTATCTCTCTCCCTATCTCTGTCATCCTTATACTGCCCACTACTCTCCCTCCTCCCCAACTCCTTCTCCTTCTCCGACCTGCTGCTTACCGGAATCACTCTTGGACACAACAACCTCTTCAACCCTCTCATCCAATACGACCGTCCGCTTACTGGCCTCTTGGACTCACCCCGGAAACCTTGGGCTTCTCCACATCGACGGGCCCAAACACCTCACCCTTAGACCTCTTCTCGACCAAGTGATCCTCGCAGACGCCGCTGTTCCAGCGGTCGCTGACCACATCCACCACGGTCTCCTCGACCCTGTCCTTCCTCTTCCTCCCGTGCTCCGCGTGGCCGTTCCCCGAGCTCACCACGTCCTTCCCCGACGACGACCTGCGCCTCTCCGGCTCGGGATCTCGCGGAACCCTAGCCGTGGCCTCCTCCCGCGCGCCCGCGTCTCGCCGTCGGACTCCGACCGTCGGCCGACCCGCCCCGCCTGTGCGAGCGGTGCGACCGGTGGCGCGAGGTCCGAGGCATGGTGGGGCCAGCCAGAACCCTGCCCCGAATCGCGCCGCGTGTGGTGCGGCGGCGAGCGAGGGTGCGGGGGAGGCCGGAACACGAGGGCGCGCGAGATCCAGGGGATCTAGGCGGCCGTCGTGGCGGCGGGGAGGGGGAGTGGACCCTGGACCCTGGGCGGCTAGGGTTTTGGTATGGTGGGGAAACAGAGGGGAGGGGTGGAGGCGGCGGCGACGACGAGTTCGGGGGTGGGGAGAAAATGGTTCAGTTTTGCTTCGTTCGGCTTTTGGATTTTGGGGAGTTTGGTGTGGTGCGCTCGTCTTGTCTTCGTCTTTTGGCTTGGATTTGGCCCGAGACCCCGAGTGGTTGCGGCCGGATGCAGCTTTCGGTGACTTTGAGGTACAAAGTCTACCCGTGACTTTGCTCCCTACGTACATTGTATATAATTTTTAGAAAATTTTGAAAAATTTCCAGTAAATATTAGATGTTACATAGTGCATTCTGTGAAAGTTTCATCGAATTTGGACATATATTTTGTGAATAAACATCATTTGAAATTTCAGTACAAAATTTGAACTAAAAAAATCGAACAGTCCAGAAAAAATTGAAAACATTCCAGTAAATCATATGCCATTTATTATTCATTATGAGAAAGTTTCATTGTATTTAGACATACGGTTTGTGAATAAACAATATTTCAAATTTTAGTCTACAAATGTTAACTCTTTTCCATCCCTTGGATCAACTTTGGATGGCTGAGATGGAAGCAAAGTCATGGGTAGACTTTGTACCTCAAAGTCACTCAAGCTGTGTCCGTTGCGGCCGTAGTAGCGGCGACGACGAGTTCGGGGGTGGGGAGAAAATGGTTCAGTTTTGGTTCATTCGGCTTTTGGATTTTAGGGAGTTTGGTGTGGTGCGCTCGTCTTGTCTCGTCTTTTGGCTTGGATTTGGCCCGAGTGGTTGCGGCCGTAGTAGGGGCGCCGGAGCGGGATTGGACACGAGGACAGTTGATGCGCGTCGCCCGCCGGTCTTTCGGTAGCCCTGTACTCGGCATATATTTGTTAGATCGTCACAATTTGAGTAATTTTCATATTTACAAAAAATTAATCACTAAAAATACAGTGTTTTATAATGGTGTATTTTTCTGTTATTCAAAACATACTACATTGCTAAAAGACATCTAGGGATACACGTGGGACGTATAAATCGGAATAGGGCGAGCGGTACGGAATAGGGTCGAAGTGTCGCTTCTTCTTCCCTCGAGGCAGAGATATAACTCGCTTGATGATCATCGTAGTAAGAGCATCTCCAGTCGTGCACGCCCCAGGCCATTTTCCGACGTTAAAATGGGCCGCTTGGGGGCCACAGGCGCTAATTTCACCATGGGGTCGCCGGTTCCCAACCGCCCCCCACCCCCACACACAACCGGCGATTCCAGCCCAAAATTCACATAAGCATAATTTTTCTCACATAGTTCAACATATAAATCAACACATATAGTTCAACATATAAATTAATACAAATAATTAAACAAAGCGGACTTATAATTTAACAAGTTTTCAAACACAAATTACAACACATCAAACAAGTCATTGAGCCTCCACAGGTGCTCCACCAGGTCGTTTTGAAGTTGTTCATGAATATGTGGATATTGAATCTCCTGACGCATAGCGAGAAAGGTAGCCCATGATGTCGGCACCTCGTGATCAACATCTGCAAGAGTACCCTATCTGAAATATGGTTCAGTGTCAATCACCGGTTCATCCTGCTCGCTCTCAATGATCATGTTGTGCAGTATCACACGGCAATTCATCACCCCCCACACACACACACACACATTTGAGATTTCGACCAAGTTAGAGCGGGGTACCGGCAAATCGAGATTGAAGCGCACTGATGGCATGAATCACACGTTCGCTGGGAGACCCCAAGAGGAAGGTATGATGCAGGGTAGTAGCAATTTTTCCTTGATACAAAACCAAGGTTTGTCGATCCAGTTGGACTTGGAGAAGGCTTCGAAAAGGTGTCTCCCTCCTCTGGCGCTAGGAGGTAAACGTGGACCTGCGCACACACGAACAAACTACTTTGCCCCAACGAAACAGAGAGGTTATCAATCTCTCCTGCTTGCTGAACACAAAGAATTAAATGTATGTGTGTAAAATAATATGACAGCAAAAATGACCAGCGAGCAAATGACTTAGGAAAACCTATTAAAACGGTTGTAAACAATATAGGAAAATATGACCGGGGTCCACAGTTCACTAGCGGCGTCTCTCCAAAAGATAAACATGTTGGGTAAACAAATTACAGCGAGTCAATTGACAAACCTGGGCGCAACACAATACTATCATGACACAAAGTTCACCGTTTCATCTAATATGGGCATTACGACAAAATACATAGACCATTATCCAACTGCATCTATGACTAATAATCCACCCTGGGATCGCTATCCAGCCTGTCACTCGAAAGTATTAAGTTGCAAGCAACATATAATTGCAATAAGCATGGTGTGTAATGTAAGCAATGGTTACAACATATAGCAATAAACACCGTTGTTTTATCCCTAGTATCAACAGCACATCTCAAGTATTAATCATTTATGTCAACTCGAGCTCAGACAAGAGAGACATGAACCCACTATCCCTAGTAGCCTCTTAACTAGTCCATTGGGCAACAGATGATCAAGGTTTCCTAATCATGGGCATTTACTCAATTGACAATGGAGTCATGTCATTAGGAGAATGATGTGATGGACACGCACCCAAGATATATAGAAACATAGTGTTCATACCTTTGACCATGAGATCATATCTAATCGCTGCTTCTGGAAGGTGCTTTGATTGCATCAAACGTCATGTCTTATCTAGCGTGACAATAAAGGTGTCCCTTTCGGATATCCGAAGGAAGTGGTTGAGGCGAGTGATCAAGAGCGGGATTTGCCTATCCACATAGCAGGATAGATACTCTGGTCCCACTCGGTGAGATTACATCAATGAGCTTGCAAGCATGTAACTAGGTCACGAGTATGTAATATCACAGACGAGTAAAGATTGAATTGTCAAGTGATGGGATCAAGCTCGGTAATCGTGATACCGGAGAACGAGTCTCAGACAATCTAAGTATCGTCAGGCAAAAGGTTCAAACTGGACGTCTAAGGTTCAAACGATAAAAAGACATTCGCGGACGCACAGGGACTGTCACGGTTATCCAGCCACTGTTGATAGTCATTGATCGGAGAACGTGTCTCGATCATGTCTGGAGTGATCCCGAACCATAGGGTGGCACACTTAAGGGTAGGCGACAGTTTTATAAAGATTAGATATTAGGAGAAACTTCAGGAGAACACCGGAAGTGTTCCGGGACATGTCCGATGATGATCGGAGGGCAACGGAATAAGTTTCAGAGCTCGAATAAATTAAATAATATGTATTTAATATTAATTAGTGTAATTAATGATTAATATATTTTATTTCGAATTTTAAAGGCATTTTACCTAGATGGGCCTTAGAGTCTCATTAGGGGAAACCCCCAAAAGGAAAAAGGAAAAAATGGGGGGAGGGCCGACCGGCCTAGGTGGTCCACATGGGGCCCACCTAGGGCCGGTGCACCAGCCATGGTGCGGCTGGCCATGTGGGAATAGTCCCACATGGCCAGGTCAGCAAAGTTGGCTGCCTCCTCCTCCTTTAAATAGGGGTGCACCTTTGACTGGAAATTCATCTCAATTCTCTCTCTTTCTCTCATTCGTTTAAGTTGTGGCTCCGCAATTGGAGCTACGCACGGCTTGAGAGAGTTCTCTCCCCCATACGCACACCGCCGTGCTGCTGGGTCCAAGTCTTCACTTCCGCTGCTTCGCTGGATCTGGAGCTCGGAGGTCGTCGTCAACTCCGTACGTGTGTAGAGCTACGAGGTGCTACACGGGTGGCACTGGAAGTACGTCTTCTTCCACTACACGACCTTGAGGTTGGCGTCGTCGGCTTCATCAACAATGCTTGTGCGGGAGCGTAATTCCCGTTTTCGGTCTACAAGGGTATGTACATCGATCCCCTCCGTTACGGTATATCTGCAAAGTAATAGATCTTGGCTAGTTTATGGTTATCGTTGCTAGGATTTTTTTTTGCACATGATCCCCTTCAGTTCCATGCATGTTTTATAACAATGCCACATGTGTTTATTATGTTTTTATATCATTTTGGCATATTTTATTGGACTAGCCTATTAACCCAGTGCCCAGGGCTAGTTTCTGTTTATTATGTCTTTGCATTGCAGAAAAGGTCCAAAATCCAAAGTGCTCAGAAAAATCCGAAAAAATTACAGAAATTCTTCTTCACCGGAAGACCCCGGGAGCCAGAAGGGGAGCTGCAGGAGGAGCCCACAGCTCCCAGACGACCCCCAGGCGCGGTCCAGGGTCAACCGCGCCTGGGCCCCACCTGGAGACCCCGTCCACCGCCTCGCGTCGCCTCTTCCCCCATAAATACTGTCCTGACCTAAAACTCACGCACGTCGAAGTATTTCTCCAAAAAAGTTACAGAGCTCCACCGCCACCAAAAACCCTAATTCGGGGGTCAAAAGTTCATGTTTCCACACCCTGCCGGGACGGGGATTGACCCCTGGATCCTTCTCCATCGACGCCACCGCCTCCATGATGCTCCTTGAGTAGTTCCCCCATGGACTACGGGTTCTAGCAGTAGCTAGTTGGTACTCTCTCTCCCATGTTCTTTAATACAATGATCACATGAGCTGCCTTACATGATTGGGATCCATCTGATATTATCGGTGTTGTGTTTGTTGGGATCCGATGAATTTTTACATTATGATCAGTCTATCCATGATGTTTGTGAATTATTGTTGCTGCAATCTTGTTCTATTCATTGCTTGTCACTAGTGCACGAGTGGCATGATCTTAGATTTAAAGTATAGTTGTTGCTTTAGATTGTATCTACAAGTTGTTGCACCTGTTGCTGTCCGGAACCCGAGGCCCCAAAGTGACAACAATTGGGACAACCGGAGGGGATGGCTGTGACTTGAGGATCACATGTTTTCACCAAGTGTTAATGCTTTGCTCTAATGCTCTATTAAAAGGAGTACCTTAATTACCATTTAGGTTCCATGATTGGCCCCGCTGAAACGGGAAAATGGACAAAAGATGTCATGCAAGTTTCTTGTTTCAAGCACGTATGACTATATATGGAAAACATGCCCTACGTATGATTTATGAACTAGACGTCTATCATGAGTTAGTTACAATTATCAATTGCCCAACTGTAATTCGTTCACCCAACACATGCTATTTGTTTGGAGAGTTACCTCTAGTGAAGCTGTGAACCCCGATCCATAATTAGCCACCAAGTATTTTTTGTGCCATTACTTTTGTGTTACTGCTGCTGCTACGTTATTGTTACTATTGCTCTCATATTACTGCTGCTTTCATGTCACTTTTGTTACTATTGCTTTTCCAGGTGTGGCTAAATTGACAACTCAACTGCTAAGACTTATAAGTATTTTTTTGGCTCCTCTTGTGTCGAATCAATAAATTTGGGTTTCACTTCCCTCGAAGATACTGTTGCGGTCCCCTACACTTGTGGGTTATCAAGACTATTTTCTGGTGCCGTTGTCGGGGAAGAGAGCAACGCAATTCACTCCAACATTTAGCTCTCCTGTCAACAGCGCGAGCGGTAGTCAAGTATTTTCTGGCGCCGTTGCCGGGAGCATAGTTGTACTTATAAGTTCACTTGGGGAGTACACTCTACCTCTCTCTCTGTTTTGTTTTTATTTTGTTTTGCTTAGTTTACTTTTGCTTAGTTTACTTTTGTTTAGTTTTATTTTTCTTATATACCCGAAAATCCATAAAAATTTGAAAAACCGAAAAATCTAAAAACAAACTGTTAGTATGGTTAGCTTATTTGAAACTAGATCTTATGTTCTAAATGGGTTCATTGATGATCGATTTTTAGGGAACGCCGCTCGTCTCAAAACGGGAAAAATTTATTGGCACAAATATATAAATTGAATAGTTTTGCTAAAAATTGTGCTCTACATATGATGAATCTTGGTGCTTTGATGAATCTCGTTGCTATAGGAAGTATAAGCACCTCCCATTTCAATGTGATTATAATGATAATGAAACCTTGGCTGCTTATGCTAAAGGAAACTATGACTTTGGTAATTTTGAACAAATTGAAGAATTTGTTGTTTTTATGGGCGCCTATGAAATTGCTGGTTTGCTTCAAGATGATGCTCCTCCTTATAAATCTAAGAATTTTGAGATACTTGGTTAGTGCCTTGAATATTACAATGATAATCCTTATATTACTGAATTTCTTGAGAAAACTTACTCTCAAGAAGAACTTGTTACCTTTCAGGAACCTGTGGAAGAAGAAATTGCTGAAACTGAAATCTCATTGGATGAAAAAGAGGAAGAGAGTGATGAACAAAAGGAGGAAGAATGGATCTACTCATGCTTACCTTCTAATGATAGTAACTCCTTAAGTCTTACATTATCTGATCACCCTCCATGCTTACTAAATGAGGATGAATGCTATGGTCCTATACTCCTATGAATTCTCTTGAAAAATCCATTTTTGATGAAAATGATCTTTTTAGTTCCCGGTTTTGGAGGAGAAAATTTGCTTCGATGATAATTTGCCTCCAATTTATGATGATTATAATGATTGTGATATTTTTAGTCCACCTACTATTGAGGATATAGTTTACGTTGATTATGATATGCCACCTATATATGATGTTTACAATGATGAATATGATATTTCCAGTCTATCTACTATTGAGGATAAAGTTCATTATGATTATACTATGACTCCAATTTATGATGATTACAATGACGTTGTGCTAGTTTTACTTCCACTATTACTAATGAAACTGATTATGCTTGTGTGGAGAGTAATGATACTTTTATGCAAATGGATCATGATAATAATGCTTTATGTGATAACTATATTGTTGAGTCTATTCATGATGCAACTGAAAATTATTTTGAAAGAGAAAAATATGGTTATAGAAATCTTCATGTTATTAAATTTTCTATCTTTATGATGAAAGTTTTGAGCTTTCTCTTGTGTTGCTTTTATATGCTGGTTGCATTAAGACCGAATGGTCATTATGAGAGAGGGAGACACGGTTTCATATATCTCAATAATATTAAGTCTCCTCTCTTTATGTTGAAAGTTTTGAAGTTGCACTTGTTTTGACTTCCTATGCTAGTCACTTTGTGCTTTATTGATTTGTTTTCTTACAAGACTCCTATGCATAGGAAGTATGTTAGATATAAATATGTTTTATATATGCTTCTTGATGCTCTCTTTTATGTTCAACTCTTATTCTTATGCGAGCATCATTAAAATTATCAAGCCTAGCTAAAAGGCGTTAAAGAAAAGCACTTATGGGAGACAACCCATTTTATTTTTGTTTCTGTTTTCTTTTTGTTTTGTTGAGTTTTGAGTGTTGGTGCCTCAGTAGCAACTCCCATGTATCCTTTTTGTTTTGATTTTTGTGCCAAGAATAGCCTCTAATGGGAGGAATGTAATTTTTTTGAGTTGCTGTCCAGAAACAGATTTCTGTCCGTCAGCATATGAAATTCTATTAAATCACAGAACGTGATATGTAGCTGAATTTTTTTGAAAGCAAGCATCTGAGTTTTTTCTAACTTTCATTAGTTTTAAATTTTCTGATTCAAGGTGTCCTAGTAGCCCGAAAGAAATCATCTTTACGTTCTGTTCTGTTTTTTGACAGATTCTGTCTTCGTCTTTGCATTGCTTCTTTTACGAGCAAAGTGGAGTTCTTTTATCCACGGAACATCACTTAAACCTTTGTGGCAGTAGCCAATGTTTAGGAACAAGTTTATGCAATTTGCCAAATGAGAACTGAAGGTGGATTATTTTGTTCGAGAACTAACCCCTCTAATCAGTTTGTGAGAAGTTTTGTGTGAAGGAAGTTTTCAAGTGTTGAGAGAACGAGGTGATGAAAGAGGATCAAGAAGGGAATGACGTTCAAGCTTGGGGAGGCTCCCTTGGACCTCCACTAAATATTCAAGAAGTCTCAAGCGTCTAAGCTTGGGGATGCCCAAGGCATCCCCTTCTTCATCGATAATTAATCAGGTCGATCCCATGAAACTATATTTTTATTTCCTTTACATAATATGTGCCGTTCTTGGAGCGTCATTTGTGTTTTGCTTTCAGTTTTGTTTTGTTTGCTGGTCATTTTCAATAATGGATCCTTGCATCAAACGCTCCGCTTTTTCATTATACACTCCTGTTTTTCACTTATATGTGTAGAGTGTTTAGCTTTTATTTATTTTAGCTTCTAGCTCTTGTTTTTCATGTATCTCTTGTTCAGAGCTATTAGTTTTTTGTAGTTAGGAAGTGCTCTCTTGTGTTTCATGCGTATTTGCTTAGAGAGTTGTTTCAAATAAGTTTATTGGTGATTGGTTGAAAGGGAAACTATCATGTAGGAAGTGGTAAAGAAAGAAGTTTACATAATCTTGTAGGTCATTGTCTTGAATAATTTGATACTTGTCAATTGTTTTGAGAAATGAATTAGATCAAATGTTTAAACTTGTGGATCATTTACTTAAGAATGGAGTAGTGGAGAAATACCATAAAGCTTAAAATTATGACACTTGTTTTGATTGGTATATTCTCAAAGTCTAGATATTCTTTTTGTAAAAGCACGTTTGGTTGACAAGGAAGACGGTACGAGGTCTAATGGATATGCTTAATGTATATCTTGTGGTCATTCGTGTATTGGGTTGATGATATGTATTTGCTTGATACCTTGCTAAGCCAAAAAATCTGTACTGAGAGGGAATGCGTCTCGTTGAAAGGACAAGGATGTTGCCTAGAGGCGAGGGTGAATAGGCGATTTAAAACTTTTCCGGTTTAGGCTTGATAATTGCGGAATAAAACTAGGTGTTTAAATTAACAAGCCAACAACCTAAATATACTAGGCTCACCTATGTGCACCAACAACTTATGCTAAGCAATACAAGCAACAAAGTGATAGCAATATATAAGACTTCAAGCACGAAGGCTATCACAATGTAAAGTGCATAAGTAAAGAGCTCGGGTATAGAAATAACCGAGGCACGCGGAGACGATGATGTATTCCCGAGTTCCTCCTTTTTAGGGGAGTACGTTTCATTGGAGGGGTGTGAGTTTCAAACTCAAACGCCACAAAATGGCATCACCCTATTCTCCGATGAACCTTGACCAAAAGCTCGGTTCACCTTCCACTATTGATTTCCTTTGGGCGGAAATCGAGTCCCTTACAATAATCTCGAGGCACAACCCACAAATGGATTGGGAGCTCTCAAGTGACCACAAAAGTCTCAACCACCACAAAAGGCGTCTAGGGCAGGGACGGAGACAAGGGGGATGAGCAGGGGCTACGCCCCCCCTATGATCTTGATTTTCTTACTAGTATTAAGCATGATGGCTCAATGTTTAAGCTAATTTAGCTGATTTAGCCCCCTCCAAGAAATGACACACAGTGATTAGTCTAGCTTTGCCCCCTATATTCATTTTCTGGCTCCGTCCCTGGTCTAGGGTCCAACGACCCAAGAGTAACAAGCTCAAAAACTTTCACGTCCACGAATCTTCGTGGAGAGCCCAAACCGATGCACAAAAGCAAAGGAAGAACACAAGAAGTGCTCAAGTCCTTCACTCTCAAATGCCACCAAAAGCAACTAATGCTTATGGGGGGGAGAAGAGAGGAAGAACAAAGAAGAACTCAACAAATGGAACTCCAAGATCTAGATCCAAAGGGTTCCCCTCACTTAGAGGAGAGATGAATTGGTGGAAAAGTAGATCTAGATCTCCTCTCTCAAATCACTCAAAGATATGCAATAATCATAGGAGGAATTGGGAGAGGGGCAAGCTTTCCAAGATCAACAATGGAGGAGAGAGAAGAGGAAAATTCGTGCTTGCTCATATACCCCTTCCCTGAAAAATAGCCGTTACAGCAACTTGACCCAGAACTTCTGCCCCCGAGTGACCCCGGACGCGCCCGAGGAGCGGTACTGAACTTGGGCCAGAACTTTGGCCGGAACTTTGACCGGAACTTCCGGTGGGCCGGAATTTCTGGCCTAAGGTCCGGAACTTCCGCCCCTCTGAAAACTGCAGAAGCACCGATACGAAAACGGCAATAACTTTTTCATCTGGACTCCGATTTCGATGATCTTGGGCTCGTTGGAATCGCAACGAAGAGCTTTACAAGATCATGCAGAGAAACATCATCATCCATCATGTGAGGAGGAAACCACAAGAGGAGAGTTTGACCTCTCTTAGAAAAGACAAACCGATAAAACCTCCAACATAAAAAACACAACAAGATATTCATATAGAATCCGTTTTTTGATGAACTAGAGCTTGGTATGGATAAGAACACAAGATCTAAATCCTCACATGGATAAAAGCCAAATAAGAACCAAGAAAGATGATATGCCAAGTATGCAAAGGTTTGAGCTCTCCACAAAGATGCGCCCAAGTTACTCACTTGAGAGCCCTTTTGATAGTACGTCATCTATCCTATAACCCGGTCTCCCAGTAACACCATGAGACCGGTAAAATAGAAACCCTATCAAGATCATACCTTTGCCTTGTGCATTCCACTTCAGCTAGATGAAGATGATCTTGACTCCCTCAAGTTGGACCACCTTTCTTGATTGTGCTTGCTAGCACATGCTTGATGAAGACTTCTCCAAATACTCCCCCATACACCATAATGGGAGAGCCTCACTTAGCTCCGTCTTCATGTATCCACTTGCACTTCATCTTCTTCTCTTGATATAGATGATGGCTTGGAGATAAAACATGAATGTTCACTCAATCTTCTTTTCCAAGCCATGCTTGCAATAAGCCCAACTCTAGATGATCATTCTTCATATAAACTCTTGGATAGAACCCTGGTCATCATATAATCTTCTAGGGTCCAACACATGAACTCCAATCTTCTTCATGGACAAGATCTATAAAGATATCTCAATGCAAACATTAGTCCATAGAGATTGTCATTAATTACCAAAACCACACATGAGGGCACATGCACTTTCACTTGTGCATCCAAATCATTGAGACAAATATCCTTGCCATTTGTGTCCACCATACCTACCTACATGTGGTATTTCCTAGCCACTCCAAGTAAATTTTTCGTGTGCTACCTTTAAATATTCAAAATGTTATTACTCCTGTTCTGTGCCACTGCTTCCAAGCTCATGAGGAAGTAGTAGTTGGGTTTGTTATCTTTCATGCCAAATAAGCTTTCCAAGGACTTGTATGCTTCATCTACTTGTCCATTAATTTTGCAAAAAGAGCTGGCAGCGGGGTGCCCAACCCCATAAAAGATAAATTACAACCTTCACCAAAAAACTCTCCTCACATTTTGTTCCTGAGAATTCAATAAAACATCTGCATGTGTAAACAAAGGAGATAGAGGAATGATCTGCTTGCTGCAAAAATAACGTTCCTCATGGGAGCCGCTCTTAAAATTTGTTTCGTATGGAAGATATCAAGAACTCTACTACCATTCGTTGACCATAGTATGCACCACTCTAAAAAATATTTTTATGTCTCCATACGCTTTCAAAAACTAAAAAGCTCTAGCACAAGATTAATCTCTGCTTCCCTCTGCGAAGGGCCTCTCTTTTACTTTTATGTTGAGTCAGTTTTCCTTTCCCAATCTTTACCTCTCAAGCAAACACATAGTATCAATTTTGGTGCAAGTCTACTACATTTTATCTTTACGTTTAATTGTGAAAAAATTGTATTGACATTATCCAATGATAAGTATGTTACAAGTTGAAGCTTTTGCTGAAAACTTAAATCTTCCTCTGTGTTGGTTAAACACCTTTTTCAAAAGTATATTGCTTTGTGAGCTACTAAGCATGACGAGTTTTATAATTTTCAAGTCTCCAAAGTACTATCCATGAAAAGTTCTTGCTTAGATGTTATACATGGTTAATTATTGTTTACTTCATTTCAAAGTAAACCATTGTCTTGGATCACTTCATTCAGTTCATATGCTTTCCATTATTATTTGATCAAGATTGTGTTAGTAGCATGTCACTTCAAAAATTATTTTTGTTATCATTTACCTACTCGAGGACGAGCAGGAATTAAGCTTGGGGATGCTGATACGTTTGAGACGTATCTATAATTTTTGATGTTCCATGCTTATTTTATAACAATGCCACATGTGTTTATTGTGTTTTTATATCATTTTGGCATATTTTATTGGACTAACCTATTAACCCAGTGCCCAGTGCCAGTTTATGTTTATTATGTCTGTGCATTGCAGAAAAGGTTCAAAATCCAAAGTACTCAGAAAAATCCAAAAAAATTACGGAAATTCATTTTCACCGGAAGACCCCGGGAGCCAGAAGGGGAGTTGTAGGAGGAGCCACAACTCTCAGACGACCCCCAGGCACGGTCCAGGGTCAACCGTGCCTGGGCTCCACCTGGAGACCTCGTCCACCGCCTCGCGTCGCCTCTTCTCCCATAAATACCGTCCTGACCTAAAACTCACGCACACTGAAGGATTTCTCCAGAAAAGTTGCAGAGCTCCACCGCCACCAAAAACCCCTAATTCGGGGTCAAAAGTTCCTGTTCCAGCACCCTGCCGGGACGGGGATTGACCCTCGGATCCTTCTCCATCGATGCCACCGCCTCCATGATGCTCCGTGACTAGTTCCCCCATGGACTACGGGTTCTAGCAGTAGCTAGTTGATACTCTCTCCCATGTTTTTCAATACAATGATCTCATGAGCTACCTTACATGATTGGGATCCATCTGATGTAATCGGTGTTGTGTTTGTTGGGATCCGATGAATTGTTACATTATGATCAGTCTATCCATGATGTTTATGAATTATTGTTGCTGCAATCTTGTTGTGTTCATTGCTTGTCACTAGTGTACGAGTGGCATGATCTTAGATTTAAAGTATAATTGTTGCTTTAGATTGTATCTACGAGTTGTTGCACCTGTTGCTATCCGGAACCCGAGACAACAATTGGGACAACCGGAGGGGATGGCTGTGACTTGAGGATCACATGTTTTCACCAAGTGTTAATGCTTTGCTCTCGTGCTCTATTAAAAGGAGTACCTTAATTACCATTTAGGTTCCATGATTGGCCCCGCTGAAACGGGATGGTTGGACAAAAGATGTCATGCAAGTTTCTTGTTTCAAGCACGTATGACTATATATGAAAAACATGCCGTACGTATGATTTATGAACTAGATGTCTATCATGAGTTAGTTACAATTGTCAATTGCCCAACTGTAATTCGTTCACCCAACACATGCTATTTGTTTGGAGAGTTACCTCTAGTGAAGCTGTGAACCCGGTCCATATTTAGCCACCAAGTATTTTCTGTGCCATTGCTTTTGTGTTACTGCTGCTACGTTACTTTGCTATTGCTCTCATATTACTGCTGCATTCATGTCACTTTTGTTACTAGTGCTTTTCCAGGTGTGCCTGAATTGACAACTCAACTGCTAAGACTTATAAGTATTTTTTGGCTCCTCTTGTGTCGAATCAATAAATTTGGGTTTCACTTCCCTCGAAGATACTGTTGCGGTCCCCTACACTTGTGGGTTATCAATCTCCCCTTCCGGCAGGGTGCCGGGAAGAGATTCAGAACCCTCCCGATCTAGGGTTAGGGACGGCGGCGACCTCGGATGTTTTCTGGAAAATATGATCGGGTATCGAGTGTTTTCGGGACGAAGACAATTTATAGGCGAAAGGCCAACTCGGGTGGGCACCCGAGGTGCCCAGGTGGGCCCCAGCCGCGGTCAACCCTTTGACCGCGCCTGGGGGTCATCTAGGGCCTGTGGGCCCCCCCTGCAGGTCTCCTTCGGGCGCAGTCTTTCTATCCATGTAAAATAATTCTCATAAATTTTTAGGCGATTCGGAGAAACTTCCCCGACTAACTTTTCTGAAACAAAAAGATAACAGAAAACAGGAACTGGCACTGGGCATCTTGTTAATAGGTTAGTTCCATAAATCATGCCAAAATGATATAAAAACATTATAAAAACATGTGGCAATGTTATATAACAAGCATGGAACAATAAAAAATTATAGAAACGTTTGAGACGTATCACGCACCAAATGCCCGCTCGATATCCTTCATGCAAGCCTCCTGGCACTGAGAATACCAAGATTTCGCGCTTCCTGTAGGGATGTAAATGGAGAGGTAAATGGCGCCACGTAATCCCATATAAGTAGGCTGGTAGTTAATTTTCTGAGTAAATGAAACGTTTTTTAAAACTGTTGACCAAAATATGTGGGATTATGTGGCACCATTTATGGTCCCATTTACATCCCTAGCTTCCTGGCACATGGTTTGAGATAGTCTTCACAAATGTTGACCATCTTAGATAGATGCCATCTGTTAGGTAGTAGCCATTGGTGTACTGGTGCCCATTGATCTCGTAGTTCACCGGGGGAGCATGACCTTCAACAAGCTTGGCGAAGACGTTTGAGCACTGCAGAACGTTGATGTCATTATGAGATCGTGCCATGCCAAAGAAGGAATGCCAAATCCAGAGTAGCCACTGCCTGAAATATCACACTACAACACTACAAGCTCCTTGATCGCAAATTTAAAAAAGTACAATTTTTTAAGGAATCCTTATAAAAGATCAAGCAAAAACGATAAGTACACACCAGCTATGATCACGTTGTTGGAAATTTGTGTGTCCCCAAGGAAGAGCAGCTAGAAACAAGCTATGATCACGTTTGGGTCTTTTTCATGTTGTTGTTGTTGCTCGAATCCCAGCCCACTTGATCAAAACTTGCAACACCGTTACATTTCTTTCCAAGATTTCTTCAGGGTTGTTGTCTGGGGATACGCAACTGGGTAGGCCCACGAAGCGAGACAACCCACGAGACCAAGGTGGGAGCTGCAAATCTCACCGAAGCTGAGCTTCGTCGAGCTTATTGAGGAAGGTGTCACTAGATCTGCCGAGCTTCATTTTCCACTATGCGAGACGACATATGGGGAGGTTCACCGGGCTAGGATGCCGCTCCAGCTCATACGCGAGAGCGGGTTCGTGGGTAAACACACTATAATCTACAACCTAACCAAGATATTAAGTGGGCCTGACAGTATTCCTCTCCCCACTTTGGCTGACGAGGCTACCGAAGGAGAAGGGGAGGCCCCAGGGTCAGGTTGCAACGCCCGTACCCGGCCCGCAAGCACATAAATTAGGCAAAGCTAGTTATAACTAATTCGATCAGATTTTACTCGTTTTGAACTAAAAACACATGAAGCGGGCCTGGGCGAGACGCCGCATGACACCCTTACCCCAGGGTAGACGACGACTCTCAAACACTGGCGAGAGGGTATGCCTAGGCATGGGCAACCGACCCGACAAGCAGCCCGAACCCAGCAGGGAAACTCGGGCTAGGCCAGGTCAGCTTGTGTTTGGGCCGGACTTCGACATGAAACTTTGGCCCGTTGTGTATCTCGGGCCAGGCTCGGGCCTGCGTAATCAGGCAATTTACATGGAGGCCTGCCTAGCTACCGAATACACCCGAACGGTGGACTACTCCGGCACTCCCTGTGATGCTCCGTCTCACTGTCACTGCCCAAGCAGCAGAAACTGACAAAACCGGCGCACGGCCGAGCTGGTGCACCGGCCCCCAAAAAATCGCTGCCGCTGTCGCTGTTACGGCGCGGCTGAGGCGAGCGTGCGTCGAGCTCATGGCTGTACGTCTCCGCCGCTTCCCCGCACGCAGCCGCCTCGCGCCTCCTCCTCTTCTTAACTTAACAACCTCCGCTTCCCCTCCGTCCTCCACCGCAACGACCTCCCTCCCTCCCACTGAACCAAACCAACGCCGGCCCCCACCCCTATGCCTCTCGCTGCCGCCGCCGCCGCATGCCCAACCCCGATTGGCCTGCCCCGCCCCTCATGCCGCGCCTCCGCGCATCCGCGCCGCCGCCGGCCGTTCCGGCTGGAGGCGAGCTCGTCGGCCTCCGCGCCGGCGCCCGCGCCTGCAGCAGCGGACGAGGGCGCCGGCGCGGGGCCGTGTCCCGTCGTCAGGTTCGACATGGCCGACTTCACTGTCGCCGACCGCGTCAGCGTCGGGCTCCACGGACGGGTCAGTGTTTAACGGAACCCTCGCTCTCCACCAGGGTAATTTCGTCGCACTTCTCCCGTGATGCTAACTTTTCTGTGATTGTTTTGTTGTCTCGTGCCGCAGTCCGACGAGATGATCTTCGAGGCCACCGTGCGCGATCCGGGCAGGTCAGCGGCGTGGACCACTCTGAAATAGTACGAATTCGTTGAACCGATAATCACTTCCCTTTCCCTCTGTTTTCTGTATTCAATCAGTGAGCTGTACGGGTCGACGGTGGTGTTGCGGCAGCTGACTAGCTCGCAGGCCAAGCGGAGGGGCCGGCGAGCGCTAGAGGTGATTTTTTTTGGTGTATGTTGGACTCGTGTGGAATTATCTGCAGCTGAGAGCTCGAGTGGGTTGTGTTGATCACAGGTGCTGAAGAAGCTGGCCCGTCGCCAGATGATGTACCACTCTTACGCGATGCAGGTCCATGGCTACGTCACCCCGAGCAAGGCCATAGAGGAGGGTGATGGTCCGCTCGTCTTGGTGCACGGGGTTAGAGCCTTTGCCTTACTTCCTCGAGTTGATTTTGTCTTAAGCAAATGTGGAAAGTGCCATTTTCATGTTAGTTGCTTTAGAGCTATCAGTCATTTTCATATCAGGATCAGGGCCTGCCAGCCGTTTAGGGTATTTCTAGATGCAACCGCTACTTTAGGTTTGCTTGGATTGAGCAATGTGCTGGTATATTCATTATGTAGACTCCTTTTTTTTAATAAGTAGACTCAAATTATTTTAATGCAGTACCATGGGAGTTACTCCTTGCGTCACTGGTTGCAACTCCCAGATTGGCTTCCAACCTTAGAAGCAACATTAGCATTGGATGAAGAACAAGTAAGGAGGGTAGGAGATGATTCCATTGGAGGTCCTGCTGTAACTCGGAAGCTACGTTTA
The DNA here is from genome assembly GCA_947311845.1 of Poa pratensis. Taxonomy (NCBI): domain Eukaryota; kingdom Viridiplantae; phylum Streptophyta; class Magnoliopsida; order Poales; family Poaceae; genus Poa; species Poa pratensis. The sequence continues at coordinate 43,973,649 of CAMZMU010000055.1, read as the reverse complement.
ATCAGGATATTGATGAGAGACCTTCTGATTGGTGTAAGCTTTAAAAGTTAATGATCTTTGTATGTACTCATTCACTGGTTGATCTGGATTGAAGATACATCGTTACTTGATGCAGGTAAATTATCTGCATAGCCATGGAATGGCACATACTGAGCTTAGATTGGAGAATGTTCATGTAAGCCCAGTAGACAAGCATGTCAAAGTAAGCATCATTTCCTGTTATTATGTTCTTGCAATCATGCTTTAATCACGTAGGACACCGATAAATCAATCCCATTTGGCCCATTTCATGCAATACAGTCAAACTGCTAATGATAACATTCATATTTCAGCATGATTTGCATCAGCATGTGGTGGTCACTGATCCAGATGCCGTAATCATTACAGTTTATAGTATATTTAAATCCGATTTGCTGCAATAAACAAGACTTTACTATAACATTCCACTTCTGAATTGTATTGTCCACTTTATGTATACCAAAATAACATGTCATCGTACTCTGTAATTATTTGAATCGTGCATATGAAAGCAATCTCTTAAATACTAATACACAGATGTATCTTTACTCTTTCTGTAGTCTTAACTGCTGATAAAATGCAGAACTACATTCTAAACAAGTAAGATGAATATCTCTGCAAGCTAAGGCTGTTACTTCTCGAGAAAATGCTATTCGGCTAATCCAATGTTCACTTAGAAAAAATAAATGCTGTGCATGGTTATTGGAAAGGAGATGAATAAACCATTCTGCCACCACTCTCATCTGCATTATCAGCGTCGTTGAAATGTCAAACTAGGATCTTTGTCTGTTTTACCCTGTTTTACAATCATTTATGTTGTTAGAATTGCTTTCATATTACCAGTGAGCAAATAGTTAACTTAGAAAAAGATATTTCAATTCATCACCATACATTTTTTTACTAAACTTGGTTTGGTTTATGAAAAATTGAGAAAATATATTTGTCTGTTTCATCAAGGAATCTATTTATGAGTTAAATTTTGAACCAGGAATGTTAGTGTAACATGTGCTTTGCATAAGCGTGATATGTGCATTATTGCTAGGAACAATTAGCAGCTGTCTCTTAAATGATTTAGGTGAGGCGTGCATGCAGGACAACCTTTTCCCCATGTATATAGCTGAGTACGACATTTGAACAGCCTTCTTTAAGAATGCTGGTGTCCAGATGTGCATTTGTATCACTTGCCATATGCATACTCGTCGTGTTAAGCCTGGAAATATTTGAATCGATAACCTGATACAGGTTTCACGGATGAAATGGAACTGGGAAGTGACCCCCCCCCCCCCCCCCCCCTATTAGTATAAAAAATATATTTGATTGAACCAAAACGATGAAGGTGACATTTGACTTAACTCTGCGAAGTTTGCGCATTCTGGTTGTCCCAATCTTTAGTAGCTGTCATTCCATCTAAATTTAAAACGGTTGATCCATTTCGTGTTTTCTTCATATTTTTAGGTTGGTATTCTTGGGAATGCTGTTGATTTTCATGACAGTGATCCTAGCAACAGTACAGTGGCAAGTAACAATGAAAGACAAAAAATGATGATAGCATTTGACATGAGGTAGGTTTGGTAGCTTCTGTTTGCAGTTAACAGTAGTTAATATATATACATGCATACTATTAGATGAAATATTAAACTATTTTTTCTCTAGATGCGTTGGCTTCATCATGGCAAAGATGGTTCTGAGAGAGCTCATGGATTCATCAACATTTCTAAAATTCAAGTCCTTCTTGAATAAGGTTTTTGTGTGCATTCCTCTCGAGTTATTCCTTCAACCGCTTGTCATTCCATCCTTGTTCTCGCAAATAAATGTGTTTGTCATTGTATGCCTATTACAGTATAAGCACTTTCATCCAAGCCCTTAAGGTTCAGAATGCTTTTTTGGTGAAACTTGCACGGAAATAAGTAAACAATTAGGGAATACCACCTAAGCTAGTAATAAGATGTATCGAATGATATATACATTGAATGCACATAATTTTCTTATAAGAAAAGGCTGAAGCAACCAGATAATTACATAATCATATGAAGGACAATGACCGATCGATCTTGAAGAAATTCTACCAAATATACAATCTAATTAGCTAGTGCCCCATTCCCTTCTGGCAGCTGGGCAGGCCAATATGGGCTCCATAATTGTTTTGGTATATTAGGGATTTGGAGCTTTGTTTTATTGCAAGATCTTAGATGTCCTTCTGACTTGCAATGTTATGGTCATTTAGGTCTATTTGAGTTTTAACACCACATGTTCATGCAGGCGACTTCAACTTTCTAATTTTCTAAAAATGTTAATAGTGGAACTAAGGAAACTATGATTCCATGATTAGTATCCTATATTGCAGGGAAATGATCCATCATGTCTGCGTGAGTTCCTTGTACCAATTCTAAGCCAAAATTCCCCATCTGGAAATATTGGCCTGCAGGTAAGGATTCATTTACGGTAATATTTACATGGCATATTATTTCTTGAAGCTATCTGATGTTATCGTGGTTTCTGTTGTTATTCCTTAGATGCTAGATAGGAACTGGGGTGCCGGTTGGAATCTTCTGGCCTTACTACTAGCAACAAAATCTGACAAAAGGATAAGGTAAGATTAATCCTACTGTTGGCTATCCTACAAGCTAAATTTGCAAATTTGGAACAGGTTTGATATTTACATTTGCTAATTCGAAATTCTTACTTTCTTGTATCAACTTAATCTACAGCTGCGTAGATGCACTGCGACATCCATTCCTTTGTGGACCTAAATGGCGTATAAGTCCAACTGTGAATGTCGTACGTTGGGGCTTGGGATCTACTGCTGTCCGCCTGGCTGAAGATTATATTTATGGACATCATCAGGTATTATTTTTCTGACATACTGGATGACTCAAGCTGCATCTCCATCCCAAATGTTCACAAAGTCTTGAGCTTCAAAGTGAACCTGACATAAGCGAAAGCCATCATCTGTCTGTAACTTGTATGAAAAATTGTGATGGAAGCCAGTTAACTTATAAAGCTTCATTTACCATGTTTACAGCGTAGACGGTTAGCATATTTCATTGAGTTGATGGAGGTGCTAAACCCGAATCCAAGAACAGAGGTAACTGTTGTGTCCTGCTTCAAATACCGATAAGTGATAGCACCTTATGCAATACTGTGTGAGGTGAACTTTGTTCTGAGCTAATTGTCTGCCTGAGCTTAGTTTTTTTCTCGAGATAAGCCGTTATAGTTTCTTGATCACAATGATTGTAGGGTGATGAGTTCACTTGATCTATTTGTTATATTCTGTCGTGTGTCATCATTATAATAAATTCAAGATAGATCATTTTATATTTCCGTATTTTGTTTTGCAAGATAGATGGTTCTTGTTATCAATGTATTTACATTTTATTTTATTTCTCCTTTTTGACTCATGTCGCTCTCTTCTTGACATGATTACTCATATATATTTCTTTCTGCTTTTGTTTACATAGAATTGGCTTCACCTCCTACCTGGTCGTTGGTGCCTCTTATACTGCACGGGAAGGCACATCGGTCTAACACTTCGTCAGCCTGCCCCCAGAGTCCTCATCACCGATGCATTCCTCACGTTTGCGGAAACTCCAGAGGCGGTTGATCCTGTTTTATCTCTGACCTCAGAAATTGGTTTCAAAATTATGCCAGAATCTGACTGGCCTCATGACAAATCTGGTACCCAAGGAATTTTGTCAGTTACCACATCAGCAAGGATAACTCCGGGAGGATTTATACCGATGCGGAGGATATTAAAGGGAGTAGGATTACATCTTCTAGCTATCTTCGTGGTAAATGGGGAAAAGATTCAAATATCAAGCAGCTGCCAGCTAGCCTCCCCTCAGCAAGCATTAATGTAGATGAAGACAAAGTCGACGTGTCGATGAGCTGTGGTTCGACTTTGAATGTCAATTCTGCACGGAAAGTGCTGCAAGAGGTCCGTACTCAGACCCCACCGGAAATGTTCGATTTGTCAAAGATTGTTTGTGGTACATACATTGATTCTAGGTTGATGATTCTTCGCGGTGTCAATGGGTCGGCTTTACTTCTCATTAGATCGAATCGTATGCCTGACTCCTGACTCTTGATGAGAACATTGTAATCCATTTTTCCTGTACATTATTGTATCTCTAGGTGTACATTATTCATTTGTAAAGTGTACATAATGAGGTGTGTAGGCCTAAGTTAAACAAAAGGTGTGTAGTCCTAAATCAGACTGCTACCTTTGTTTCTTGGAACAAGTAGAAAATATAGTCTGGTTTAAAAGAAATAGAGAGGGTTTCACCTGAGCTTGGGAAAGTACTGGCTGTAATGTCCCTTTTCCAATACTGACCGGAAAGTCAATGCAATATAGGAAGCACTATTTCTTGCTATGCAGCGAAATGATTCCCGCTAGCATGCGCTCCCGCCTCCTTGGATGAACAATAAACTGAAAAAATATTAAAAATGGTTTATTTGATTGGTATAAATGCAAAGAAAATAAGACGCATCGTTGATTGATTGACACAATGACCATGTACTAAGATTGATAGACAATGCGTTACTATCCACTTGTGGCCCGTGCAAACAAGAGCCGGCGGCAAACGTGCCGTTGTATAACGAACTAACGACAGGAGGAATGCAGACAATCCCGCGAGGAGAAAGAGACAATGGTGCAGCCGAGAAGAGAAAGTTTGACTCGTCATGCATATGACTGCTCGAATTGGATGGCCTCGACGGATGTATTCATGACCTCTCAAATGAGATAACAGGGACGGCGGCGTCGCCAAGCAGTTCTGTCGTGAGGCTGATGCCCGAGTCAGATTAGACTGAGGAAAAGACAGAATTACCCTTTTTCATGGATGGTCAGATTTGGTAGTAGACATGGAAAAAAACAGCGCGCTATTTCGGTGCTAATAGCCCGTTATAACACATATATATAAATATATATGGAGAGTTCATGTTTGCTCGCTATGATGTTAGTCAGGTCATAACACGCCATATCGCCCTAAAATGTCATAGCGTTAGCGCACTATTTACTTTTTCATGTTCTCGATCCAAAGGACCGACTTTTCATCCTTGCGAAGAAGAAGAAATTGCTTCCTGTTTGTCGTGGTTATGAACTGCGATCTGTTGGTTCCTCTTCTAAATCGGAAAATGACATCACTAATGCTGATGATTCTGAATAAGTAACTTATGCTATGTTTTTGCCCCATGAGATATTGATGTTAGGCTTCTAAACAATGGGAGAACAATTTTTGTATGTGGTTATGCATATATTGTTTTGATATTTGTTGACTCTATGCTTTATTCTTCTTGAAATTCTTTACTTTTTAGCTATACCTGATTTTTTTTTTCAAATCGTTATTTGAAATATCGCACACTATAGCGTGCATAGCATTTCGAGGAGGCCGCGCTATTTCTCATATCACACTCCTTTTTACCTTGGTAGTACTCCCACCTATACTTATGGAGTAGCGGGGTACTTCATTTTACGCATGTTTGTTTTCCATGGATTATGAAAGTTTGCACGCACATATCCAAATCAAAAATTTAAAGTGTAGTTTCCTAACATTTAGAAATTAGTTATAATTTATTCGTGACATTTGATTTCAGGTGTACGTGAAATCTATACTGAGTGCTTTATAGGATTAACAGAATATGCATCTTCTTTTTTGTAAACTCATCTCCAAAGAATCTCGAGGTCAAGCGTGCTTGGTTAGGTGCAATTTTGGGGATGGTGACCGACCAAGAAGTTCTTCCCTGATGCACACGAGTGAGAAAAAGCGTGCAGGAAAAACAAGTGTTGATAAGTTGGGCCAACATAGAGATAGTAGAGAGTTGCAATGGTAACGACCGCCAGGTAGGGGGTGGCCGGGTGTTATATTTAGTATCAGAACCGACCCTCGCAGTTACACGAGTGTGTGCGGGCTAGGGGCGCGAACACGTGGGACATGTGTCAGCACTGAACGCATGGATGTGTGACAGGAGGGGACGTTCGTGACTTGGATTGTCTGGATCAATTTGGGGATGGGTGACGTATCTGGAAGTTCTTCGCGGGCGCTCAAGAGTGAGATAAAAGTGTTCAAGAAACACTAGAGTTACTCCGTGGGGCCAGTATAGAGATCTAAGAGCGCTGCCAGGGCAACGACCACAGATCTAGGGGTGGCCAGGGTGTTAGAATGTACATTTGAATTACCCTATCATTGACACCATAGGAATGTCTAAGGGGCATTTTAGCCATTTCTTTAACCTCTCATGGGGAATATTAACATGGAATGTTGAGTAGGCCTCACTGGCAATTACAAAGGTCAACTTAACGAGGAAGGCTTCATAGGATTTTGTGGCATAGCTTACTCGGCCTTCACAAGAACATCAGAGGTTATGGATGCATCGATCGCAATAGAGGTTGAGGGTATTTCCTCCTTTAAAAAATAATAATAGAGGTTTCCTAGCCTTCATATGGAGGTCAGTGAGAACGTATCGTGTAATCCCATGAGTAGTGTATTGTTGAAATCGCCTGCCAATGTCATCATCATCCAACCCTCCCTATTTAGAGGCTTCGACTTTGCCGCTAATTAACAAACACGAGCATCTGTCGCAATAGTATGATGCACGCCCCAACCACACCGACCTGAACAAAATAGTTGTGCTAACATGCCGAGGATGAGGAAGCTTCAACTTGGCATTGAGCCTGGTGGGAGAGAATCGCAAGAGCCTTGAACTGACAAGTCCTACCACTATCACTGCCACAAAACTCCTAGTGCATAAAACACTAGAGATAACTGTCCAACAACCCGCGAACAAGTCACTAACCACTTCTCAAGTCAACCTAGCCGGCTCCTAGAATATGCCTTCAAAAAATGACAATGATGTAGGAAGCTCCACCACTGATTCTTCTAGGAAGACCCAGAACTACAAGTTCACCCTAGAGATTAAGACTAGGAGGTAGGAAGGAGGCACCCAAAAAGGGTGATGCATGCAACTTGATGGCAACGGCCAAGGAGTCCACCAAATTGTTTGAACTCCAAATCTAGAGTGTTGTCACAAGCGGGTTTTTCTCCCACAAAGATGACCCAGAGTTTACATGGAACACGAGAAAAGTGGTGTTAGCAATCTACTTCTTCAAGCAACTTGTGAATACCCTAAAATCTACTTTTCTGTCCCCAACTCCACCGAAGTAGGTGTTAAGTATAATCGCAGTGAAAGAAAAGTAGTTAGACCACTTGAAAACTATATAAAAGATATTATATATTTTTGGAATAATTAATGGCAGAATTTTGAACAACCATTGCCTGCATTCATTTATGAGAAAATGAACCGAGATTATGGGGCTTGATCACTCTCTAAAAAACATGGTGGTACAACATAACACACATTGATACGAGAATACATGAAATACAAGATGTAAGTTTTATGTCTGTCAAGCTATTGATATATGTATATGAGCATCACGTACTTGTATCAAACATACCCTGTATATGCGTAAGTTTGGTTGCTAATACTCCCGAAGCGAGTGGGTTGTTCGCACGTCAAGAATTAATTACAAGTGCATAATATCGTCTTAAGATTCATGACATGAAGTTGGAACCCGTGCTACAAATTAACTCTCGATTGCCACCGAGCTATAAAACCTCCCAGTTTTATCCCTAGTGGAGTTTCTCAAGAATATTTCCTACCGGCCTTCGTGCGTTTACTATTTCATTCACTTAACTAATAACACTATAAGTCCACTCCAACTAACACACATGTTTCCCCACACATGCTCTATCTCGTAGATTGATCATGTGTAGCATCAATAACGGGATACTAATACAAGTTTATAACATATTAAACACAAACATATGACAAGATTGAATCTGAATAAATCATCTAATAAGACAAAGACTACCATCAAGAATATACACTAATGATCATAATCATCATAATCATGTAGTGCGACTCATATGGCTTTGAGACAATGTAGCACATAGATAGTTAGATCAAGCTAATGCCACAAACATATAGTCAAGGCGTGGACTACTCCCTATTCATCATGCCACCAACACATACGGCGCAAGCTGCTGACATGATACCCTAAAAGGCCTAAGGCGCAACCTGGCCCGTACTTTGGTCTCTTGGGTAGTTTGAATGCGTAATTGAAGATTTCCTGCTTTCCTAAATTAAATAACAAAATAATAAGATTCGGTGCAAAATTTTGTAAATAAATAAAATATTATAAGAAACATAAATATCATGGCAAATAACAGAAAATTACTTTAATAAGCCATACATATGTGTTAGACGAAACTAGGGCTCCTATTGTGGCGCCAATTATTCCGGTCCACAAGATGTCCTAAGATTCATGACATGAAGGGCCCGTGCCACAAGTTAACTCTCAATGTCATGAAGCTATAATGCCTCCCAATTTTATCCCTAGTGGGGTTTCTCAAGAATATTTCTAACCGGCTTTAGTGTGTTTATATTTCATTCACTTAACTAATAACACTATAAGCCACTCCAACTAACACACACGTTTCACCACACATGCTCTATCTACTAGATTGATCATATCTAAAGATAACATCCTTGCCCCCCCCCCCCCCCCCCCCCCCCAGCCCGCTCCTCAGAGCTTAGGCAGTTCTGACCATCCGAAGTCGTTGAGATGCGATCCTGGCCGTCCGATCGCTAGCCTTCCCTGGTCGGCGCGTCGATTTCTACCCGCACGGAGCTCACCCCGAGTCGCTGCCGGTGGCCCCAGTTTTTTTGAGGACCCACATGTCAGCGTGTGGGGTGGATCGTCCCGACGTGAGTGTCCTACGCGGCCATGGGGGCGCGGTGGCATAGGCCGTAATTCGGTCAAGCCCCTATGGGCAAAATCGTCATTTCGCGTCTCAGTCATGGCGAGAGGACGGCGGTCGTCGTCTCGTGGCGGACAGGGAGGCGACGCCGGGTACCGACGTACGCGCGTGGCTGAGCAGGAGGCGACGACGGGTACGGGAGCTACAGTCGGCTGCCTTCTTCGCCCTTGCCATCTCTGCCCGGCGCCAGGCAATATGGGACGCGCCTCCTCACTTGTGGAACCCTAGACAAGATATTTCTCGATCTAGGTTTCCTAGCTGCCCCGCCGTCCGCGATGGCTGTCGTCTCCGCCGATTCAGAGCGGCGCCAAGAGAAGCACGCAGATGGGGAGATCACCGTGGTGGAGGAGGAGCCGCACCGCACCGTTGCCGCGCCAAGAGAAGGAGTCAGATGGGGAGGTCGTGGTGGTGCAGGAGAGGAGCCGCGCTGTGTCGTTGCCTCGAGCCGTGCCAAGACAAGGATGAAGATGGGGAGGTCGCGATGGTGCAGGAGGAGCTGCACCGTCACCATCGTCCTCGACGTGAGCCTCTCTCTCTCTCTCAGTTTTCTCCTTCTCCTGCAGCGGCTTTGAAGGGGAAAAGTAGGTGGTTGCTGGGAGATGGGCCGCCGTCCCCGTCTGCGCCTTCACCGCTGCTCCTTGCCATCATGTTCCATCCCGAGGAATCCATGGCGAGCAGACCCTTCTTCTGCACGTTCCGATCAGGGGATGGCTGGAAAATTGACAATGCCTTGCAGCACCGGTTCAGGTTCGTACCCCCACGCCCCCTTGCTTGATTTCTCGGTTAGATATGAGGCACCCATGTTCTTCCACTTTCTGCAACTCAGATCTGACATTTTGGTTTGCAAATTTTGCTCTATTTCTTCAGGGTTTAGGGTGCAGCAAGAAATCTTCATCACCCCAACCATGGAATCGGGTAAAACATCTTTGACCTTTTATTTAGCAAAATCTTTGACTTTAATATATTGAATATAACTTGAATCTATACATAAAAATAGCTATAAACGCTTACAAGGTCTGATTCTATAAGTAACCGAAGAAATGTACATCTGGTTTTTTAATTTGTACAAATGAGAATCTGTTTTCAGTTGTTCTATTGCTACTTGCAGTACTGCATATCATGCATATGTGACCTTAAGACATGAAACACTGGTTCTGTAGGTTGGGTAATTTCATTTGTAGCGCCATGAGCAGCATGGATTGCATTTCAGTTGTTATGTTGTTCTCCAATCAAACCAGCACATATTTTTTGGTATAAGCATATGCTTGCATGGTTACTGAATTTATGATTGTTCACCATTCAATATTTGTAGCTTAGTTGGTTACCGGTTTCCTTACTTTCCTTGAAGGGGAGAAGGGAAGGAAAGGCGTGAAGGCATTTAGGTTATACTGAGAGAGAACGAGCATTCCTATGGCCAAATGGCAAGATGGTTCATTGCTGTGAGGATGAGTGGATCTCCAAATATTCCTTCAGGTAGAAGAGCCTCTTGCCAATTTCATTTTCCAAAGCTGCGTTATCGAGAGCTCTCCTTTAGTTTTTAGCCCTTCATTTCTTACTCATAACAGATCTTTTCACTTTTAGGGTGTTATATGATTAAGTGGGCATCTCTCTATTTTGGCCATCGCTGAGGTGTTATATTGTTCTATTGGGTACAGATGGTGTGCAGCATATATCAGATGATACCAAGGTGTGTTGCCTAGCTTTTTTCATATGCATGTTCTCTGTTTTGAATTATTTGGCAGAATGTTTGGTTGAAAATTTGAATAACAATATCCTAAATAAATTGGATGAAAGATAGCTTTATTATTTTTGGCAGAATGACCGTAGGCGCCCTGGTCATCACAGTTCATTTGAATAACAATATTGTGTGCAATAGCTTATTTTTTGTAATATGGTGTGCTATGAATAAACAATAGGTGTAAAATTACCTACGGTCATGCCTATTGATCTATTGCTGCAGGATGCATCTCTTCATTATTTTTGATTCAGGTGTGCTATGGAATAAGAAGATGAACTACAGAAAGTTGGGCCCTAATCTTGATGTTCTAGAGGTAATGATTAGCCTATTAGTTGTAATATTGTTGTGTATGTGGATCTGGTAATAACAGCCTATTAGTTTTAATATTGTTTTGTGTGTGGATCTGGTAATAACAGCCTATTAGTTGTAATATGGTATGCTATTAATAAAGAATAGGGGTAAAAATGTAAAATTACCTATGCACATGCCCAATTTGCTGTGCAGTCTGGTTTGTTATCGTGTAGGATAGTAATTCTTCTCTGTTTTTTCAGGTATGCTATGGAAGAAGGCGATAAAGTTCTATAGAAGATTGAGCCCTAATCTTGATATTCTACAGGTAATGGTTATAATATTTCAGATCTGAAACAAGATCTTTCTCTTTGTTCAGAGAAAGGTTCTCTTGCAATCCTTATATGTTATTGAGGTTTTATTCCAACTTCTCTTTGTTCGGTACTGTATGAAAGCCCTAATTGGTAGTTCCTGCAGTACCTCGACAGTGTGGAGTCTCCTCTCAAGGCCTGGGTGTTGCGGAGGTCTCAGTAAATTTATCCGATCGGTTGTTGAGTTCGTGTGGCTGTGTAGGCTGCAAGTGTCGTATTTGATTCAGTGTTGTGAGAAATGTGAGTGCTGCCAGCTTTGGTTAATTTTTTTCCAGTGCTTACATTACTATTCTACTTGCTAATGATCATGTATATTACATTCAGTTTTCGTAACTTGAGTAATGGAGAAGGTGCATTTCACATAAAAGAAAAACCATAAGAAACAATTTTTTCTGTGATTATTTTCTATGCAGCAGTCATTTTCACTATATTGATGTCACTTCTCATATAGTTACTTTTAGGTTCCTTTTTTGAAATACATCAGTCCAGGACAACGATTCTTACAAAGTTCAGCTTTAGGTGTTTCCTAAATTCCATCCTATTTGTGCTGGATAAAATATCATGTAACGTGGTGCAATGTAATAATATTGTTATATCCACACAAATTTATAACATGCAGAAGATGGTCTCATTAAAGCCCATGTTGATGCATTTTTTTTACAGATTCAGACTTTTTTCTGGGATCATTTCTGAAATCAACTGGTAGCTCCATTTTTTTTTCCGTCCTGAAATCATTTATAAGTTCTGAATCCATGTTGTGAACCGTGTGCAGATTTACCAAAAAGACCAGCGAGGACACCAACTCGAGGATAGGGGTCGCTGATTTGTAGTGCACTGGCTTTTAGCGATGGCACGGGAGAGCACACTAACATAAGCGTTGTTGCTGCGACAACAGTTGTTGCAGTGGTCAACGACAGTGAGCCACGGGCCCACGGTGAGCTCATCCCCTACAGCTGCAGTTTATCTATGCAGATTATTCTATGTGTTTTGTTACTAAGAGTGTCTTTGTCATATTATTAAATCAATTATTATTTAGAATGTGTACCTGAAAGGAACTGTAGATACACGGTTTCAACATTTCATATTTGTATATCGAGTGAGGATCTTAAATTGATTTGCTACTAGAATGATTGCTATGATGAGATATAAAGAAATCATATTTCTAATGTTTCGCCAGAGATTAAAATGCCGTTTTACTTGGATGTTGTTTCAGTTCTGTTGCGGTAAAGATAGTGGGTCATCTGAAGATGGAGGTGCATTCACCACTGAGTGGTGCTTCCCTTGCTGCTCCTCGGATTACTTTTTTATGACTGCTAGCTGGATAGAAGGTGCAATCAGATTAGAGTCACGTCTTATTTGTGCATCTGTCTTAAGATTAGTGCATTCAGTTATGTGTACATGATGAATATTCCTTATCTTTATTGATGTTTGAGGCTTCGATCTTATTATCAATTGAATTCAACTGAAAATGATGTATTTTCTGAATTGTACCTCTGAATTTCCTGTAAGTTTCTCCCTGTTATTTATAAATGTGCTCTAATGGAGATAGCACAAGCTGCTTGTGGAATATGATATTTACAGTTTAGGTTTGAATCTTTCTCTCGCCTCAGCTAGAGGATTTGTTTCTTGCTGCACCTAAGTAGTAAGAAGTTGATTAGAAATTAGGTCTCACATATGGAATTGCGCTGCAACTGAATTGGGAATTTTACTCTTTGATTCCTATAGATGCTTTGGCACTTTTGCTTCTGACTTGCTTTTCGGTCGATTGCCATATTGTTGGATTTCTTTCTCATAAATAGAATTAATCTATATTGTTTAAATTTTGGTCTCTGCATTATTTTTCAGTCGATTGCACTATTGTTGGATTTCGTTCTCATGAATAATACATGCCACCGCTTTTTTGTTAATGTAGATTGTATCTACGTGGTAAAATGATATTTCTGTTAGAATATAAAGTACAACAGGAGAACACTAGATCTTGCTAGAATATATAGCCTGCTCTACGTGGTAAAACTAATTGTCTGTAAGGGATATATGTTTGCAGGAGAAGTACGCAAACACGGCGCGGGCGACTGACAAGCTGGAGGAGGAGGTTTTGTTCCTGAAGATGCATCTGAGTTTGAACCAAACTTGAGCAGGTCCTGCTGTCATTTACAGTGCTAGGTTGCTGCATTAATCATACATATGTTTGGACTCTGAATCTGTTTTGCAGGAGAAGCATGAGGCCGTGGTTGACAAGAACACCATGCTGAGGAGCAGATGCATGGCTGCAGTATCCACTTCTTTCCTGTCTCTCAAGGTACAGTTAAACTTGATTCCCGGTCACTTCTGCAATTGCACCAGTTGTAGATTTCTGATTTCTTGTCATGTCAGCGTTACATCAAAACATGTGCCTTTATTACATTTTAGCATCAGTAGTCAATCGCTAAGAAGATTAGCTTAAAATATTCGATATGAAAGCCCATGCCCAGGTTATGTACGTACTATCCTTCGGATTTGTTATCTCCAGCTCATTGAGTATTCTGGACTTTTACCTCCATTCTTTCCCACAGATTATGAATCCAAAAAAATGTTTGAATGTTTGTTGTGCCTACTAATTGTTCCGTCCAGAAGTTGCTAATTGATCAATCCAAGTGCAAAATTTCCATTAATATTTGAGAGCTTCATTCTGCCTCAGACCTGTTGCAAGTATCATGTATATTGTGTCCCATGTAGCTAACGGGATTAATTCAATGATTTGAGTGACTCAAACTTCCTGGATATCGAAGGGATTTATGCTACAGAAAGTAATATTAACTTTTGAGTCATCTATTTTGAAATGGGACTTGCACATACACATGGTATTTTAAAGCTTTTCTACCTAATTATATTTTCCATTATGGTTCATTATGGAAAATATAATGTTAACTAAATCAACCGATGACTTATTGTTCACCTACACATAATTAGATGCCAATGACTTGATACATGTCCTACTCAAAAAACCTTTATTTTTAATTGGTTCTATTGGATCTGTGGAACAAGCAGTATTGATCATGAGTTATGCTGAATTCAGTTATCCAATTATTTGCAGCTTATGAACTGTTCTTATGCATTGTAAATTTCATCGGGTACTAAAAAAGGCCTTTGTTACATTGCCTTGTTTCTTATTTCATTGACATAACAATGAAAATGCAGGTTCATGGAGAGCATCTTCGGGTCTGCTCGCAGCTCTGTATCTGAACATTGAAGGAAAATGATTCCAACCAATTAAAAGGAAAATGATTCCAACCAATTAAAAAAAGAATATTCAGTCCTTCATCTTAGGTAAAACCTTGCCTTCAAATATCCTTTATGACGTGTCGTGACAGCTTGGAAATAAATATTGTCTATAGCTAGGATAAGCTATTAAGCTGACGGTTCTCTGTAAATGAACATCTGAGCTCCGGTTCCTCATAGTTCGTGGCCCTGCATGAGAAAGCGGTGATAGGGCGAGTCGGAGAGCACATGATTGATGTCGTCCGCCTCGCCACTTCTGGTCCTCGGATTTTGCGGCTTGTGGGGGGGGATGGGGGCGGCATATATGTGCCGTCGACGCCTGTTGACACAGAGGTTCTCACCTATCCCTCATTGTCTCTCTCCAACTCTCAAAGTTCATTTGCGAATCCCTTATAGATTTATCATTTGCTTGCAAATCATCTCATCATATGTACCTATATCTATTTGTTCTCTTTTCTGTGCGCAAAAGATTCTTTCTCATCTGAACATGGGTATGGATTATATGATATGTCCGATCCAATTACATTGCTGGAAATTAGACTTTGCTGTTTCAGCTATGATTCTGTATGGTGAGTTCCATCTTTGTAATTTGTGTTTTGGACTGAACCAATCCTTTCATACATGGACATGGACACTGAAACTAATTTGTCATTTGATAAAAAATAATTCCTCATCTTACTTTGTATTTTGTTTGAACTGAACTAATTCTTTACTCAATATAGTCATCTCTGAATTTAAATTTAGTTTGTCTACTAATAATGTACAATTCGAAAGCAATGATCTTTAGATTTTGCGACTTACACTGTTTTAGTGATGTTTTAAGTATCAAGCATGTATGTGTTTTGGACTGAACCAACCCTTTCAGTTTTGAGAATTATTTCAGTTAATAATCTCATTTCTATTTTATATGTCGTTAGGGTATATGGCCTCTAGATCGCTGATCTGGTAATCTCTTTGGACCAACCTAGGTTCAACCGGGGCGAACTTCGGAGAAGAAGCTTTAGCTCGAGAACAGGGCTTCAAGAGGTAGTGTGTTTCCCTTTAGATTTTGCGACTTACAATTGTTTTAGTGATGTTTTGAGTATCAAGCATGTATGTGTTTTGGCTGAACCAACCCTTTCTCTTTTGGAATTATTTCAGTTTAATAATTCATTTATACTTTATATGTGGTTAGGGTATGTTGCCTCAAGATCGCTGATCTGTTAATCTCTTTGGACCAATCTGTTCTTATTCTTTTTTTCTTCATGAATCCATTGCATCTCTTTAGGCCTGAAGGTTAAGCCGTGTAGCTCACCATTCACACTACAAGAAATATTACATCAGCCCTTGGCAAGTAATTAATAGGTTTTATCTCTATATTCTTTCTCTGTAGCTCTTAAGGTTTAGAGAAATGCTTCACACAATGCACTACAATGTCGTCATATAAACCATGGGTCTGAGAAGGTAGAGAGATACAAATCATTTAATATCCATATTAAAATAAACTAGATTCCTTCAAAATAATCTTGAGAAATAAAATTTACGATAAACCTTGAATAGGTTGTCGTAGTCAAGCTCATTCCTCACATTATAGTTCTCTTTATACACTAATTCTAAATGTTGTTCGTTTTATCCTGACAATGATCTACAGACTGTTATTCATGTTTAGGTTAAGCAAAAGACATTCATGTGGCCTACTAGAGATATGATAGTATCTGCCCTTTACTAAAATGCTCCACCATTTTATACTTTTCGCTTCCATGTTTCAAGTGCCGCTGCGATCTAACAATTCAGTTTTATACTCAATTCTTCAGTTCACTAAAATTATGTTTAGTTATATGGAACATACTTATCTGATTGTCCCTATACTATTCAATGTTGATTTACTTCGGTTGATCAAAATTATGTTTAGTTAAATGGAACATACTTATCTGATTATCCCTATACTATTCAATATTGATTTACTTCGGTTTATTAAGACTATGTTTGGTTAAATGGAAGTATGGAACATACTTATGTGGTTGTCCCTATACTATTGAATATTGATTTACTTATGCAGTTGCACAAGACAAATATTGACAGCCAATCATGTCCGCAGGTTTCGCAAGAAAAAAGGTAAGGTTAAAACTATTTTATATATTCGGTCTTTTAATTCTGACCTCATAGTAAGTGTTATATTGTATTGTGATAATTCCAAAAGTAGGAAACAAGCCGTTCCCATCATTGACCCTTCCGACACGGCTTTCAGTCGATTAATTCTCGATGGTAGTGGCACAAACACATGCTTTGCAATCTAACTACCGGTAAATGTATTACTCCAACCAAATAACCTGCCTCTGCTCATCTTTCGTAGATCATCAGGTATACATCAACGAGAACCGGTCAGGAATAAATGCAGCTGCAACGCTGGATACTGCTTGGGATTCAACTGGCTCTGATGACACAATGTGAGTTACAACTGTTCTTTGCCCTATGATACATCTGCATTTCCCAAAAAAAATCTTTCAGATTTTATATCTTTGGCAGCTCCTTATTTCATCAGTCTGAATATGTTTTACCAAATGAGACACTACTTCCGTCAGCAAGCTTCCTAATCTCGGGTACTCACAACAATTTATGTAATTCATCCTTATGTTTTGCCAAGTTCTTTTCTAATGACAGGTTCAACCTCACGTGTACAGGAACAAAGATATATCATCCACTTCAGCTACACGCAAGGCTTTGTTTCTGGGACCTGACCATGCAACTGATGGGTACCTGCAAGCAGCAAAACCACTGAAAATGTTATAGGTATTCTGAATGACCTTTATCCTATAGACTCCTATCGAGGTGTGACCTCATCTTCTCTCTTCACTCTAGGTGTCAGGCATCATCGCTAAAAGATGTAAACGCTGGTCTGGTGAAGAAAGGTGAAGAAAGACGCGGCGTAGGGCGCTCTCTAGAGATATGCTACTAAGGTATGGGCAGACAATGCTTACTATGGTTTCTACCCACACAACTAATACTCTTGACTAACCTAGACTTTGTTTATGCAGATCAGACTTATTTTGCCTGTACATGGTGTATGCACGTGACTGCCCCGTCAAACCGTGGTCTTAATTTTTTGTTTCTGACATCATCACTGCCTATGTTGCCAAATGTCTCTCTTAACAGTTTTTGAGACCAACTACGGCTATCTCATGAAACTCATTAGGTGTTTGAGATCATGTTATCACTACCCAGCTTAGGTCAGTGGACTGATCAAAACTTATATAATTAGAACAGCTTCCATGTGGGCGCATATATAGTGTACTCCTACATGCAACTCTCATGAAGTCACTTATGTTATGTCAGTATGGTACTCATAGATGTAACTCTCATGAAGCCACCTTATGCTATGTCAAAGTGGTGTGAATTTCTCTATCACTTTCCCGATGTATTTGAGCGTTGCCTCATCTTTTTGTTTATTCAAGGTTTTGATAATAGAATGTGATGATTGTTGATTTCATACGATATCACAAATATGATTTCAAATCTATGGACTCCTGATAAATTCTCTAATCTCTCCCAACACGACAACAATTCATATCCTGTTTCGCTTATACATATGGATATTATTCATATATTTAGTAATCTGTACAAACTGTGAGAACCACGGGCAAAAAATTCAAAGAATCTACATGTGCCGCGCGGCGAGCCGCGCCGTTCGAATCTAGTATAGCATCAAGAACGGGATACTAATATGAGTTTAGAACATACCAGACAAAATATGACAAGATTGAATCTGAATAAGCGCGGTGGTAGCAAGTAAGAGTCGTGAAAGCAACACATGAGTGTGATTGGTTGTAGCTCTCTTTTTCATATGGGTTTTTTCACTCCATTTTGGACATTGCTACAATTTCTAAACGTGCTCGTGGCATGTACAATTTTATACTTACATAAGGATGACTCCAACGGGGCGACGCATCGAGTCCGCGTCGGTCCGTTCCTGTCCGCGAGGGCCAAAAAGACGGCCCAACGGGGCGACGCAAACGAACCGCACGTCGCATTTTGATCCGCCGCGCGTCCGCTCCGACGCATCCCTGGCCCAAAGGCCAGGGATGCGTCGGAGCGGACGCACGGCGGATCAAAAACGCGTCCGCGCGGTGACGCCTCGTGTCCGCCCCGTCCCCACCTGGCAGCGACCCCGCGCCGGTCAGCCTCCCCTGGCCCTGCCCCAGTCCTTTTTAATGGCAGGGGATAGGGACGGGCAGCCCCCACCTACCCCCACCCACTCACTTCACTCCACCACCGCTCCCTCTCCGGCGACCAAACCCCTCCCAAACCCTAGCCCTCCCGCCGCCCAGCTCGCCGCGATGTCGCGCCGGTGGTGGGGCAAGACCAAGAACGACCACGAGGCCTCATCGTCATCAGGCCGCCGCCGTCGCATGCGCTCGCCCACCCCGACGCCATCCCCTGAGCGTGCGCCCTTCCCCACCGTGTTCCAGCTCGCGCCGCCGGGCGCGGCGGTGCGCGACCGCGTCTACGTGCGCAAGGAGGACTGCTAGTGGTACTGGGACCACGCAGTCCCGTTGCCGTGGCCAGATGCCAAGCTCCCAGAGCATTGGCATCTGAACCCGCAGCGCATCCCCGTGCCCCCGATACCGATGAGCGACCGGGCACGGGAAGAGGAGATCGAGCGCCGCCGCCTCCCCCACGAACTCCGGAACGACCCCGCGTTCGCGGCCACGTCCTGCAACTGGACGGAGTGGTTCCGCGACGAGCACAACCTGCGGCGGCAGGCGCTGTACACGAGGGCGCCAACGCCGCCATCTGGGCGGTGGTCTCCGCCACCGCACACACTGCGCCGCGACGCGCCGCCGGTGCCGCGCCGCCAGATGCGGATCGGGTCTCCGCCACCGCCCCCTGCGCCCGTGAAGACGGAACCGGAGCTCACGGAGGAGGAGCAGTTGGAGGCCATCAGGCTGGACTCCCTCAGGACAATGGCGGAGGACGAGGAGCGGCGCTGGGCGCTGGTCCTCGCCCAAGTCGCCGAAGAGCAGCAGGCGGCGGCGGAGGCGCAGCAGGCGGCTGTCCTCGAGCCCCAGGAGCAGTGGTACGAGGACATGGAGGTGGAACTGCCGCCTCCGCAGGGGATGATCCCGCAGCGGTGGGTCTTCAACGGCCACGTCTGGGAGGTCGCACAGGAGGCGCAGGAGCCGCCGGCCGCCGTCCCGCAGCGAGGAGGGCCACCGGCGCACCTGTGGCAGGAGCCGCCGTACATCATCCTCGATGATGATGATGAGGAGGACTGTAACACCCCGGCCACCCCCAACTGGACGGAGTGGTTCCGCGACGAGCACAACCTGCGGCGGCAGGCGCTGTACACGAGGGCGCCAACGCCGCCATCTGGGCGGTGGTCTCCGCCACTGCACACACTGCGCCGCGACGCGCCGCCGGTGCCGCGCCGCCAGATGCGGATCGGGTCTCCGCCACCGCCCCCTGCGCCCGTGAAGACGGAACCGGAGCTCACGGAGGAGGAGCAGTTGGAGGCCATCAGGCTGGACTCCCTCAGGACAATGGCGGAGGACGAGGAGCGGCGCTGGGCGCTGGTCCTCGCCCAAGTCGCCGAAGAGCAGCAGGCGGCGGCGGAGGCGCAGCAGGCGGCTGTCCTCGAGCCCCAGGAGCAGTGGTACGAGGACATGGAGGTGGAACTGCCGCCTCCGTAGGGGATGATCCCGCAGCGGTGGGTCTTCAACGGCCACGTCTGGGAGGTCGCACAGGAGGCGCAGGAGCCGCCGACCGCCGTCCCGCAACGAGGAGGGCCACCGGCGCACCTGTGGCAGGAGCCGCCGTACATCATCCTCGATGATGATGATGAGGAGGACTGTAACACCCCGGCCACCCCCGGGCCGGGCCTGTCACCCCTGGCAGCTCGCTAGGATCTCCAGACTGGCCCCACAGATCAACACTAGTCTTTTCTGCGCACTTTGTCCTCACTCGTGCGCACCCGGGAACCAGTTCCCGGTCGGTCACCCATCCTTGGACTACTCCGGGCCAAGCACGCTTAACCTCGGAGTTCCTTCCAGACGAGCTTCCGGAAAAGAAGTTGCAACTTGTTGATATGAGTATTCTATCAATCCTGTTAAGCCCTGAGCCAGGATCTCACATCCTTCCCCCCTTAGAAGACCGACGCCCTCGTCGGTCGACCTCCAGTCCAGGAACTTCCCCTCTTGGTACACGTCTGTGCGCCCAGTGCCGGCACATGCTCCACATGTCCGCCGTCCCGCAGCGAGGAGGGCCGCCGGCGCACCTGTGGCAGGAGCCGCCGTACATCATCCTCGATGATGATGATGAGGAGGACTGTAACACCCCGGCCACCCCCGGGCCGGGCCTGTCACCCCGGGCAGCTCGCTAGGATCTCCAGACTGGCCCCACAGATCAACACTAGTCTTTTCTGCGCACTTTGTCCTCACTCGTGCGCACCCGGGAACCAGTTCCCGGTCGGTCACCCATCCTTGGACTACTCCGGGCCAAGCACGCTTAACCTCGGAGTTCCTTCCAGATGAGCTTCCGGAAAAGAAGTTGCAACTTGTTGATATGAGTATTCTATCAATCCTGTTAAGCCCTGAGCCAGGATCTCACATCCTTCCCCCCTTAGAAGACCGACGCCCTCGTCGGTCGACCTCCAGTCCAGGAACTTCCCCTCTTGTTACACGTCTGTGCGCCCAGTGCCGGCACATGCTCCACATGTCCGCGCCCCTGACCCGCACACGCCCGTGTTGCCGCGAGGGTCGGCTCTGATACCAAATTGTAGCACCCCGGCCACCCCCGGGCCGGGCCTGTCACCCCTGTCAGCTCGATAGGATCTCCAGACTGGCCCCACAGATCAACACTAGTCTTTTCTGCGCACTTTGTCCTCACTCGTGCGCACCCGGGAACCAGTTCCCGGTCGGTCACCCATCCTTGGACTACTCCGGGCCAAGCACGCTTAACCTCGGAGTTCCTTCCAGATGAACTTCCGGAAAAGAAGTTGCAACTTGTTGATATGAGTATTCTATCAATCCTGTTAAGCCCTGAGCCAGGATCTCACAAGGACAAGGAGAAGAAGTAGAAGCCCGCGAAGGCAAAAAATTTAGGCTAATATTTTTATTTTGAAAATATTATGTAAACAGGCCGTTTGTGGCCTATCTCCCTAACTATCAATGAAAAAGGCCCATATAGGGCCTGCTTAGTTGCAAAAAATACTACAGGGCGGACTTGATGCGTCGCCCCGTTGGGGGCACTGGCACCAAGGGCGGACTGGGCCTGTCTTTTTGGCTTGCGTCGCCCGTTGGAGTCATCCTAATACATGGCAAATATGAGAAAACATGGCTAGATGAATCTCAAAACATGATCAACCATGGGAACGGTTGACGTCTAGTCGAAATCCGCGCCTTCCACGAGTTGGTTCCAGTATCAATGACAGAGCCACCTGACAGAGCCATGGAGAGCTACCTTCATGAATGCCAAGCAGTTCAATTCAGAACCACGTCCCTTTTCTTGCGGGTGCAACAGAAAATCATGAATCATATCAGGATTACGACAAAATCTTGGGGCATTCAAGTCACCGAAGACCACCTGCAATCCTCCCGAATCGGTTCAACTGTTTCGTCCAAAAAAAAAACGAAAAAAAAGGGTAGCAGACGGTGCCAATAATTCCGGTCCACAAGATGTCACGTAGGAGTAGATCCGTCTGGATGAGCGACCGTCTGACCCTTGACAAGGAAGGTCGCTGTTGGCCGCCTGCCCCACCAACCAGCTGCCTACTGTCCATGCCAGGTGGGCCCGCTACACCCACCCCACCTACAAATCCAATTCTATTTAGCCCCTCCATCCCCACGCCTCTCTCTGTTTCAGTCCTCCGTTGCCAAGAGACCAGCAAGCGCCGCTCCCGGAGCGAAGCAAGGACACAAGACAGATGACGGAGATGCAGCACGTGGTGAAGGTCGAGGAGGGACGCCCGGCCGCTGACGGCCGGCCCTCCGTGGGGCCCACCTACCGGAGCGCCTTCGCCCGCGACGGCTTCCCGGCCCCCGTCCCCGGCCTCGACAGCTGCTACGATATATTCCGGTGAGCCCTCCTTGCTCTTCCGCCGTGCCCCCGGCTGCTTGCTTCCGCGTTCCGCTGGCTGATGGGCGGGTAATGGCCAAGAGATTAGTTAGTTATTCTCTTGGACTACTTTTCTTCCTCTTGGCGGCGTTAGTCAAAGTATTCGCGCGCTGATTCTGCTGATAAAGATGGTGTTTTTTCCCTTTTTTTTTTGCTAGCCATTTGTCGCTGTCTTGCTAGTACATGGAGATCGGGGTTCGATCGCTATGCCCTTTGCCTCTAACTAATTGCTCGAACCCTATTCTTTATGGCATTTAGGTAACCGTTGTTCGGTATGGTAGCCTGGGGATTTGTCCCCCCACCCTTGCACAAAAAAACCCTATGAAAGAAGTCGACATAACCCCCCTAACTATTGCCTTTCGGACGAGGAACCCCTATGTTTAAACTGGGGCACTTAACCCCCCTATGTTTGCAAAACCAGGCAATTTGCTCCCCTGACGGTGGTTTGGCGGTATTGAAGGCGGTTTTGGTGACGTGGACCGTGCGGCAGCTATTCCAGCGTGGCATAATAACCCCCTGCTACGACCGAACACTTCTGTTGACCGCTTCCTCACCTTGCGTCTCGGCGGCGACGGAGGCCAGCGCCCCCGTTCACCTCCCTGCTCTGCTTCCGGCAAGCAAATCACCTCCGCCATGCGGCAGCACAGTCACCGGAGCGGCGGCCGTCCGTCGTCGCCGAGGAGGACAATAGCGGCAAGAGCAGGACCTCCTCTGTGGTCATTGTGGCGCGCTCCGGCCTCCGGCGGTCTCGGCAAGGCAGAGGCGGATGAGCGGCCGGAGGCGCGGGAGGTCCAAGAACGGCGTACACACACGCCGCCATAGTAGAGCGCTCCCTCGAGGCAGTAGAGCGCCGACCTTCTCGGCGAGCTTGGCGACGTCGGCATCGGAGAAGTAGGACGACGACGAGAACGGCCGGAGATGCACGTGGACGCGGCAGTAGCCCGCATTGTTCTTGAACGCGCGGATCATGTGGTCGCTTTCCTGGTCCCTGCACCCGTGCGGCGACGAGCCTGTGACCACTAGCACGCGCGGCCGCTCCGGCGCGACGAACGTTGGGACTTGGGAGCTACATGCTGTGACACGAGCCTGTGACCAGCAGCTAGCACACGCAGGGACTGCCAGAGATACGTCAGGGGCGCACACACACACGGGCACGGCCAGAGACACGAAACGGCGGCCTCAGTCAGCTAGCTCGCAGCCTCGCACACGCGATGGAGGAGCAGAAGAGCTCGGCCGACTGTGGCCGTGGTCGATCAGCTAGCCTGCACGCACTAGTGCCGCGCCTCCATGACAAGTCTGGAACAGACGCTTGAGCTGGCCCGTCGGAGAGGCGGGCAGAGGAAGTCAACCAGATCGATCTGCTCAGGCGCCCTGGCCACCGGCTCGGCGGAAGCGTTCGCTTGCTCCCCGCGCACAGGCGGTGCACCGGCTGTTCATGTCGTATCCGCGTCCATGTCTATCACTGAGACCGTCATGTTGGGAGCGGGCGAGCCGCCGTGATCGTCAGCGAAGCGTATGGTGCAGGGAGCCGGGAGGAGGGCGAGAAGCAAGCGGACGCGGTCGTCGAGGTACAGCGTGTAGGCGAACACCGGCTGGCCGCGGCGCCCAGTAGAGGGCCAGACGAACTCGTGGCAGAAGTGCGCGTCGCCGTCGGCGAGGCGGTGGAGCAGCGCGAGGCACTTGGCGGCGACGACAAGCTAGTCCATGAGCTAAACCGGAGTGACGGAGTCCACCGTGGCCAAAACAGCCAATTAACAACCGGGGGGGCATTTTGCCTGGTTTTGGATACTTGTGGGGGTTAAATGACCCATTTTATAGTTAGGGGGCTTATCGTCCCAAATCTGAAACTTAGGGGGGTGATGTGGACTTCTTTCAAAACCCTATTCTGCAAGACATTCTTTTCTCTATTTTTTTTCTTCCGTTTGTGCGTATGTCGGATCAGTAGGTGGAAGTCGGCGGTACTGTTTCCTGTTCTTTACGATCTACGTGGTTGACCATGCAAACATGTCATCAGATTGAATTAAATTTCTCCGTAGCGTGGGTATGCTGATGTCAGAATGGTCAATGGTGTCTGCTTTGTTTCGGGTTAGTTAACTAGGAAGGAAATCAACTGAGCAGCCGGGTCCTTTGCACTTGCTCTGCTGACTTGCTTCTAAAATTCTTAAATCTGGTGACCTTTTGTCTTAGTGAGATTTTTCCGGTTCTGAGTTTTAATTATGTTTGTTCATAAACAGAATGGCCGTGGAGAAGTATCCAGACAACAAAATGCTTGGCCGCCGTGACATTGTTGATGGGAAGGTACGATTACTCCATGTACAACTTATATTCCCCTGAAATATAACCGCAGTAGAAACCTTGCTAAAATATGATTTCTGTGCTATAAACAAATAGGCCGGTGCGTACGTTTGGAGTACATATAAGGAGGTGTTTGGCATTGCAAGTAAAATTGGTAACTCTATTAGGAGCTGTGGACTCACGAAGGTTTGTTCCCTCATTTCTTTGTATTTGCTATTCTGTTCACCTGAGCATATTTCAGAGAGATGTTATGTTTTTCTCTCATCTTGAGTGAATACGTGAATTAAACGTTATGTGGACTCTTTATTTAGCTCATGGTTCACGATTAAACTGGGATCATGTCATCTCATGCCGACTAAAAAAGTTTAAACTGCATAATTATTCAGGGTAGCCGTTGCGGTATATATGGTGCTAATAGTCCTGAGTGGATTATCACGATGGAGGTAAAGTCTTGGTTCTAATGGATGCAGCATTTTTATCATTGTTGCAACAAGTAACTATTTTCATCGTGTTGGACTTCTGGAGTTTTTGTTGAAGCAATCATTGTTCCCTCATAAAACTTAATTCAGTTGCAATATTTATGTTGCAGGCTTGCAATGCCCATGGAATTTACTGTGTTCCATTATATGACACTCTTGGTATATATCCTGACATCTCCATTATATGGCATGGATGAGCTTACAGTTGTCTGTTCAGATACTTCTTAGTTCATTTTTCAGTTTTTTGTTGTGCATCAGTGGATTATAGACTTTATCATCTTCTCCTTGAGAAATAGTTCTCGATATTCATATGCTTGCACTATTTAAGGTTTCTTTAACCATGATCAAGTGCTAATCAAGTCTTAAAAGAAAGGATTGAAAGCCCTGCCACGTATTTGAAACATACTACAAACAAGTTATCTAATATAGTAATATGTGAGCAGAGTACTAAGCAATTGGAAATTCTTAAGTACTGATCCTTTTCCCCAGTTTGCACATTAGAAACATGTAAAAGAAACAACAATGATGGTACAGTTCGACCTTCTTACTGAAAATACTCTTTCTGTAGGTGCTGGTGCGATAGAGTTTATTTTGTGCCATGCAGAAGTTGAAATTGCGTTTGCAGAGGAGAAGAAAGTTGAGGAGGTATGTTTCCTTCATTATTGCACATCTAGAATTTATATGCTTTGCAATGTACCATGAACTGCTATTTTGAATATTTGGTATCCATGTCTTTCCTTTGGGGAGGATGCATATTGACTCCTATTTGGTCCGTACCTCAGGAAGTTGGAAACAGATGCATGTGAATCCATGTCTTCTATATACCTAACACCATTTGTTGTAGCCTAATCCGAGACAAGTCCAGTTCTTTTGGGCTGTGATCCTAGCTGGTTTCGGGTAGGGATGTAAGCGGCGTCCCTAGTTCTTTTCGGGTAGGTGACAGTACAAAGTAAACTAATCTGTAAAAAGATGCCACAACTAACATGACTGATTTTGACTATGGAGCGGAGCGGATCGGGCGCCACTTTGCATCCCCAGTTGCGGCTTCAAAAAAGTTTCTTGTTGCAGTTCTGCTCTGTCGAGTTCCATAAGCTATTTGCATCAATAGAAGCCGTGATTCATAGTAATAGAAAACATTCCATTGTCAACATAATTCTCTGTTGTTGAGCAATTGCCTTGTTTCAACATATTTTTATTTTTTCTATTTATATTTTGGGCCAAAATTAAGTCAGTTGTGAAGTAACCATGCTAATGTGTATTATGTTATTATTGTCCATCTTGTATCTCAATTTGGCAGCTCTTGAAGACATTTCCCAAGTCAACCGAGTTCTTGAAAAGTGAGTTTCACTTATTCTAGATATCTTTTATCATCTAATACCATAATGTTTGTACTGTGAAAATAAATATGTAACTTTGTTTGTAGCTATTGTGAGCTTTGGCAATGTGACTGAAGAACAAAAGGAAGAAATCTCCAAGTATGGGCTGTCAATATACTCATGGCATGAGTTCCTTTCTTTGGTAAGATAGGTTGTCAGCTTTGCATGTGGGTTCTTTTGAATACTATTTTCTTGAAAATATGAGTATTTCATCATGATGTGCACTTTAGTATCCTCAATTCTGTGAATGACTGGATAGCAAACATTTAACTTAATCTCATTTGCGGAACATCAGAACAAAGGCTTCTAATGGTTATTGGCTGCAAATTTATCAAGCCAGCCATTATATGTTCATTTGTTGTTACCATCTGTTGTTAGATCTCCTCAGAACTTCATATCTTGTTTGCCACTTGTGCTTGAGCACACATTACAATTTCAAACATGACAATTTCTATTTTCTAATTGATGTAAAATATTTAGTTATTTACTGAGACAGTCTTGTCAGCACAGTTATTAACTATTGTACTCTCCTCGTGGCATCTTATCTGCAGGCAGGTGACCAAGAATTTGATCTTCCAGTGAAGCAAAGGACAGATATATGCACTATAATGTATACTAGTGGAACTACTGGTGACCCCAAAGGTGTACTGATCTCCAATGCGAGCATTATTAGTCTCATCGCAGGTGTAGATCATCTGCTTAACTCTGTAAATGAGCGGGTAAGATGTCAGCAGCCATTACATCATGTGACTTTGCCTCTCCAGTGATTGACCTTTAAATTCTTACTACGTGATAATTTCAGGTGGAGGAAACCAACGTTTACATGTCTTACCTTCCTCTTGCTCATATCTTTGACCGAGTTGTGGAAGAGCTCTTTATGTTCCATGGTGCATCTATTGGATTTTGGCGTGGGGTAAGCATTATTACGTGTACACAGAATCCTTCTTGATTTTTCTTTTGGATCTGTGCTGACATTTAAGATATGTTACAGGATGTTAAGTTGCTGCTTGAGGATATTGGGACACTGAAACCAACTATTTTATGTGCTGTTCCACGTGTTCTTGATCGGATATTTTCTGGTAAGGGTCTACTTCAATCACTTACCAAATCTATTTATTATTAAAGCAAGGTTAAAAGGAGCTTCTACTACTCTGAAAGGCTAAAATTCCCACATTAATTGGAGGAAAAAGAGGGAGAGAGACCCACCACTGCTTATTTTGGTGCATAGTAATGAATACACATTCAGACCATTAGAGTTGTATCAGACATATACTCCCTCCGTATCAAAATATAAGACTCTCTAGCTAGCTTGTACACACATGTATGTAGACATGTTTTAGTGCAAGGTTCACATGAATCTTGCACTAAAACATGTCTAGATACATGTGTGTACAAGCTAGCTAGAGAGTCTTATATTTTGATACGGAGGGAGTAACTAATATTTCTGATCATAACCATTGTAGTTCAGCCCATTTTTTAAATGTAGACATATGTATGGGGAGTATGTACTCTCACTCCTCATGTACCACTTATATGCATGTTTGGTACTGTACTCATTTATTACTTCAAATATACTATAGTGGTAATCATTAGATACTCCCAAATGACTTCCATGAAATTTTTAATTGCAGTCACTATCTTTTAGCATAATCTGTGCATATACCTCTTTTATTTAAATAAAAGGAGTATTTAAAAAAAGTAAACATGCGTACTGCAATATACCCTACAGTTGTGTGGGAATCGGGCTAGCTATTGAAGTCCCATGGTTTGTTTCCATGGGCATATTATGAGATGTTTAATTTAATTTGTGAAGCAGCAAATTAGGAGAGTATACTGTATAGAGATATCATATGATCAGATTGTTTTTGAAGATGAAAAAAAATGTTGATCTGTACTTTAATAAGTTAAGCTGGATGTGTTTAAACTCTCTTGTTTTCCATTGGTTTTAATGGATTTAACTTGCTGGCTGGCCCAGTGATTCCTTTAGGTGTCTTAGTCAGATGTCCTAACCAATGGTAGCCTATTGGGCCATGGAATTACAGAATTGACCATCTCAACTCTTGTTTTATTCACAGTTCTGGGTTGATTTTTTTGGGCTTCGGTAATATGAAGAATTGGCTCCCACAATTCTTGTATTCACTGTTGTTCATGCATGTCCATGCATTAACTTGGTGCATAGTTTTTTGCACTATCCATTGTTGCAGTCTGCTTCTACCGTTCAAAGTTCAAAAGATTTGGAGCTGACGCTGAGATCCAAAGTTCACAGAATGTCATCCCTTTGCTTTACACTTTTTTCAGGGCTTCAAGCTAAAATTTCAGCTGGTGGTTTCATAAAGAGTACAATGTTCAATCTTGCTTACAAATTGTAAGTTTGCTAATCTCAGAGTGGTGTTTTTTCCTTGGGTAGAAGTGCGGAATACTTGCACTCTTAATATCAGAAACCCAATATTCCTTCTCAAGTGCACTTCATGCCAAGTTGTTCAATTATTAAGTGTCTGTATCCAGCGGAGAACCCAGGATTGGACCAGAGGAGTACTATCCTGGGCTTGGATGTGTTTTTTTTTTGAGGGGAGGGCTTGGATGTGCTGGTCTGTTGGGATTGAGATTGGGCCAAAATATGCATACTTACTCCCTATTTAATCCTAGCCCGGCCCAAGGCTAGCTATAGTTCTGATCGCATCATTAGAGAACTCACCTGTCACGACTCCAAGTATGACGTACACATCATGTTTTTCAGCAAGCAATTTAGAATGATGAGGGGAGTTAAACACACTGAAGCTTCTGCAACATGTGACAAAGTAGTTTTCAGTAAGGTAATTCATCTTGTCATTCACTGCTTCTTCACTATGTATGCTTCTGCCAATTTCACGCGTTCACATTTTAGAAATTATATTTGTGACACTCAGGTGAAAGAAGGTCTTGGAGGAAATGTCCGTGTTATATTATCTGGAGCCGCCCCACTTGCCACTCATGTGGAACAATACCTGCGAGTGGTGACATGTGCACATGTTTTACAAGGATATGGTACATCCCTTATTCTCTTATTTTCACATAAAGCAATTTTTTTTACTGTTATGATTGGCTCAAGTTGCAAGATTGCGTAATATTTTCTGCTCTACTCCAATTGGTTAGTAAACATTATTAATTTGATCGTATGGGTTAGATCTACCGTTTTCTGTTAAAGATAGCTCGTGTAACCATGTAATGGGCCTACGACTTCATACTTTACACGTAAATACATTACTCGTGGCATCAGCAATGTTGACATGTTGTTGGCATTTGTGATATATGGTGAATAACAAGTGTAGATCTGTCAACAGAACTTCATGCAACATGCACTATTTTTAAACTGGTTCGCAACATAAAGAAAGACTTATATATGTTCTTTTACCTAAATCAGGCCATAGTCCTTGATCTGCATGTGCTGATTTTTTCTGTTCGCCTTTCTTCTCCATTCTTACTATGACTTCTGGCTTGTTCCCTGTGATTTCTTCTCTTTTAGGTCTCACAGAAACTTGTGCTGGATCATTTGTCTCGCTACCAAATCAGATGTCCATGATAGGGACTGTTGGTCCTCCAGTGCCAAATATTGATACTCGTCTAGAATCTGTGCCTGAAATGAATTACGATGCACTTGCAAGCACACCTCGTGGAGAAATCTGCATCAAGGGAGAAACATTATTCTCCGGGTACTACAGGCGTGAAGACCTTACGCAGGAGGTTTTGGTTGATGGATGGTTCCATACTGGTACGTCGCCTTTTAATGTTTGAATTGTTGTCCGTTTTCACTATGCAGTTGCTGCAAAGGTAAAGAATGAAACATAAACATTGCCAAATGACTACTATTTCTTCTCCCCGGTAGTCCTAAATATTTAGGTATCTAAATATGCGGCAGTATATGTCCACACGGTAGTGAACGCAAGGAGACTAAAAGTTCACTCCAGTTAACCTGGGTCTATTTTACTATGATTGCAAGTAATTTTACTCGCCTTAGCCTGAATAACAGCACTACGGAGATCACATTTTGGCATGTTCATATTTTTAATAGTAACAGTTCCAAGGGGAAAGTCACTCCAAGTTCTAGTCTTGTTATTCACACAAACTGTTCTATGTTGTGCCTTACCCCAAGTGGAGTTTGAAAACATATTCTCTTCTGCTTACAGGAGACATTGGTGAGTGGCAACCTGATGGAAGTATGAAAATCATAGACCGCAAAAAGAATATCTTCAAGCTTTCACAAGGAGAATATGTGGCAGTTGAAAATTTGGAGAACATTTACGGTGTTGTTTCTGCTATAGACTCGGTAAATAGAGCTCAGTTTTGTAAATTTATATGCTATAAATGTTCAAAAATAGTTTATGCATATGCTTCATCCTATCTATTGTTGCCAGCATTGTTCTGTTGACACAATTTAAATATTTACTCCAATTTTGTAAACATTTGTCCAGATATGGGTATATGGCAATAGTTTCGAGTCATTCCTTGTTGCCGTAGTCAATCCTAACAAGGAAGCTCTTGAGAGCTGGGCTGAGGGAAATGGAATCAGTGGTGATTTTGATGCACTGTGTGAGAATCCAAAAGCAAAAGAGTATATTTTGGCAGAACTTTCAAAAACAGGAAAAGAGAAGAAGGTTAGATTGTTACTGTTTTCCTGTTTTGCTCTTTTCTAGCGATATTCACAGCTTACTCCAGTGCACACCATAACTTTCTGAATCTTTCTGCAGCTGAAAGGTTTTGAATTCATAAGAGCTGTACATCTTGACCCGGTGCCGTTCGACATGGAGCGTGACTTGATCACTCCAACATATAAAAGGAAGCGGCCGCAATTGCTTAAGTACTACCAGGTATTATTGTTGTGAGCCATCTTCAGCATAGGTTGTACGTGCATGGACGACTTGAGCAATTTGATTCTCTCATCCCTTCAATTAATCATCCTATGGAAATAAAAGAATCATAATCATCTTATGAACGGGGTGAACTTTTTCGCACCATCAGAAAACCAAGCCAGTGACTTCTTGGGTACTTCTGAAGTTATTAGTGTTTTATTTCAGCATTATTTTGGTCCCTGCTACTTTGGTGCCTTCTACAAGAGCATAGTCATCAGCTCTAATCTTGCATAAATTTGCAGGGCGTAATTGACAACATGTACAAAAGTGCTAAATGAGCTCGTCACGCCTTGTAGAAGAACGCTTAAAATCAAGAGTTCCAGCACTGAAGGAGCTGACAGAAGAACCAAACCCAAGAGTGCTACCTTATGCTATGTATATATTCGTAGTTTGGATCGAAGAAGGATGTAGCAGCCTTTCAGAAAACATGTTTTCCATATGTGGCAAACGGGTAATGCAGTAGCTTTGCAGGTAGACACCGTTTCCAGTTGTTTGAGCTCTGCAGTTCCATATTTTCCATTGTCCGATTAGCTAAAAACATGTTCCGAGTAAAACTTTAAGGCATTTGTGATGATCTGGTTGCCCTTTTCTTCTTGCTTGCATCGCTCTTGTAATTTCCGTCTGTGCTCGACGGGACCATTCTGTTCATCTAAACCTCGAAAATAGTACTCCTTGTTTCTCGTTTTGTTTCCCTGAGCAATATCCACTGAAGTACCACTACACCTCTCGATGAATGCCAGTCACAGACCTAAGCAGCGGTTCAGATTTGAGCTTTTTTGGTTGAAACTGGAAGGGTTCGACGACGCGGTCAGAGAGGGATGGCAGTGTGCTCCGAGCATTGTGGACCCCTTCCTTCGTCTTGATGCTTGCTTCAGGAGTCTGGCATCACACTTGCAAGCCTGGGGAGACCGGAGAGTAGGCAATATTAAGCTGCAGATTGCGATGGCGAACTTACTCATCCACAGGTTCGATGCAGCACAGGAGAGCAGGCCACTGACCGACGCGGAGTGGTGGTTGAGGAAGACGATCAAACACTTGGTGCTGGGCCTATCATCCCTCGAGAGAACGATGGCGAGGCAACGTTCGCGCATGCGCTGGCTTAAGGCGATGCCAATACGAAGCTCTTCCACGCGGTCGCCAATGGGCGGCGGATCAAAAATTTCATCCCAATGGTTAGGCACAATGGGGAGTTGATCACGGAGCAAACGCGCAAAGAGGAGGTCTTCTATGAGAATGCTTTGCTGGGTTCAATTCAGAATCGAACCACGACGATCAATCTGGAGGAAATTGGAGTTCAGGAGCACGATCTGACCGAGCTTGGAGATATCTTCTCTGAGGAGGAAGTATGGGCCACGATCAAAGAAATGCCAGCTGAGAAAGCCCCAGGCCCAGATGGATTTGTGGGGGCCTTCTTCCACCGGGCCTGGCCCATTATCAAGAACCATGTGATGGCGGCGGTTCTGAAACTCTTATATGGAGACGGGCGCACCCTCGGCAGATTAAACCATGTGATGGCGGCGGTTCTGAAACTCTTATATGGGAGACGGGCGCACCCTCGGCAGATTAAACCGTGCGATAATCACGCTGATCCCCAAGAAATCAGATGCAGAGGAGGTGGGGGACTATAGGCCGATTAGCCTAGTACATAGCTTTGCGAAAATCTTTTCCAAATTACTAGCTAATCGCCTCAGGCCGAGAATGGAGGAGCTCATCAGCAAGAGCCAGTCCGCCTTCATTAGAGGACGAAACCTTCATGACAATTTCATCCTAGTCCGACAAATGGCAAGGAAGATCAACGGAAGAAAGGAGGCAGGTGTGCTCGTTAAACTGGATCTCTCTAGAGCTTTCGATTCCCGCTCTTGGTCTTTTCTTCTGGAAGTTCTTCAGAGAATGGGATTCCCTGAGATCTACATCAGATGGATTGCCATCTGTTTGCGCACGGCCAGCACGCGGGTGGCAGTGAATGGAATTCCAGGGAGGAGGATTAGGCACGTCAGAGGGTTGCGCCAGGGGGATCCACTATCCCCGCAGCTTTTTGTGCTTGCCATGGAGGTCGTGTCTGCCCTGGTTCGGAGAGCGACAGAGGAAGGGCTGCTTGCGCCAATTGGAAATTGCACGCCGATCCAACGCCTATCGATTTACGCCGACGACGTGGTAATCATTGAGTCATGCGGCCTTATTTTGTACTGGCAATGAAACCTGTGCACCCAAGACAGCACCTGGCCTTTTTTTTGCTCGGTTACTGAAGCAAAAACAGGTAGTCTCTCGAAGTTCCCTGAAAAATAAAGAGTGAGGTGATCTGGAGGACGAACTGGAGCTCGTTTTTCTGGAAAATTCAAAACGACGTTTTCAGATCTGAGAGTGAACAGTACAAAATTCAATTTTCAGATTTGTCAGATTTTCTCTTTTTTGTATAGGCCGGAATACAAAATATTTCGGATTTAAATGTCGATTTTTTGCAGAACGAAAACATTAAATGTCGATTTAAATAAAATAAAAAATAAGGGCACCATGGAGCCCGTGCTCCGAATGAACAAAGAACTATGTTGGAAATATGCCCTAGAGGCAATAATAAAGAGTTATTATCATATTTCCATGTTCATGGTAATGTTTATTCTCCATGCTATAATTGTATTAACCGGAAACCTAATACATGTGTGGTTATGTAAACAACACATAGTCCCTAGTAAGCCTCTACTATACTAGCTCGTTGATCAATGATGGTTATGGTTTCCTAACCATGGACATGAGTTGTCAATTAATAACGAGGTCATGTCATTGGAGAATGACGTGATGGACAGACCCAACCAAGCATAGCAATATTGATCGGATCAATAAGTATATATTGCCATGTCTTGTATTGTCAAGTATCCTGTTTCTTTGACCATGAGATTATGTCTATCCCGGGTACTGAGGAATACGTCTTGGGGATTTCAAACGTCACTTCGTAACTGGGTGACTATAAAGGTGTCTTACAGGTATCTCCGAAAGTACTTGTTGATTTGCATGTATCAAGACTGGGATTTGTCCCTCCGTGTGACGGAGAGATATACTCTGGGCCCACTCGGTAATGCACATTCGGTATCGCTTGCAAGCACGTGACTAAAGAGTTAGCCACATGGAATGTTGTATTATGGAACGAGTAAAGAGTACTTACTAGTAACGAGATTGAGCTAGGTATGGTGATACCGCCGATCAGATCTCGGGTAAGTAAAATATCGTGAGACAAAGGAAATGGAATATGTTGACATTGTGGTTCACACCGATAACGATCTTCGTTGAACTTGTGGGAGTCATTATGGGTATCCAGGTCCCGCTAATGGTTATTGATTGTAGAGGAGTCTCGATCATGTCCACTTGTTCTCGAACCCGTAGGGTCACACACTTAAAGTTCGGTAACGCTAGAGTAGCTTTGGGATAATTATAATGGTGAGACCGAAGGTTGTTCGGAGTCCCGGATAGGATCCGGGATATCACAAGGAGTTCCGAAAGAGTCCGGAGATAAAGTTTCATATATAGGAATGTGGTTTTTGGGTTCCGGAAAGGTTCAGGAATTAACCGATATTGTATCGGGGTTTTTCCTGAAATGTTCCGGTGGGTCCCATGGTGGGGCCCACTATCCCAAACGTCCCACTTAGGATATTTGGCAGCCAAGTTCCTTCCTTGAGAAGTCTTGGCAGCTAGGTTCCTTCCTGGGGAAGCCTTGGAGGCTGGTTCCTTCCTGGGGAAGCTCAGGAGGCAAGCCTCACAGCTCCTCCCCACATCCTACATAAGGAGGGTACCATTTGGGGAAAGAAAGATTGATTCCTAAGCCGGTACACTTCCTCTTGCTCCTTTCTCTTGTGGTCTTGGCTTGGTGAAGCCCTGCCCGCGTGAGAGCTCACCGAACCACCACACCGTCGTGCTGCTGGTTTGAATCCCATCTACTTCTCCTTCAAGCTTGCTGGATCAAGAAGAGGAGACGTTGCTGAGCCGTACGTGTGTAAATCTCGGAGGCACCGCTCGTTGTGGTGCTGATCGGAGTGAACCGCATCAAGGTCTACACCAAGCTGCGTTGTGATTAACGTCCAACGCTCGTGTTCTTCGAGGGTATGTTGATTACCCTCCCCGTTACTTGCATCTCCTTAGATAAGATCTTTGGGTGTTGCTTCCGCATGTGAGAGAAAATTTTGATTTTCTGTCGCGCATATCCCTACAGTGGTATCAGAGCCGTGCTTTGCGTAGTTGCTTTGTACGGATAGAACACAAGGAGTTGTGTGGCGTTTGATATTTATTGTTGCTACCCTCTCGCGTGTACTTCTTGGTTTTGTGGCATGGTAAGATGCAGCGGCCCGGACCAACTTTACAGTCTTCGGATTGAGACCGGTTCTGCACTTGACATGCAACTGGTTTGCATATGCGGCTGGCGGGTGTCTGTCGCTCTTATCATAGTGAAACCGGATTTACAATGGAGGGCTTATAGAAGTTAATAAGCAACTTGTATTATCAGCGTTGTGGTTTTTGCGTAGGTAAGAACGGTTCTTACGCAGCCCCTAGAAGCCACGTAAAATTGCAAAAATCAAGGGAGGCGTCTAACTTGTTTTTGCAGGGTGGTTGTGATTTGGTATAGCCCAATTTTACAATATTTGTTGTATGAGATGCACATTGATTGTAATATTATTTTGTGACCTGCGTGTCATGAGATCGGCAGCCGGCAGGAGCCAAATGGTTGTCTTATTATTTTGTGACCTGCGTGTCAACTTAATACGCCATGTAATTGCATTACTTTATCGCTAAGGAGTTAGCAATAGTTGTGGATGCAACGTGATGGTGGAGGCAACCATGCATCTTGCTGGAGGGATGATGGAGATCATGCCGTGCGTTCTAGATGGAGATCAAGACGCAAGAAAAGGGCTATACCATATCACATTGTTTAAGCATGTGATGTTTATCCTTTATGCATCTTATTCTGCGTGTGCACGACGGTAGCATTATAAGATGATCCCTCACTCAAAATTAAGATCGTGTTCTCCCCAAGTATGCCACCGCCAAGACAGTTCTTCGTTTCTAAGCACCACGTGATGATCGGGTGTGATGGATTCTACGTTCCACACAACGGGTGTTGCTCGAGCCTAGCATGTACAGACATGGCCTCGGCACACAGGCAGATATACTTGGGTTAGCTTAACGAGCCTAGCATGTGCAGACATGGCCTCGGAACACAAGAACCGAAAGGTTAAACACGAATCATATGGTTGATATGATCAACATGGTTGATGTTCACCATTGAAGCTACATCGGCTCACGTGATGATCGGAGTTTGGTGTGGTGGATTTGGATCGTGTTCCACTTAACAACTATGAGGGATGTTGGTTTAAGTGGGAGTTCACTTGGTAATTTGATTACGCTGAACTCTTTATCATGAACATAGTCCAAATTATGTATTTGCATCATTCATTGTAGTCAATGGCATTCGTTTTCTCAACTACCACTAGGCTTGATTGATTGAGATAGATTAAACTGTTGGATATCTGGTAATTATCTTTACGGACTAGTACCGTACTGTGAGGATTGTCCTCAAAGTATCAAGTTAAGATTTAGTCCTATTGCAAACTTTTGGTAACCCTCCTGCTCAATGTATGTCATTAGATATGATCTATGAGATATGCATATATAGATGTGATCTAAGAGCATTGATTCCAGTTTAGCGTCTTATGTCATACTTGCCTCAGTGGAACTCAAACCTCAGAAATGTTTTTGAGCACTGAGTGTCTGAGAGACAATCCAGGAGCTGAAATTGTTTCAGACACAACCAATGGTTGAATGATATATGATATCAAAAGATTGGTTTGTGTGCAAATGACCAAGGATAATTCAGTGAGTTAACATGTATACCTAGATTGTCTAGGTACATGTCAATGTTGTAGACGCTTGGCGTCCTAAACCCCAACCAGTTGGGCACTGATAGTATTCTTGTTTTCCCTCCCTCCGTGCAATAGTAGCATTCTCATGAATTGTTCATGACTGAGATGGAAAACAGTATGGGTGATTTGATCACTATGCTTAAAAGACTGTTAAGAGTGGAATCTAGAAGAACGCCAATCATTTGATGATGGTAAAACTTTCAGACACGGGGAAACCGGAAGAGGAACTACAGAAAGAATCTGGCAGTAAAATAAAAGTCTGGAAATGTCCAGCTCAGGTATAATTGTTATACATGTTATTGATGTATTGTTTGTTGGTCAAACAATGTACTTCTTGGGTATAGTGACCAATTGTTGATCACAAGGATACCAGGTCGGTTGCTCTTGTTTGCAACTCGATGCAAGAAATACAATGGCCTAAGAGACCAACAAAGGATGTTATGGTGTGTGACAAGAACAAAGCAATAGTTGCTACGGTCGTCGTCATACATTCAGGATTTGGTGAAATCTTGACAAGTAACAAAATACATCTATAACACTGGCGCTAAACGTCGTAAGATTCATGATTAGAATTCCACATTTTGTGGTACTGCCGTCTAAGTCATATTGGAAAGAATCACATGAAGAGACTCCATAGTGATGGAATTTCTGGAGTCATTTGATTATGAATCATTTGACGCTTGTGAATCATTTCAAAAGGAAATGACTAAAGACGTCGTTCATAGGCAATGTTGAACAAACGGTTAACTTGTTGGAGATCATACATGTGATGTATGTGGCACAGAAGTGTAACCGTGGGCAGTAGATTCTTTTACTTCATATCCTTCTCGGATGTTTTGAATAGATATATGAGTATATGTTCAAACGATACATAAGACTGAAACTTTTGAAAAGTTCAATAATTTCAGCATGAAGTGGAAATCATTGTAACAAGAAAATAAAATCTCTATGATTGGATCACGGAGATAAGTATTTGAGTTACAAGTTTAGCGAACATCTGAAAGGTTGCGGAATTGTTCCACAACTTACGTCACCCGGAACACCATAGGTGTATGATGTGTCCGAGAGACGTGATCGAGCCTATTTTGACATGGTGAGATCGATGATGTTATTAATCTGCCATTATCTTTTGTAGTTGTGCTTTAGAGACTGTCGCTTACACACTGAAAAGAGCGCCATCTAAATCCGTTTGAACGACACCATATGAGATATGGCACGGGGATGCGATGCATATGTTTACTATTAGCTCGATCCTAAAACGGATATGTTTTGTTTCTTCGTTGGTTATGCCAAAAACGTTTTGGTATTCCTCGGCTACCGCACGTAAGGCAAAATGTTTGTCAGGAACAATGTGTGTTTTACGAGAAAGAGTTTCTTGCAAAAACATGAGTGGGAGGACAGTGCAGCTCGACGAGATTGTGAATCTTCGTCTTCAGGTCAGAGTGGCGCATCGGAAGAGGTTCCGGAGTTTCTCACTTTGACTGATACGGAAGCTTCTACATGTGATGTAGTAACTTCAGTCGAGCCAGCAGCTGAACCATGAAGATGTAGTAGGACTCACCCGAAACCAGAATGGTTATCGGATGGAATATTATTGTTAGACAATGATAAGCCTGCTACCTACACATAAGCAATGATGGGCCCTGACTCCGCTAAATGGCTAGGCGCCATGAGATCCGAGATAGACTCCATTTACGAAAATCAAGTTTGGAACTTGGTAGTCCCTACGGAAGGCGTAATGCCTACGAACGTATATGGATCTATAACAGATATGGATGTTTACATCCATGAAGCTTGACTTATGAAAGGTGTTTCTGTCAAGTTCAAAGAGTTGACTACGATGAGATTTGTCTCCCGTAGCAAGCTTGAAAGTCTGTTCGGATAAATCTAGCAATTGCTACATATATGATATGGCAAATGGACTTCAAAACAGCGTTCCTAATGGAAGCTAACCGAGGACATGCATTTGATGCAATCTGAGGGTTTGTCGTTGCATATAATGCTAGAAAGGTATGCTCACTTCAGAGTTCATTTTATGGAACTGAAGCAAGCATGACGGAGTTGGAATATTTGCCTAGATGAAGTGTTAAAATGTTTTGACTTCATCGTGGACGGCAAAGATGCTTGAGAATTCAAGAAAGTAAGTGGGAGCGCCGAGAAATATTTCTAAAACTTTATGTGGAGACATATTGTTGATTTGAAATAATGTATATTTTCTTAATACAGCTAAATCTTCATTGAAAATAGTTTTCTATGAATGATTAAAGCAAAGATGCCTACATATTGGATATAAAGATCTATGGAGATAGATTCCGATACCTAATATGGCTAAGCCAGAGTACATGGACATAGTACTGAAGTAGTTCGGTATGAAAAGGCAAGAAGTGTTCTTACCATGTTCATATGGTTGAAGTTGAGCAAGACTCAGTGTCTTCGACACATGATGAGCAAGAATGCATGATTGATTGGATCAATCATTCATACCATAACATGTACACAACCAGATGTGTCCTATGCCATAAGTGTTTGAGCAGATACCAGAGTGATCATGGATGATGATCACTGGACAACAGTGAAAAACTTCCTTAAGTACTTGAGAAGGACTAAGGAGTTGTTTCTCGTTCTATGGAGGTCATGATGAGCTCGTTGTAAGGGGTTACACCGATGCTAGACTCATGACTAATCCTGACGATTATCGATCTCAATCAAACTTGCTGGTTATTCGGAGACGCAGTAAGCTGGAAGGAGTTCCATGCTGGATTTGGAAGTGTTCCAAAGTTTAACACTGTGACGAATTCTACAATGATAGCTGAGTATATCGCCGCTTTGGAAGCAGCGAAGGAGGGTGTTGAATCAAAAGTTCGTAACTGAACTTGGTGTAGCTCCGACGAAGGTAAAGCTATGGAGCTCCATTGTGAGACAATGTTTGGCTCCATAATTAATGCGAGGAGTTAAGGTTCCACCAGAGATTCCAACATATACAAAGCTGATTCCACATCATTATGAATGAGTGGAGCGTGAAGACGCAAAGATATGCAAAATACAAACGGACCTGAGGTGTCATACCCGTTGACTAAAACTTCTTCCACTAGCCAAACATGATCAACACCATAAGCCCATGGGTGTTAGATCCTTACAATGTTAACTAGATTATTGACTCTAGTGCAAGTGGGAGATTGCTGGAAATATGCCCTAGAGGCAATAATAAAGAGTTATTATCATATTTCCATGTTCATGGTAATGTTTATTCTCCATGCTA
The DNA here is from genome assembly GCA_947311845.1 of Poa pratensis. Classification (NCBI taxonomy): domain Eukaryota; kingdom Viridiplantae; phylum Streptophyta; class Magnoliopsida; order Poales; family Poaceae; genus Poa; species Poa pratensis. The sequence goes on along the minus strand of CAMZMU010000055.1, from coordinate 43,932,874 downwards.
TAATTGTATTAACCGGAAACCTAATACATGTGTGGTTATGTAAACAACACAGAGTCCCTAGTAAGCCTCTACTAGACTAGCTCGTTGATTAATGATGGTTATGGTTTCCTAACCATGGACATGAGTTGTCAATTAATAACGAGGTCATGTCATTGGAGAATGACGTGATGGACAGACCCAACCAAGCATAGCAATATTGATCGGATCAATAAGTATATATTGCCATGTCTTGTATTGTCAAGTATCCTGTTTCTTTGACCATGAGATTATGTCTATCCCGGGTACTGAGGAATACGTCTAGGGACTTCAAACGTCACTTCGTAACTGGGTGACTATAAAGGTGTCTTACAGGTATCTCCGAAAGTACTTGTTGATTTGCATGTATCAAGACTGGGATTTGTCCCTCCGTGTGACGGAGAGATATACTCTGGGCCCACTCGGTAATGCACATTCGGTATCGCTTGCAAGCACGTGACTAAAGAGTTAGCCACATGGAATGTTGTATTATGGAACGAGTAAAGAGTACTGAAAGGATCGTATGGCCACCTAGAGGGGGGGGGGTGAATAGGTGCTACTCCAATTTTTTAATTCTTTTTCGATTAAGGCTTGACTAAAAGGTAAATTCTCTAGATATGCAACTATGGTGAATTTACCTATATGACAAGTTAAGTCTAAACAAGATAAGATACAAGTAGTAAATAACTAGAAAGGATTAACCGATAGGAAAGCACGCGGAGACAAGAATGTATTCCCGAGTTCCTCCTTTTTAGGGGAGTACGTCTCGTTGGAGGGGTGTGAGCTTCAAACTCAAGATGCCACAAAAGGCTTCACCCTATTCTCCGATGAACCTCGCACAAAAGCTCGGTCCACCTTTCTTTATCGGAATCCTCCAAAGCGGAATCCGGAGCACAAAAGCTCGTTACAACAACTTGAGGCTCAACCCACAAAAGGATTGGGGGCTCTCAATCACCAACAACACCTGCTACACAAAAGTAACAAGCAAGTGAGAACAACAAGATGCCTAGGTTTTCCTAGTGGAAACCCTAGGCTCGAATCCCTCAAGTGAATGAAGGGGAAATGAAGAACACTTCGGTGGAGTTGTAGATCCGGGCCTTCTCCTTCAATCCTCCAAGTATGAGTGAGTTTGGGTGGAGGGATTGGGAGATACAATGATTCTTGAGCTTGCAACAATGGAGTACTTCGAATCTGGGTGAGCTCATCTTCTTGGAGAAGAAGCAGTCTTTATATAGGGGTCCCTGAAAATCTAACCGTTATGTGCAGAAAAACTGCACAGCGGTACTACCGCTGGGACGGTACTACCGCTGCCTGCTTCCCTGCGGTACCTAGTGCACTGCAGAACCCAGCAGCAGCGGTACCTCGCAGAGGTACCGAAGTTGCCAGGCAGAGCGGTACTACCGCTGCACGGCCCGGTAGTACCGCTGGGATCGATCGATTAAAATGAATGAACCCAGCGGTAGTACGAAGCAACTACCGCGGGGTACCGTGACCAATACAGAGAGCAAAAACGGCCTAGCGGTACCACTGGCGGTACCACCAGCGGTAGTACCGCTGGCTGAAACCAGCGGTATCACACGGTACTACCGCCAGGAGGAGTACCAGCTGTGCTGCAGGAGTCCCGCTCCAGGTGGAGCGGTACTACCGCTGCGACAGCGGTACTACCGCCAGACACAGGAATGCTCACTGTGCTGATTTCCAGGGTTACAAGCTCCACAAGACATAATGTATCAACGAGATATATCTGCAATTGTCAAGCGCACATTAGTCCTGATAATGTGTTGTCATTAGACTCCAAAATAGATTTACGAGCAAGTATGCTCTTTCAATCTCCCCCTTTTTGGAGTATGATGACAACACATTAAAAAGGTTGACAAAATATAGGCGGGCTCCCCCTAACTATATGCATTAGTAGAATTTTACGTTTGAATGCAAAATGCATATAGGTTAGGATCAACACTCCCCCTAGATTTTATAAACCGGGCAAGTTTATTGAAAACAAACAATAAGGCACAACTTGCACAACGGTAAGACATGAGATAAAAGCACATAAAGTCCACATAGGCTTACAATAATTTAAGGTCCACATGTCTTACCCCATGAGTTCAACGAAAGAAAAAAAATGAGATACAAGAGGTGCACAAGCGAACAAACACCAAATCGAGAAAAACAAGCTTGTGCCCTCAACCATGCAACTCCCCCGGACAACCTAATAGAACCATCTCCCCCTTGGCATCATGATTCCAAAAAGGGAGAGGCATAGCTAACGTCCCAAGAGGAAGTCACTCTTCATCGGAGGTGGAGGCTGCAGCAATGTCGTCACTTTTATCGGCTGAAACTGAACCATCCTCACCACTTGCATCACCCTCCGCATCATCCTCACCATCATCATCCTCAGAAGCTTCTTCATGAGCAGCGGATCGACCAACCTGAGTGCGAGACCAAGGGACATCTGGCTGAGAAGTGGATGCATCATCCTGAAGATCATAGTCCACCCAATCGCGACGGTGCTTGAGCCAATCAGCTTCTGCAGTAATTCTATCCTCAGACCCGGCCTTAACCGGAACGCCTAAGTGCTCAAAACGCTGACGGTTGAGTTGACGCTCTTTCTTGTTCCTCTCATGTTCTTTATAGGCCCTCTTGTCAGCATCATCAATGCGGCAAAAGATGGTCTTTACAGCACCAGCCAGCCACTTCTTGAACCCATTGTCTTGAGCATTTGCCTTGGGGGGAAGTTCAAACAAGGGATCATCCTCATCATCATTGGAACTTTCTTGTTCAGCGGGAATAAGTGGAGGAAGATGTTTCTTTATGCTCAGCTCCTTGACCTTGTGGTCGGTGGGATCCTCCTCATTGTCCAAAAGAGCCAACGGAAGCTTCTTCTTGACCCACGTGGAAATGATCAATTGCATAATGTGAGCCCCAAATATAGAAGGTCGCCTTTTCATCACCACAGCATACAATTCATGCCATATGATGTCCATCACATCCAGCTTCTTGCCTTGCCCAACCATGATAGAGGATTCAAACATAAGATCAATGAGTTTGCCATGGATTTGGTCAAAGTTTCCCACACGAGGCATAACGGTGTTGCGGTAGATCCGATGCATGATGTCCCAAACCTTTAGCAAATTCTTTTGGAACCCCACCATGGCACGTCCTTGGATGTATAAGTCAAAGAGGACCTCGTGCTTCATCGGATTTGAGTTATAGTTGATGCGAAAGAATTGTTGCTGAGCATCTTCATTCAACACAAACCCATTTTCAGCCAACCCAAGAAGAGAAGCAAAATCAGCCCATGTGGCCTCAAGAACCTCATCTTTTGACATCCATTTAATCCGTCTTGGCTCATCCGCGAAGAAGTGAACGGTGGCAAAGAATTGCATGACAAGGTGATCATTGAAATTCTGCTGCAGCCCAATATAGTCATAGATCCCAAACTCTTTGCAAATCTCAATAGCATCGCCAAAATACCGAAGGTGCTTCTCCATGTGATCGGTGTCAATGCAAAACTGTTCACAAACCTTGGTCTTGTGCTTGGGAAGGACTTCATAAAAGATCTTCTCTTGAAACAGATTGTGGAACCCCGGAGTGGTGTAAGTACGGAGCTTAGGAGTGGCATAGGGGTTCATCCTTCTTTCTTTGACAAAATCCCTTGATGACATGAGATTGAGCGACTTGCTCTGAGCAGCTCTGAGCTTTGCAGCATTTGACTTCTGACGGCGAGTGGTCTTTTCAGGCATAACTTCAGGCTCTTCATCTTCGTCAGCTAGGTCTTTGCCTGAACGAGCACGCTTAGCAGCCCGCTTGGTGTGACTCCCACTAGCCTTCTTACCAGCACCTGTGATAGCATAGGAGGATAGCAGGGAGATAAGTATTGCAAAAACATCGAGACCAAACGAAAAGAATCCAGATTGCACAGTTCTGGAAAATGCCAGTTCCAGCGGTAGTACCGCTGGTCCACCGGTAGTACCGTGGAGCGGTAGTACCGCCACGAGGGCGGTAGTACCGCTACCACCAGATCTAGCGGTTGACTTCCCGGTACTCGCTCGATCTATGGAAACTTCCAACAAAACTTTGCAATGAGGATCCTAGACTAAGTGCCATCTATTTCCTACAACTTCTACCACAAGAACTACGGAAAAACCTAACCCCATTGCATCTCAACGAATCGACTAGGTTGAGAGGTAGGAGTGAGAGATTTACCGGAGCTCATCGCGGAGGAGAGGAGGAAGAAGAGGGTGCTTTAGCTTCTTTCTGGCCGGAGAGGGGCTATCCAGGCCGGAGGTGTGCTCCCCGGCGACGAACCGTGGCGGCGGCAGCGGTGGGGTGGTTTTCGAAGGAGAGGGTCGAGGGTGGAGGGGATAGAAAAGAAACTACCCCTCCACGCCCAACTTAACCTCTGGTGAAAACGAACCCAGCGGTAGTACCGCTGACCCAGCGGTAGTACCGCCCGAACTGGTACTTACGGTAGCCAGCGGTGGTACCGTTCCTGGGAAGGAACGGTAGTACCGCTGATATGCCGGTAGTACCGCTACCTGGTACTATTGACTTCCAGCAAATTCTGGGAATTCAACGGTAGTACCGGGTACCTGGTGACTACGGTACCGCTCGAGGGACTGCTGTGCCTGGAAACTCCAGGCAACGGTAGTACCGCGAGGGCACCGGTAGTACCGGGCACTTTTGCCACGAAACGTCGACGGGTTGGTCACAAAGTTTTACAAATAGAGAGAGGTGTTTGTGGGATAGGATATTGGCTTAGGATAGAGTAAGTAACTGGGGGAAGAGAGGCAAACCAAGTTTGCAAGAATCAAACAAGAAAAGCCAAACTTGGTGCTCTCCACAAGATACACAAGAGGTCCAAATAAAATCCAAATAAACCAAATAAGATCCAACTCCTCACACAGAGGAGGGCGGTGGCCTAGGCCACCATGTATGAGTGTGTGGTGTGACACCGCGAAGATGTATCTTGGGTTCACGGCCACTACTCGTCATTTAAGCTCACAATTCATGAAATGAAAATAGAGAGGCAAATGAGTTCTTAATGTCGGCATAATGGGGGGAGGGATAGTCCAATAGATTAGGACCGCACTCCCCCTATGTCCATGCCTACATCCAAACCAAATTACTATTGTCTAATATGGGTAGGTATGCAAGAAGTCCACTAAGTCCAATTGCTTATGTCCACCACATTTAGTTCTCCTCTCAACTCCTTGAATCTTGCTTCACCAAGAGGCTTTGTGAACATATCGGCGAGTTGATGCTTGGTGTTAACATAGTTGATTGCAATATCACCCTTTTCAACATGATCTCGAATAAAATGATACCGGATCTCAATGTGTTTGGTCTTCCCATGAAGTACCGGATTGTGAGCAATTTTGATGGCACTTTCATTGTCACATAAAAGAGGCACTTTGTCACAAATGACACCATAATCCTTTAAAATTTGCCTCATCCATAATAATTGTGCACAACAACTTCCGGCGGCAATGTATTCGGCTTCGGTGGAGGACGAGGCCACACAATTTTGCTTCTTGGAAGACCAACTCACAAGAGACCTACCAAGGAATTGGCAAGTACCCGAAGTTGATTTTCTATCCATTTTGCAACCCGCCCAATCCGCATCCGAATAACCTACAAGATCAAAGCTTGTCCCATGGGGGTACCAAAGACCATAGTTAGGAGTATCTATCAAATATCTTAGAATCCTTTTAACCGCGGTTTCATGACTTTCCTTAGGACTTGATTGGAATCTTGCACACATACCCACACTAAACATAATATCCGGTCTAGATGCACAAAGGTAAAGTAAAGATCCAATCATAGAACGATAAAGCTTGGGATCAACTTCCTTACCCTTCGGATCTAAGTGTAGATCCGCCTTAGAGTCCATGGGAAACTTATATGGCTTGGCGTTGTTCATATCAAATTTCTTGAGCATGTCTTGAATATACTTGGCTTGACATAAGAATGTTCCTTCACTATATTGGTGGATTTCAAAGCCAAGAAAATACTTCAATTCTCCCATCATGGACATCTCAAATTCCTTGGTCATTAGCTTAGAGAATTGATCACTAAATTCATGGTTAGTAGAACCAAAGATAATATCATCAACATATATTTGGCATACGAAAAGCTCTCCATTTATCCTTTTTGTGAAAAAGGTGGGATCGATTACCCCAATTTCAAAACCATGGTCTACTAAGAACTCCTTGAGATGATCATACCAAGCACGTGGAGCTTGCTTGAGCCCATAAAGAGCCTTATGTAGTAAGTAGACATGGTTAGGAAATTTAGGGTCTTCAAAACCCGGAGGTTGTTTCACATACACTAATTCATTTAGTGGACCATTTAAGAAAGCACTTTTAACATCCATTTGATATAAGACAATATTATGAGTAGATGCATAAGCAATTAGTAAGCGAATGGATTCAAGTCTAGCAACGGGGGCATAGGTTTCACCGTAGTCGACTCCTTCGATTTGGGTGTAGCCTTGTGCAACCAATCTTGCTTTGTTGCGAATGACTTGACCATGTGAGTCTTGCTTGTTCTTGAATATCCATTTGGTTCCAATGACATTATGTGATGTGTCTTTGGGTCTTTCAACTAATGACCATACTTTGTTGCGCTCGAAATTGTTCAATTCTTCATGCATGGCCGCAACCCAATCCATGTCTTCAAGAGCATCATATACCTTGAGAGGTTCTAAGCTAGACAAACAAGAGACATGACCACAAAAGTTAGTTAATTGATTACGTGTGGACACACCCTTACGAATACTCCCAAGGATATTTTCTTTGTAGTGTTGGAGATGATCCAATGTTGATGCACGCCGAATGACTCGGCGTTCTATGGCTTGACCAATTGTTTCACCAACACGAACATCTTCATCATTTCCTTCATCTTGTTCATGGTCAACCCGAAGTGGAGTTCTTGGAGATGGGGGTTCATCATGTTCTTGGTTTCCACTAGAGTTGGGTGGGTCTTGACCATTATCTTGCTCATGTGGATGACTATCATGGTCTTGTTCTTGTATAGCTTGTTGATCAATGGTTGAGGTGGATGGTTCAACTTGAGTAGAACTTGTTCCTTCTTCTTGAGTGTCCATAATAGGTTCTTCAATAGGAATAAGTTCCCCTATGCCCATAGTTCTTATGGCTTGAGGTGGAGGTACATCACCTACATTATCATGATCAATATGCTCCGCTTGGGAGCCATTATCCTCGACAAACTCCACATTCATAGATTCTTCAACACATCCGGTGGATATGTTGTAGACCCTATAAGTATGGGAGTTTGCGGCATATCCAACAAAAATACCATCAAAAGTTCTAGATTCAAATTTAGCAATTGGGCAACCTTTAATGTAAACATGGCATTTGCATCCAAATACGCGAAAGTAAGAGACATTTGGCTTTTTACCGATAAGGAGTTCATATGGTGTCTTTTTCATGAGAGGACGAAAGAAGAGCCGGTTGGAGTAGTGGCAAGCGGTATTGATGGCTTCGGCCCAAAAGTTATATGGGGAATGAAATTCGGCCAACATAGTTCTTGCCATATCAATAAGAGTGCGGTTCTTCCTTTCGGCGACACCATTTTGTTGGGGAGTATAAGCAGCGGAATATTGGTGTTGTATGCCTTCCCCACTTAGGAAATCATCCATAGTGTAATTCTTGAACTCCGTACCATTGTCACTTCTTATTGCCAAAATCTTGGAGTCATATTGGCGTTGAACTAAGGTTGCAAAGTCAATGAATACTTTTTGAGTTTCACTCTTCCTCTTGAGGTAGAAAGTCCAACAATATCTTGTATAATCATCCACAATCACCAAACAATATTTCTTGCCACCAAGACTATCATATGTGGGAGGCCCAAAGAGATCCATATGAAGGAGCTCCAAAGGCCTCTCGGTGGAGATAATGCTCTTCTTGGGATGATTCTTTTCATGCATCTTTCCGGCTATGCAAGCACTACAAGGACGATCTTTGGAAAAATTAACATCGGTTAGTCCTACCACGTGTCCACCCTTCACAAGAGTTTGCAAATTTCTCATACCGACATGGCCTAGCCGGCGATGCCAAAGCCAACCCTTGTCGGATTTAGCCATTAGACACGTGGCGATTTGAGTGGTCTCTTTCGAGAAATCGACCACATACAAACCGTTTACACGAAATCCAACAAAGGCTACTTTAAGAGTTTGAGTGAAAAGGATGGTCACGTGGTGTTTATTAAAGATAACGGTGTAACCGACATTGCATAATTGACCAACGGAAAGTAAATTATATGAGAGAGATTCAACAAGTAGGACCTTCTCAATGGATAACTCCGGAGTGATCACTACATTGCCATATCCCAATACCTTAAGTCTTGCATTATTCCCGACGGTGACATGAGAAAATGTGAGTAATTGATTCAATAGGCCCTTTACTACTTCTTTGCTTCCGGTCATGTGAGAAGAGCACCCACTATCAATGAGCCATGAAGATCCACCGGAAGAAAAGTCCTACAAAGAATCAAGTCTTTGTTTTAGGTACCCATTGTGAAATGGGTCCTCTTTTGTTAGTCACAAGGGTCTTTGGAACCCAAATAGCATAGTGATAATCATCTCCATATGAAGTGCCAACATATTTAGCAAAAACACAACCATCTATAGATTTCATAAGAACATATGAAGGGTTGTATTTTCCCGCAAAGTCATTGTGAGTGGCATTGCCCCTTGTGGCATCACCACTCGCAATGGTAGTCTCTTTTGCTTGTGCGGGCTTGGCATTCTTCTTGTTCGTGTTCTTCTTCTTCTTCTTGGCAACATAACCAAGACCCTCTTTCCCTATGTGAGGCTTTTGCGCTTGCAAGAGCTCATAAAGAGGTTTCTCACCTTGAGGGCTAGAGGCCTTGGCAAGTTCATTCTTCAACCTAGCATTTTCCTCAATGATATTTGCATGATCACAAGAGCAAGTAGAGGAGCTAGGTTCATCAATTTTAGTAGATTGTATTTGAAGTTGTTCAAAAGACTTGGTGAGAATAGAGTGTTCACTCTCCAAGGCCTTGTGAGCCTTGGTGAGCGACCCTAACTCATCGGCTAGTCTATTATGACCAACACCAAATACGACCTTTTGTTTCTCTAAAACATTGTATTTAGCAATAGCATGGTCACGTTCTTTAATGATCTTAGAAAGAGTTTCATTTTGAGATTCATCAAGATTCTCAAGCTTCTCCTCAAGAGAAACTCGAAGTTCATGCTCTTCCTCAATCGCCTCGGTAAGGGAAGCGATCTCATTAGCATATTCTCTTTCTAGTCTCCCCTTTTCTTTAAGGAGATCTTGTGCGATGCCATATTGACTCATAAGAATCTCAAGCCGAATCTTGCTTTCACCTTGCAAGTTAGTCATCAAGAAATCCAAAGCAACATTTTCTTCCTTAACTCTAAGACTCATAAATTCATGCATTTCATTCATAGTCTTAGGAGGAAGGGAAGGTGATACCTCGGAGAGCTTGGCCATGAGACACGTAGCGGATTTGGTGGTGACATTATCATTGGGGGATTCAAAGAGAGAAGGGGTTGTCGATGAAGCAATGGCTAAAGCGGCCACTTCACTTGTGGTTGTTTCTTCTTCATCACTCTCATCCCCGGACATATATTCCTCTCTCACCACCAACACCTTGGAAGGTAGCTTCTTGTTGGGATTGAACTTCTTGAAGTAAGGCTTCGTGGGAGAAGAACTTGACGCTTCCTTGCGAATGAGTCTTCCTCCATGTTCTTCACGGTTCTTGTAAGGGCATTGGGCAACATAGTGGAATTGATCTTGACAATTGAAGCAAGTCTTCATTTTTGGGTTGCCTTCCTTGTAGCCTCTTGCTTTATGCTTTTTATCCACATAAGCTTTAGCTTTAGATGGATTTTTCCAAAAGTCCTTCGCCATGAGAGCCACATAATCTCTATGAGCACCCTTGAGTTCCTCGGGTGCCAAGTAACTTCCCTCTTCATGATCTTGGTCTTCATCTAGTTCCACAACCTTGGCCTTCAAAGCAAGTGAGGAACTTTGGGCCATTCCAAGAGCTCGGGCACGAGAGTCTCTAGCAATTTGAGCTCGGACCTTGTAAGATTGCATCTCTTGCATGACTTCATTTGAGGTCAAGAGGTCATAGTTGTGCTTCCCTTGGAGACTATTCAAGTCGTTCTCTTCAAACGGCATGAGGGCATTCACATACTTCCTCTTGATGTAAGTATCATCCACATGTTTAGCACCAAGGTCTCTAAATGCGGTAGCAAGAGCCTTGAGCCTTTGATACATCTCCTCATGAGTTTCATCATCTTTCTTGTAGAAGCCTTCAATTTGATTGCTCATGGCTTCATATCTATTTCTTCTCATGCTCTCATTTCCAACAAACACCTCCGTGAGATTGTTCCATGCTTCCTTGGCGGTGGTGCAATCTTCAATGTGATGGATGTTCTTTTCACCCACGGCAACACGGATCACATCAAGAGCGGTGGAATTTAGTTGAGCTTCAACTTCTTCTTTCCTTGTCAAGTCATTTTCATCCACCGGCTTGAATCCATCAACAATGATCTTCCAAAGACCTATGCAACCACTTTTCAAGTGAGATTTCATAGAAGATTGCCAACGGGTAAAGGAAGATGCATTAAGACTAGGTGGAGCTCCTCTTAAGTGAATAGGAGGATGAGGCACGGGTAGGTCGGGAGAGTATGCAAAAGGAACTCTAGCATGCTCTCCCTTCCCATTAGGTGTTTTAGGTGAGGATTCATTTTTATTTGAGTTCACCCCCGCTTTCTCTTCGACACTTACATCCGAGGGCTTCTCCTTAGGAAGATCCTCCTTAGGAGGAGCCTCCGGAGTTAGGGAGGAGTCGATACCCTTTGCCACCATGAGTTGCTCTAACATTTTGCGCAACTCTCCCATTTGAGTATCCATAGAGGACTTCAAGGAAGTGAAGTCCTCCACGGAAACAGAAGTGGGAACGATGGTGTCATCGGGTATCTCATTCCCATGTTCGTCGAGGGCCATATTTCTCTTAGGCGGTTAAGCCCGAATAAAGAGCCGAGGCTCTGATACCAATTGAAAGGATCGTATGGCCACCTAGAGGGGGGGGGGTGAATAGGTGCTACTCCAATTTTTAATTCTTTTTCGATTAAGGCTTGACTAAAAGGTAAATTCTCTAGATATGCAACTATGGTGAATTTACCTATATGACAAGTTAAGTCTAAACAAGATAAGATACAAGTAGTAAATAACTAGAAAGGATTAACCGATAGGAAAGCACGCGGAGACAAGAATGTATTCCCGAGTTCCTCCTTTTTAGGGGAGTACGTCTCGTTGGAGGGGTGTGAGCTTCAAACTCAAGATGCCACAAAAGGCTTCACCCTATTCTCCGATGAACCTCGCACAAAAGCTCGGTCCACCTTTCTTTATCGGAATCCTCCAAAGCGGAATCCGGAGCACAAAAGCTCGTTACAACAACTTGAGGCTCAACCCACAAAAGGATTGGGGGCTCTCAATCACCAACAACACCTGCTACACAAAAGTAACAAGCAAGTGAGAACAACAAGATGCCTAGGTTTTCCTAGTGGAAACCCTAGGCTCGAATCCCTCAAGTGAATGAAGGGGAAATGAAGAACACTTCGGTGGAGTTGTAGATCCGGGCCTTCTCCTTCAATCCTCCAAGTATGAGTGAGTTTGGGTGGAGGGATTGGGAGATACAATGATTCTTGAGCTTGCAACAATGGAGTACTTCGAATCTGGGCGAGCTCATCTTCTTGGAGAAGAAGCAGTCTTTATATAGGGGTCCCTGAAAATCTAACCGTTATGTGCAGAAAAACTGCACAGCGGTACTACCGCTGGGACAGCGGTACTACCGCTGCCTGCTTCCCTGCGGTACCTAGTGCACTGCAGAACCCAGCAGCAGCGGTACCTCGCAGAGGTACCGAAGTTGCCAGGCAGAGCGGTACTACCGCTGCACGGCCCGGTAGTACCGCTGGGATCGATCGATTAAAATGAATGAACCCAGCGGTAGTACGAAGCAACTACCGCGGGGTACCGTGACCAATACAGAGAGCAAAAACGGCCTAGCGGTACCACTGGCGGTACCACCAGCGGTAGTACCGCTGGCTGAAACCAGCGGTATCACACGGTACTACCGCCAGGAGGAGTACCAGCTGTGCTGCAGGAGTCCCGCTCCAGGTGGAGCGGTACTACCGCTGCGACAGCGGTACTACCGCCAGACACAGGAATGCTCACTGTGCTGATTTCCAGGGTTACAAGCTCCACAAGACATAATGTATCAACGAGATATATCTGCAATTGTCAAGCGCACATTAGTCCTGATAATGTGTTGTCATTAGACTCCAAAATAGATTTACGAGCAAGTATGCTCTTTCAAGTACTTACTAGTAACGAGATTGAGCTAGGTATGGTGATACCGCCGATCAGATCTCGTGTAAGTAAAATATCGTGAGACAAAGGAAATGGAATATGTTGACATTGTGGTTCACACCGATAACGATCTTCGTTGAACTTGTGGGAGTCATTATGGGCATCCAGGTCCCGCTAATGGTTATTGATCGTAGAGGAGTCTCGATCATGTCCACTTGTTCTCGAACCCGTAGGGTCACACACTTAAAGTTCGGTAACGCTAGAGTAGTTTTGGGATAATTATAATGGTGAGAACGAAGGTTGTTCGGAGTCCCGGATAGGATCCGGGATATCACAAGGAGCTCCGAAAGAGTCCGGAGATAAAATTTCATATATAGGAATGTGGTTTTTGGGTTCCGGAAAGGTTCAGGAATTAACCGATATTGTATCGGGGTTTTTCCTGAAATGTTCCGGTGGGTCCCATGGTGGGGCCCACTATCCCGAACGTCCCACTTAGGATATTTGGCAGCCAAGTTCCTTCCTTGAGAAGTCTTGGCAGCTAGGTTCCTTCCTGGGGAAGACTTGGAGGAAGATTTGGAGCCTGGTTTCTTCCTGAGGAAGATTTGGAGGCTGGTTCCTTCCTGGGGAAGCTCAGGAGGCAAGGCTCATAGCTCCTCCGCACATCCTACATAAGGAGGGTACCATTTGGGGAAAGAACATGATTGATTCCTAAGCCGGTACACTTCCTCTTGCTCCTTTCTCTTGTGGTCTTGGCTTGGTGAAGCCCTGCCCGCGTGAGAGCTCACCGAACCACCACACCGTCGTGCTGCTGGTTTGAATCCCATCTACTTCTCCTTCAAGCTTGCTGGATCAAGAAGAGGAGACGTTGCTGAGCCGTACGTGTGTAAATCTCGGAGGCACCACTCGTTGTGGTGCTGATCGGAGTGAACCGCATCAAGGTCTACACCAAGCTGCATTGTGATTAACGTCAAACGCTTGTATTCTTCGAGGGTATGTTGATTACCCTCCCCGTTATTTGCATCTCCTTAGATAAGATCTTTGGGTGTTGCTTCCGCATGTGAGAGAATTTTTTTATTTTCTGTCGCGCATATCCCTACAAAATAGTCTCTCGAAGAGCCCATATTTCTCTTCCTCTAGAATTGTAACTTCTTCAAGATATTATCTCAGAGCTCTGTTGGATTTTAAAAGCGTAGTTATTTAGCTCAAATTGTACGTAACGTGCTCGTTTAGCACTCAAAAGTGGGCAAATCATAACGGAAGATATCCAAATATACTTTATAAAACTAATTCATACCCCCCTCAAGAGATCGAACCCTAGTGATGCAAAAGAAAAAAAAACTCGCTGTACATAGTAATGATAACTCCGCTCATATTCCCTGGTTTGAATTCAAATCAAATTTCACCAAGAAACCTGATACTTTTTCCTTTTTGGATCATTGAACTAGTTCTATTGCTCCTGGTCTCTGCATCATGATCCCCAAAACCCAAAAAAATTACACGGTCAATTTTTCGAGCAGGGTCGAATTATGCAATGCAAATGTCCGTGTGTCTGACCGCACATCAAATTTACACAGTAGAACCATGCTGTTGGAGCGCGCGGGCACGCACATTGGGCTTCATGGCTCTATTTATTTATTTATTTATTTATTTATTTTGCACGTCCACATTAGACCTTGTCACCGTTTACCTTGGAAGATGATCATATAAGGAAAGACAAGGTGACCCTAGTGGCCGTATTGTCTAGCTTCTCCCTGCACATGTGTATCTTGTCCATCCGGCTAGGAACTCTCTCGCTCTTTCCTCTTCTATCTAACGATAAATTTTGTTGGTGCATCAGGCTATTCCATGGTGTATATGGAACCTGAGTATGTGACCTCCGCAACAAATCAAACAATGATAAAAATCATGAGTATGCACACATTCACCGGAACAAATACACACAAAAGTTGAAGGAATCGTAGAGAACTAGTCACAACGATCTAGCCTCCTAGTTTCATGGCCAACCACATTCAACAGAGTAGAAAATTAAAAGACCCGGTCGATACTTATATAAGGCAAAAAAGTGTGGCACTGGGTCCGTTGAGGTCTTCCTTGAATCTCATGATGAGAAAACACAAGAACCGGCAAAACTAAAGCCGTGAAAATAGTCATTTGATGGGAAACATAGAAAAAATCTCTCGGTCCTACGCGAACAAGTGTAAAAAGAGATTTAGACTGGACACTGAATATCCTCTGGGAATGAGAGGTGTATCAATGCATTACATAGAAATTTCGGAGGTGTCATTCCTTTTACTCTAAATGTATTTTCCTAGAAAAGAACCATATGGATCAGAATTCTCTAAAATTTATATGAATCTTACTATTACTAAATAATAAATATATAAAGGGAGCTGAGGAGAGCACCCCGGGTACTGTAGCACCGCGCGAAGCTACAATACCCCGGGTACTGTTCACACGAACAGTTTTTTTCTCTTTTTTTTTAAGACACTGAGATTGCCGTCCGGAGAGCGCCCCGGATACTGTAGCGGCGCGCGAAGCTACAGTACCCGGGTACTGTTCACGTGAACAGTTCTTTGCTCTTTTTTTTTGAATTTTTTTTTGTTCTCCCTAAAATTATATACGCGTCAACGAGTAAGTTTCATCCCCGTGAACGGTTTCGAGTTTTGTCAACTCTAACTCCTCAAATTTGGATTCAAATTCGTACAAACATTTGACTAATTTTGTGCTTCCCACAAATTATTACCTATACCTAAATACAGAAAAGACACTGATAATAGCGAGCTGAGAACGCTCGGGCACTGCAGCGTCGCGCAAAGCTACAGTGCCCGGTTGCCTCCGCGCCATCGATCGTTGATCCGACGGTCCACGTCCGACGTGCGCGCCGCTTGCTTGCATTAAGGTCCTCGCACTTTCCAAAAAATACGACTTGATCCTCCAGACGCCGCTTGCTTGCATTAAGGTCCTCGCACTTTCCAAAAAATATGACTCGGTCCTCCGGCCGCCGCATTTTTGCAACAAAACCCTCGCACTTTCCAAAAAAATGTAACTCGATCCTCCAGCCGCCGCTTTCTTGCAGTAAGATCCTCGCACTTTTCATAAATGTGCCTTAGTACTACGGACGCCGCTTTCTTGCAGTAAGGTCCTCGCACTTTCCAAAAAAATGTAACTCGGTCCTCCAGAATAAAACATTTTTGTATAAGAGTCTTATGTTTAAACAATTTCCAGAAAATGATTAATGTTGTAAAATCAACAACTTTAAGCCTGTCCATCAGAAAAATATGAATAAAATATCAAAATGCTCAGAACGACAAATACTAACTATTTATGACAAAATACAAAAAAAAATGAACATTTCAATTTGGTAAATACTTGGAGATAATCTAAAAGCATTTTCTCTAATTATAAAGTTAAATTAAATAAATACATCGTTCGCAATTAGGCTCTCGGCCTGAGCACCGCCGGCGCCGACGCGGACCGCCGCCGTTCCAAGCCTCCCCCCAACGAATAGAAGGCGACCACTTATTCCAATCGTTCCCACAAATTTCATAAAAATGTCCAAATTATGCACGATCACAAAATGCAAAAATATTTTAAATGGGAAGGTTCATCTCAGTGGACCTGCTCCAAACAAAATGTTCGGACTTTCCAACATTCTCCCACTCAAAACATACATTTTGTACCTAATGACAAAATTAATATTTCGATCTGTCGTCTTTTTATTCACCTCTACACGCACGCTGAAATCAACCAAAATTCCATAAAGTCTGCATCTTAATCAACAAAAACAGTGATACAGTACATACTTATATGACTTGATTTTAATTCTAAATTTTCTCTTAAAGGGCGCGGCGTGTCGATTTTAATTCTAAATTTCCTCTTAAAGGGCGCGGCGTGTTCGTCGCGCCGAATTCCACTAGTATCATTCAATCCAAAGATGTCATGGCGCTCTACAGTGAGCCACTTGTCAGTACATCGTGAGTATCGCTGGTAAGTTGGCATCACTTCTGAAGATACCCTAGCGAGCCCGTCCTTGAGCAGAGGACACGAGGCACATGATCCAACCAACATGACTATCGACTACGGACTACACTACCTAAGACACACGTCCACGTGAACCCGGGTGATCGATCGGTCGATTGGCATGCAGTCGTGAACAGAACATCATGTGTTAGGCGTGCGTGCGTGACCACTGCATTCTTGAGCCCCGCAACGAGCACGCCCCATTTTTAGACTTCTACAAGTCGATCTTCTTACAGTGTAGCTGTTCACTTGGTACGAATCTATCAACAGCTAACTGGTGTGTGGCCAAGCCGTGCAGGGCCCAGCTCAAGCACGTACGTACTCTGGCAGCTGGCCATTGCAACCTGTCAATCGATTCCGGTCGTCCCGGACTAAACCCTATTCCAGGACAATGGACTCGTCAGCGTACGTGCGAACACGTGGAAGAAGGACATATACACCGCCTCTCTTTCCGGATGTACAATGACTATGCACACATCCTATCCTACTATATATGGAGTACTAGTGTTCACTGAATGAATTATGATTGATTAGTCAATGGATACAATAAGTAGTTTCCATTTCCTAACAAGTGTTTATCATCAGTTCTGGCTATTGTGCATTAAGGTAGTGTATCTAATTGCTTTTCAGTAACAAGTGTCTATTATCACTTGTGGGTACTGTACATGTCTCGACTGAATCTTATTATTATATCCTGTTGTGTTCCTGACAACTAAGGATAATAATCCATTGACTTTTAGTGGATTGTTTAAATATTAAACATGATTTTTCTTTTTTGTTCTCAAGTTGTTGATGATCATTTGCTTATAAGGTCGCATAAGAACCTCTGTTTGTAAAGAAGAGGATTACCATTCAGATAATCCAGTTGGTAGATTTTTGTCACAAAGGGTGAGCTGTTGACAGTGTCTGAACTGCAACTTGAGCTGTCCCGGAAGACTGAGACTCTCATAACTACCTTGACAAATCAGATTAATGCAAAAAGCAAGTATGCACAAGAGCTTGAGTGCAAGTGTAATAAGATGGATCTCACTCTTCCAAGGGCCATGGAAGACAATGATTCACTGCACCAATGCTACCATGAAGGCACCCTCATGGAACTAGAGTAATGGAAAATCCTCATCTGCTACACTCTTTTGCATTGCCACCATGACCATGTCCACTGGTTTATGCTTTATTTTGTTTTTCTGCAGAAATGTGAAATATGCAGTCTGCTGCCCGTGAACATTCACGGGCAATTGCTCAAGAAACTGATCAGCTGAGAAAGCAGTTGAATGAGAAAGAGATTGGCATCAAAAGGAGATCCAAGAAACTAAATGAAATAGTTGCTCAAACTGAAATGGAAAGAAGAATGTTGGAGAATGAGAGGAAAAGGGTGCGAATCTATCACCCCTTTGTTGTATGTTACTCTTTATCATATGCACGTAGAATTATATATGCAATCTTAAGAGATAAATCAATGTCATGATGTGTTAAAAAAAAATCAATGTCATGGAAAGGTTGTCATCAAACAGATTTTAGTCAGCTATCTCTCCATTCATTGCTTTCAAAGCAGCACCTCCAGCTTCTTCTGTGTCGTATTCTATGAAGGCATACGCCTTTGATCTTTTTGAGTGTTCTAAAATGCTTGCTGAAATTAAATCCTACTATGAATGATATGCATGTTCTTGCACTGTAGGTAATCCCATAGTTACGGATTTATAGTCGCATAAACAATATAACTTTGACCATTGAACTCATTTTTGCCAAAAACTGGAAGCAAATGTCAACTAAGAATGTCTTGCTCTATGTCTCTTATTTTAAAATTTCTTGCATACAGCCGATGATATCGACTCGTGGCTGCGGCAACGATGACGACGACAACATCGACACGGGGCAACCACGACAACATGGAGCTGCGACACCGAGGAGTTAGTCTGAAGGGCCGGGACGCCGCGAGCTCGCCGGAATCGACGCCGTTGCACTCGCAGGCCGCCGCCGCATTCCACGTCGCCGGCGACGCTCCGTCGACCCAAAAGCGCGGCGCCACCAAGTACAGGCGCCCCGCGTCGAGCCGCGTCCATCGCGCTCACCGGCGCGTCCCAGATCGCGCGGGTGCGCCGCCGGCGAGGTCAACGCCGCCGCGGCGGAGCCCGCCCGCTGGTGACATCGCCGTGACGTCACACTGGGCTTGGGCTGGAGTAGCTGAGCTTCTTACTGGGCTCGGCCCTTTTAAATTTTTTTCTGTTCTTTTCTTCCTGTTTTTTTCTGTTCTTTTTGTTCTATTTTTCTTTTTAAATAAACTTTTATAACTTTTCAAATACAGCTTCAATAATTTCCAAACCTGCACAATTTTAATATGTAGACATTTTCGAATTTGAACTTTACCACAAACACGCGTCATACAAATTTGAATATTTTAAAATTTTAGATGCCTTTCAAATCTAAGTATTTTACTAACTTCCCGAAATCAAACAATTCATAAATATAAACCTTTTTTGTATTTCGATACATTCAAATCTGAACACATTTTGAACATGGCCATTTTCAAATTTGAATTTTTTTATAACACGGTATTTACAAATATGCCAAAAAAAAAACAACGCGAACACAACAATAAACACTCACTATTCACGTCATACGATCAAATTTCAAAGTTGAATGTTCCAAGATTTTGAATGCCTCTCAAATCTGAGCATTCAATGAACATTAAACAAATTCAAATATGAATGCCTTCCCAATTTTACCAATTCTGAAATTTAAACAAATTTTGCGTGCAAACTTTTTCCAAATTTCAATACAGTCAAATCTAAACAAATTTGGCTCAGCCCTTTTTTTCTCTGTTTTGTTTTCCTATTATTCAAAACTTTTGTAACTTTTCAAACACAACTACAAATCAATTCAGGCCAACTTTTTTTTTTTGAAAAAACCACAATAATCATTCCAAATACTTTGGAACCTTTTCCAAATTATTGCAAATCTAGAAAATTTAAATTATACATAAAGGCTCATTTGACACCTTTACGTCAATCTATAAAATATGGATTCCACAAATCTCTTTTGAATAAAAAAATCCACAAAATAACATCAGTAAACGAATTAATAATATCAGTAAATGAATTTCAACATTTCAAATTACAACGAGTGCGGTTAATATCTAGACAAAATCCAAATTGACTTCCTCTAATTTCATGTCTTTAATTTTATTAAATTTCAAGCAAATGGATGTATCTCTACAAATTCCCAATACAACAAAATGATCTGACAAATTAAGTACTAATTATTTATGTCAAAAAACAAATACGTTTCAATATTTCAAATTGGTGAATATTTGAAGAAAATCCTAATGCACTTCCTCCTTAGAACAATTTCTACAAGATGAAAGTATTTCTATAAATACCCTCACAAAAATAAATGCCGATTATTTGTGCCATACAATCAAAAATCAAATTTAAATCCTAATGCACTTCCTCCTTAGAACAATTTGTACAACATGAAAGTATTTCTATAAATACCCTCACAAAAATAAATGCTGATTATTTGTGCCATACAATCAAAATTCAAATTTACATATTTCAAAATCTTAAACATCTTCGTAATCTACTCATTTTACAAAACAAAAAAATGATTCGAATCTGAAAAACACACCAACTTGAACAATTTGCAAAATCTAAACAGCAATCATATTTGAGCATTCCAACTCAAATTAGAAATTTGAATATTCCAAATTTTTATATGACTTCCACCCCTGATCATTTGGTAAACACTAAAAGAATTAAAATTTGAATAAATTCCAAATTGTAGAATTTTAAAAACCTATTTGACCATTTCAACTCAAATCCCGCATTTACATATTTCAGAATTTTAAATACCTTCCAAATCTGATCATTTTGTTAACATTAAAATAATACAAATTTCAATACATTCCAATACGGACAATTTCCAAAATCTCATCATTCTTTCAAGCGCAAACTTTTTCGAATTTAAATAATACTCATAATTCAACAATTAAAAAATATATTTGGAATTCATCAAACGGGCGCGGCATTGCCACGCTAATATCCCTAGTTCACTTGAATGATACACAACAAAAGTTACAGGAATCGTTGAGAATTAGTCAAAAAGACAAATGAGTGGATCTGGGTGGTGAACAATACACAATTTTAAAATTTTGAAATTTGCTCGATTTGTCTTTTTTGTACAGCCCAAAATTTAATGAATTTGGAGTTGAAAATTTGCACGATTGTAGATCTCGACAATATCTACATCCGGGATTTTATCCGCGATTTTTGGAAACTTAAAAATGTCGATATCGGATTTAAAAAAAAACGAGCTTCATGTAGCTCGGGTTCCAAAAATCCACACTCATAATATCTTGCATATTTCAATTAGTATGACACATGGGTATTACGTCCTTACCATGTGAGTTGTGTGGTGGTGGTGGTGTGTGTGTGGGGGGGGGGGGGGGGGGCATTGCCCCTCCCCTCCGTTGGCCCTAATTAAAAGATGGTATATGTTTTGATTTTTCATAACATCTGATCAGTAAAATTATGATCTTGCCACCCAGGTGAGGTGATGAACCAGATTTGATGTCATTAACTGTGAAGTTTACGAAATTTGAGCAGCTTTCTACTCAGAGTAAGGGAATCAGCTGCAAGGCGGGGTGAGGAGTGAGCGGAGAAGATCGGACGATATGCCAAAGTGCGGCATAAATGGAGCGGAGAAGATCATTAAACCTAAGGAAAGCCAGATTGAACAGGTAATTCGGTTTCTAACTAGAAATCTGTCTAATGTGGAGGTAGATGTAGATTGGATGTGTAATCTATACCTCCTTCTTCTTCTTCTTCTTCTTCTTCTTCTTCTTCTTCTTCTTCTTCTTTCTATCTTACAGAGGATTCCAAATATTGCAATTGCTTTGGGAGGGAAACCTGGAAGGACCAGGAACAAAGCTCTGGGTTCTGGAGAGGTGAACCCAGATATGTTTGTGAATTAGAATTGTCAAAAATTTCCGCATGCAGTATTATTACCTTGTCAGTGTCAACATTGAGTGCTCTGGGTTCGTACCGAGGATGCGGAACCTAATGTCGCGAGCCAAGGACCATGAATGTATTTATACATGAAACAAGTTTAGATACATCCATATTTAGATAAATCAAATACACTAAGTTTGTGACAGAGAGAGTATATTGGTATCATGTTGATCTTACAGAGAGAAAATGCAAGGCGAATGAGACGCCGTAAGCAATTTTCACAGACTACCTACTCTACTACTCTTATTGAAATCACCGGAGGGCAAACAGTTCGTCTCGGCAGTTCCGGGGCAGTGCTACCCTAGAACAGACTGCCGTAGTCACGTACGAGGATCCATCAGCCGCGGAATTCAAATACCACCCAACCGTTCGCACGCCGCGAGACGAAGCAGGAGTGAGAGAGGGGTGAAAATCCACAAAAATAATCCTTTTAGCAAACTTTAACAAAAAATAACCCTTTTTGAAAAGTATTTCAAAATCTAACATTTTTTTAGTAGCGCCCAACAGCGGGGCGCTACATTCTACTCCATAGCGCCGTGGGGCGAGGCGCTACACTTGTGCCAGCATGGCTCGATGGGGCCTAGCCTCCTGAAGTATAGAGCCCTGTGTCGTGGAGCTACACACTAGAGTATAGCGCCCCTGTGTCATGGAGCTATTCTTTTAGGATTTTGGAGAGAGCATGCGGGCAACAAATAGTCGAAATTTCGCTAAGTCAATGTATAGCGCCTCAATGTGGGGCGCTATGCATCGGACGGTAGCTCCTCGTGATGTGGCGCTATACCCCTCAGCTCCGATCAAATTGCATCCTTTATGTTGAATGCATTTAGCATGAAGGTTAAACAAAACATGCCATCTTTCTTTTCGGATAATGATCATGTAGTTATCCACATGTTTTGCTACAGTTGTGGTTCCCAGATTGGACCATTTATTCAGGTCTTGCCTTTCAATTTTATCTCATATAGGTCTCGCCACTTAGTTCCCTGTTTTCCTGCACTTCGTGAAAAACCCCTAGAAAATGTCGGCTTATTTGAGCTTACCGCTTTTCACTTCAATTTAATTATTGGTCCAGTAGCCCCAGTTAATGCATGTGTTTTCTTATACTTCTAACATTTTATCATGAGCTTTTGCTTGATATGTTGCTCTGATCTTCCAAAAAAAATTCATCAGGCATCTTGCTGGAGATTGCTGACCAGGGCTTCCGTGGGTGATATTTCTACACCTTCAGCTGGGTTTAAAATTCTGGTCCATCCTTGGTAGTTATATTAAATTGGTTGTCAGCTTTCTCTTATGCTCAGCAGTAGACTAGCAGATCTATATTATAGTTCTGAGGGGTATAGAGCCACATCACGAGGACCTACCGTCCGAAGCATAGCGCCCCACATTGAGGCGCTATACATTGACTTAGCAAAATTTCGAGTATTCGTGCTCTCTCCAAAATCCTAAAAGAATAGTTCCGTGACACATGGCGCTATACTCTAGTGTGTAGCTCCATGCCACATGGTGCTATCCTTCAGTCAGCTGGGACCCACCGAGCCACGCTGGCACCGGTGTAGCGCCTCGGTCCACGGCGCTATGGCGTAGAGTAGCGCCTCGTCGTTGGACGCTACTGAAAAGGGTTAGATTTTGAAAAAGGATTATTTTTCGTTAAAATTTGCTAAAAGGGTTATATTTTTGTGGAGAGAGGGAGACCGATGAGGAGCAGCAGGAGACTAGCTACGACTGGACACGTCGCAGGCGTTTGCAATGGCCGAGGTGTCCACTTCCTACATGCGCATGTGGGCTCCGCCGCAGAGGACCCTGGAAGGGCGAGGTTGCGCTGCACCTGGACTGGACCCTCTCCCCGCGCCCCGAAGCCGTCCGTCCGTCGACACGCGTCCACGCACGCCCAAATCCTTCTAGGAGTATTTCCCTCCTCCACCCCACCGAAAAAAAATCCTATGCGACCTACCCCTGTACGACCAAACTGTGGACCAAATCCAACACCGTACATGTCCCTAGCACGAATCTCAAAGCAGGCTCGGCATCAGGATTTGATTAACGTGAAAGCTGAAGTTTGCCACGTGCAGGCCGGTGGATTTGGTCGTACAGGGCTGGGTCGCATAGGATTATTACCGCCCACGGACTCGATCGCTACCTTCCCCATCCCTCCCGCCGTTTGCCTGTTTCGTGCAGCGTCGCCTGTTTCGTGCAAAACGCTAGCTGCCCAAATTCAGTGGTCAGGTGAGACCCGGACGTTTGTACGTACCGCATCTACCGATCTCGTGTTACTCCACTGTATGTACGGGCGCCATCACACCGATTCGTCCATGAACCGATCCGTTGCACTTCTCGTGATTGATTTCCCCCGCACTGTGCAGTCGGACAGCGACGTGACTGAAAGTACCTCTGTCCTCGCTACGTGATTGTTCTCGGCTGTTGCGTATGTATATGATCCGTTGCATTATTGTGTCTTCTTTCACCATTAGCTGCTGATACGCAAGGAATGTCGTAGCTGATCCACTCCACCACGTTCATTTGTACGTACAAAGTGAAGTTAATTTATGCCTGTACGGCTTTTAGGAGACTGGCCTAGTGATTTGGCATCATGTGATTCACTAATGCAAGGTGAGTTTGTGAATCCATGTTACCTTTCCTTTGCAATCTTTTGCCTGAGAAAGATCAATCTCAAAAATATAGCGGAGACTCCATTCCTTCACAATTATCTTGCGTTATGGGTTTATGTAATATCAAACTTTTTAACCAAATATATAGGAAAAAAATATGAACACATACAATATACTCCGTATGTTCTTAATTATAAAATGTTTTGGATGTTTTAATGTGGACAACATGCGGATTGAAATGATTTAAACGTCACACTAAAACGTGTCTAGAACTCTAGATACATGCGAATTAGAAAAAAAAAACACTAAAACATTGTATATGTAGAAACGGATGGAGTAAATTTAGTATTATTACACTCATCATTAAATATATTTGCATATGTTATATGTATTTGATATCATAAATGTTGATATTTTTTCTATATAATTGACCGAACTTTTAAAAGTTTAATTTTGCGGGAACACATAAAGTGAGGGAGTACTCCCTCCTGTCCTTTTTACTCTGCATATTAGTTTTGTCTTACCTCAACTTTTTAAATTTTGAACAAGTTTGTATGTAAAAATAACATTTTTAGTACCAAATTATCATGAAAAATATTTTTATATTGTTTCGATTAGATATGATAAATGTTACTATTTTTATAATTTAGTCAAACTTTTAAAACGTTGGACTTACCATAAACCTAATGTGCCATGTCAAAAGACCAGAAAGTACAATGCTTTTACCTACTACTGCTCCAGTTATTAAATCGGGGCGCCATTTTCATAAAATGCGAATTTGGTAACGGCCATAAAAAGATACTCCCTCCGTTCACTTTTATAAGACACACTAGCTAGTATTTTCATTTTAACCACGTACATACTAAATGAGTGATTTTTTTTTTGCGGAATAAAATGAGTGAATTTTTGTACAAAATAAGTCTAGATTTACTCGTTGATATGTATGCGGAGTAGCTAGTGTGCCTTAAAAGTGAACAGAGGGAGTACTATACCTGAGTCAGTGTGAAGAGGCAGCTTGTGTGCTGTGTGCATCTACCAGTTCCACCCTACCGGTCAATACAGCATGACATGCCCCACAGGCGTCTTCCCTCTCTCCTCCACGTAAACCCCTCTGCCTTTCCATCCAGGTCCCACGCGTTACCTAAAAGCGCCGATCCTTCCCTAGGCCCTGTCCATCATACGCCGCAAGCGCCCAGAACGTCCGGCCCCACCCGCCAGTAACCGAAGCCCCTCCCCACGGCCCACGTGAGCCGGGCGCACCACGCCCTCGCTCGAGTCCCGAGGCCCCGAGCCGCTCATCGCGCCCGCCACGCGTCGGCCGCCGGCCCATCGCCGCCGTCCACGTCCAGCCCCGCGAGATCCACGTCCGGATTCGGCTCCCGCCCTCGCTGTCGCGTATCCGGTCCATCTGTGCCCGATCGGACGGCCCAGCGGCCTTCTTCCCACCGTTGGCCGTGGGTATTAAAGGCGCCTCGCCGTGCCACGCCCCCAGTTCTTTTTTGTTCTCTCTCATGGTGCTGGGGGAGATGAGCAGCGAGACGAGCAAGCGGGATCATGTACGGGAGCTCCTTGGTGGCGAGAAGAAGCTGATGACCGTGGCCCGCTCGGCGCGGCGGCGCCGGCTGGAGCTCCGGCGGCTCGGCCGGACGGTGTCTGCGGCGGCGGAGGACGAGGGTGCCAAGAGGGTGCGGCCGGCGCCGGCGCCAGACAGCTTCTCGGACTCGTCTGACTTGGCGAGGGTGGCGCCGGAGCCCGCTGGGACGTGCTTGTCGCACGGTGCGGTGTCGGTGATCGGGCGCCGGCGCGAGATGGAGGACGCGGTGGCCGTCGCCCCGCCCTTCTTGATGGCCGAGAAGGGGAGCGGCGACGTGGAGGAGTATGGAGACGGGGAGGAAGAGGGCTTCTTCTTCGCGGTGTACGACGGGCACGGCGGGTCCCGCGTGGCGGAGGCGTGCAGGGAGCGGATGCACGTGGTGCTCGCGGAGGAGGTGCGGCGGCTTCGTCGTGTTCGTGGCGGGGACGACAAAGAAGGGCAGCAGAGCAGAACCACCGAGGACGACGGCGCGAGGTGGAAGGAGGCCATGACGGCCAGCTTCGCGCGGGTGGACGGCGAGGTCGGCGCCGTGGACAACGACGACGACACGGGCGAGCAGACAGTGGGCTCCACCGCCGTGGTCGTCGTGGTGGGCCCACACCGGATCGTGGTGGCGAACTGCGGCGACTCCCGCGCGGTGCTCTCCCGCGGCGGCGTCCCCGTGCCGCTTTCCTCCGACCACAAGGTACACCACACTACCACGCGTCCTGCATAGACAATTTGTTAGGTTCTCGCTAGGATTCACTCACTTCCAGATGGATTGCTCAGGTTCGATACATAATTCGCTACAAGGGATCGATACAAGAATGAAACTAGAACATCAGAGACAAGCTCTGCCGCCGCCGCCGTTCGCCGCCTGATCCCAAGGATGCTTCTATTCTCCAGGTGCTGCTGCTTATGTAGCGGTAGGTGAGCGTGGAACGCGTCAGGTTGTCCACTCCGGACCAACGTGTCGCCTGTTGGGCTGGACCAGTCTTTTGGGCCGAGCTGGACGACGAGCGAGGCCCAGGCCTTCTTCCTCGACGCCTGTGGTAGTAGAGCTGCTGACATCCCCTCCTTCTTGTGTAACGGCTTGCCCCAAGCCGCTATATCTGGAAATTGTTGCAGCAGCTCGAGCTTGTCCTCCCAGGTGATGTCCATGTTGCTGTCGGGTGGCCACTGCACTTGTACTTGTTCGCGACGACCAGTAGGAGATTGACGCCAACGGTGACCAATGATCTTCACAGGTACAGGTGGAACATCAGAAATGACAGGAAGGGAAGCTGAGGCTGTCATACCTGTTTTGAGGACCTTCCTGAGTTGGGATACATGAAAAACAGGATGAATTCTGGACTCGGGTGGAAGGCCAACTTCATAAGCGACAGGATTGATGCACTTGGTGATCTTGAAAGGTCCAAAATAGCGGAATGAGAGCTTGTAGTTGCTGCGGTTGGTGACTGAAAACTGGACATAGGGCTGCAGTTTGACGAAAACGTCTTCGCCCAGAGTGAAAGTTCGTTCAGTGCGCTTCTTGTCTGCCTGGTTTTTCATGCATTGTCGTGCATGGTTCAGATTGTGCTGGAGCAGTTGTTGCATCTTCTTGCGCTCAGATAGCCAGTCTTCCAGAGAAGGAGCAGTGCAAGTGTATGAATCATCGATACCCCAGTGCCTTGGTTCGTGCCCGTAGAGTGCCACGAATGGTGACATTTTGATTGCTGAGTGGAAACTGGTATTGTACCAGAATTCTGCGAGTGACAGAAATTGACTCCATTTGCGCGGGCATGCATGTGTGAAACATCGGAGATAGATCTCCAGACACTGATTGACGCGTTCGGATTGACCGTCCGTTTGAGGGTGGTAGGCAGAACTCATCCTCAATTCACTGCCCAGCTGCTCAAATAGTTCACGCCAGAAACGGCTGGTGAAAATGGGGTCCCTGTCCGAGATCATCGTCTTTGGTAGACTGTGGAGTTTAAACACGTTATCCAGATATGCTGTGGCTACCTTTGCGGCAGTGAAAGGGTGACGCAGAGGAATGAAATGGGCGTATCTGGTGTACTTGTCCACGACAACCATGATGCAGTCAGCATTCCCTGACAGTGGCAGTCCCTCCACAAAGTCCATAGTGACAACCTCCCAAGCACCCTTTGGTGTTGGTAGAGGCTGGAGCAGGCCTGGGTACTTCACCCGTTCCGGTTTAGCTTGCTGACAGGTTAAGCAGGACTGGACAAAGCTTTTTGTGTGTTGCTTCATCTTTGGCCATGCAAACAAACGTCGAAGCCGAGCATATGTTGCTGGAAAACCGGAATGGCCCCCAATCTTGCTGTTGTGAAAAGCTTGCAGAGTTTTCTGTTGTATTTCGCTCGAGCCTCCTAGCCATATACGGCCTCTAAAGTACAGCAGACCGTCTCGCCATGCAAAACGCCCTTTTGCATCAGGAGCCTGTTGCAGCTTTTTAATCCAAGCAGATGCCTGTGCATTGTTAACATAGCTGTTTTTTACTTCCTCTAGCCAGATTGGCTGGCACTCAGTCACAGTGTGTAGTGTCACTGCTTCAGGATGTGGGCGACGTGAGAGTGCATCTGCTGCTGTGTTCTCTGGGCCTCTCCTATAGGAAATTTTGTATTGTAGCCCCAGTAGCTTCGTGAAAGCCTTTTGTTGCCAAACTGTGGTTAACCTCTGCTCTTCAAGGTGCACCAAGCTCTTCTGATCTGTTCGAATTACGAACTCTTGATGTTGCAAGTAAGGACGCCACTGTTCGATGGCCATCAAAATGGCCAAACATTCTTTTTCGTATGTTGAGAGGCCTCTGTTCTTGGGCCCCAAAGCTTTACTCATATATGCTATTGGATGCCCCTCTTGCTGTAATACTGCTCCCACACCTGTATCACACGCATCAGTATCGATAACGAAAGTTTTGGTGAAGTCCGGCAACTTCAGAACTGGTGCTTCAATCAGACGTTGCTTCAGAATTTCAAAAGCTGTGTTGGCTTCACTTGTCCAGACAAATGGCACATGTTTTTTCAACAAGTTGAACAGAGGTCTTGCAATAATACCAAAATGAGCAATAAATTTCCTATAATATCCCACCAAGCCGAGGATGCTTCTGACATCTTTGCAATTCTGAGGCGTGGGCCATTTTGCTACCTTATTCACCTTTTCTGGATCAGAGGACACACCAGCACTATTGATCACGTGTCCTAGATAAGCAATTTGTTGCTGTCCAAATGAGCATTTAGATTTCTTCACCAGCCAGTTGTCTCTCCGAAGTAGTTGCAGAACTTGAGATAGGTGGGACAAATGCTCTTGTAGACTGTGACTATACACAAGTATGTCATCGAAAAACACTACCACACACTTGCGCAGGAGAGGTTGCAAAGTGGCGTTCATTGCCCCCAAGAATGTAGCTGGTGCTCCTGCAAGGCCGAACGGCATGACAGTGTATTCCCAGTGCCCTGAATGCGTTTGGAACGCGGTTTTATACTCCTCGCCTGGGGCCAATCTGATTTGATGATATCCTGCACGGAGGTCCATTTTGGAGAACCACCGTGCCCCGGATAACTCATCA
Organism: Poa pratensis; assembly: GCA_947311845.1. Lineage (NCBI taxonomy): Eukaryota > Viridiplantae > Streptophyta > Magnoliopsida > Poales > Poaceae > Poa > Poa pratensis. The sequence continues at coordinate 43,903,700 of CAMZMU010000055.1, read as the reverse complement.
AGCAGCTCATCTATAACAGGAACTGGAAATTTACTGATGACAGTCATGGAATTGAGTGCACGATAGTCAGTACAGAGGCGCCATGTGCCGTCTTTTTTCTTCACAAGTATAGCTGGTGAAGAGAAATTGCTGGTGCTTCTTTGGATAACGCCCGATGCAAGCAATTCATCCACTTGGCGCTCTATTTCAGTTTTGAGCTCAGGCTTGTGGCGGTAGGCTCGTATATTCACTGGCTGAGCCCCTGGCATGAGAGGAATTCGATGGTCACATGCACGCCGAGGAGGCAGGTTTTTGGGTGTTGAGAAAACATCATCAAATTTTGCAAGTAATTCTTGCACCTCAACAGGTGGTGCTACCTCAGCATGTACTGCATCATCCAGTGCATAGACATGTACCAAGTGAGCGACTGAACCTTGGCGGCAGACATTGACCAATTCCTCCGAAGAGATAGCTGAGCATTGAATCTGATCGTTTCGATGGCCTTGTAACTGAATAGATCCTGTTGGTGTTGCAATAGAGAGTGATTTACCAATCCAGTCAATGTTTGGGTTGTGCTTCTCAAGCCAGTCCATGCCTAAAATGGCATCAAACGAACCTAGTGGCAGAATCTTCATGTCTGTTTGGAACTGCTGCCCCTGAGATGACCATTGACAATTAGGGATGAAAGAAGCACACCGATGCTGAGAACCGTCTGCTACATTTACTCTGCAGGGTTTAGTGAGAGGCTGGACTCCTGGTAATTTCATAGCCAGTTGTTGATTGATGAATGAAGCTGAACTTCCAGAATCAATCAGAATCAATACCTCATGCTTGGCAATAAAAGCCTGTAGCTGAATTACCCCAGAAACTCCTGATGTTGACCCCATCATAGCATGCACCGATATGGTACAAGCATTTTCCACTTCTTCAGACCCAGAGTCAGGACTTTCACTGCCTGTAATCTCGTCTTGAGTAAATAATGCCAATAGCTCCTCCACAATGTGCAGTTGCACTGTTTGTGGACACACATGTTCACGGCCCCATCGCTCACCACAGGTGAAACAGAGGCCCTTGGCCCTTCTGTAATTACGAAGTGCAGTAATTTTGTCATCAGGTTTCTGTCGAGCTGCTTCGAGACTCCTGCTGTCAGACGCTCTACTTGCTGGCGTTGTAGGAGCCGACATTGGAGAATGAGCAACAGAACGGGTGGTAACCGGATGTAGCGGTGTTCTGCTTGCCTCGGAGGTGAAAGACATTCGCCTTCAGAGACTTCTTCCTGGAGCAACGCCAGTGAACAGGCTGTATCAAGATCAGAAGGCCTCTGGACCATAACCACTGATCTGATATCCGCTCGCAGTCCCTCGACAAAGCGTGTGAGAAAGTAAAATGGGTGAGTAGCATCCGAGTAAGATGTCAAATGATTTATGAGAATATCAAATCGCTCTATATAATCAGCAACTGAGGAAGTCTGCTTAATTGTGTAAAACTGCCTAATCAAAAGCTGGTGGCGATCACGGCCGAAGCGCGTGCACAGTAATGAAGTGAACGAGATCCAATCTAATGTGGTGATCTTCTTCCTGACGGACTGCAACCATATGCCAGCCGCGCCCGAGAAATGGAGGATACCCATCGATACCCAGTAGGACTCATGAATTGCGAACATGTGAAAATATTGCTCTGCTAACGTGATCCACAAATTGGGATTATCACCCGTGAATGGTGGGAAGGGGAAATTGGGTGCGTTCGTACCCAACCCCGCTAGAATTTGACTGGAAATCATAGGGCCATCCGCGCTAGGAGACATCGGGTTCTGGAGGGAGTTCATACCGGTGACCGGAGGCACCGACGACGGCACGAGGGCCGCCGTCGAAGTACCCCCGGGGTTGTTGACGAAGCCGTGGCCAGCAGGCCCGTGGACCGCCCCGTCGGGCTTGGTGGCGAGGTCCGCCGCCACCGATCCACCATGCGCCGCAGCAGAAAAAGTCTGCGCGCGTTGCAGTTCCGCGACAGTGGCCTGGAGCTCGGTGAAGCGGGCCTCCAAATCCGGCTTCCAGCCGCACAGATCGGAGAGCTGGGCCGCCTGCGAGTCGAGTCGCTGCACCACGGCGGAGATCTTGTCGCCGTTGGCCGCGATGGAGCTCTTGATCTCGGCGGAGTCCTTGCGCATATCATCGAGATACGCTTTGACCGCTGGATCCATGGCGTCGAGTAGACGAGCCCGACCGGCGACGAATAATCGAGTTTCTGGAATTTTTGGATTCGTGGAAGGGGATCGAGGGCTCTGATACCACGATGTTAGGTTCTCGCTAGGATTCACTCACTTCCAGATGGATTGCTCAGGTTCGATACATAATTCGCTACAAGGGATCGATACAAGAATGAAACTAGAACATCAGAGACAAGCTCTGCCGCCGCCGCCGTTCGCCGCCTGATCCCAAGGATGCTTCTATTCTCCAGGTGCTGCTGCTTATGTAGCGGTAGGTGAGCGTGGAACGCGTCAGGTTGTCCACTCCGGACCAACGTGTCGCCTGTTGGGCTGGACCAGTCTTTTGGGCCGAGCTGGACGACGAGCGAGGCCCAGGCCTTCTTCCTCGACGCCTGTGGTAGTAGAGCTGCTGACACAATTTAACTCCAGTCGTGTTCTAGATCCGCGCTAATCTAGATTTGGGTTGCGAATTTGCATAAACACGTCGCCGTCATGCCGCCATTTTTTCCACGAGATTTTTTCCAGCCCGGGCACAGGTGTCGCTTGTGGGCTCCAAATTCGCGCCGCGCCAACCCCTGCTTTTTTCTGTGCGTGGCCGCGTCGAAACAGGGACGTTTCGTGTGTTCCATCCATGCGAGGATGCCTTTTGAGGTTTGGGTGGGGGACGGGCCGTGTGAGACTCTGTAACCTTGTCACGTTGTGCTACTTCGAGGCCGGCTGACACGTAGAGGTGTTCTCCGTTGGGCCAAGGCACCTTTTGTCGGGAGGGCTGCTGGTTTGGCATCAAGCAAACAAACGGGCTTCATGCTCTGCTCCGTACCTCTGCTCTGTGTGGTAGGGATAACGAATGTGTGAGGCAGGCACCAAGGTAGCTTGTCAAGCTATCTGCAGATGATGACTTGCTTGTGCAGCGACAAGGTGTCTCAGCCCAGGACATCAATCTAACAAAACTGGAGAGAATTGAACCGGCTTATAAGTACAATACTCCTCCTGAGATTATCTATAATCGACGGTTGTTGCTTACGGTTGAGATAACGTGTACTGGCACTTGTATTGGTCCTGTGCTTGCACTTGTGTCTCTGTAGCATATTCACGGAGTCAGGACCAATTTAGATAGACCGCTTGGACAAGACATCAATGTTTGATCTGTATTCTATAGCTTTGGAGATCGACCATGTGTCTAAAGGCAAACATTTTAGTTTAATTGCCATTCTTTCTAAGTTAGTTTGGTGCTAATGGCATGCTTGGCACGCGCTATGTGCATTGCTTGCCGGGTTAAACATGGCGTAAGGGTGTGCTGCCCTGCACCATGTATCCCTCTCGTCTCATAATATGAGATGTTGTTACAACCAAAATATCCGTCCCATAGTATAAGAAGAAATTATAACCAAAACATTTTGGTTGTAATAGTAACATCTAATATTATGAGATGAGAGGGAGTACATATCTGAATTTTCTTTGTACATGTAGTAATGGGGAGCATCGCGGCAAAGTGATCACCATTTTACTGTATGTACGTACGAAATTGAGGTGGGTGTCTTTGGCTAGTGGCGCACTATAGATACTATCGGAATTGAGAAAATAATTTGCTTTAGGTGCGGATCTGTCAAGTCATATATCGAGTGTGATGGTCGTTTGTTAAAAGTATTGCCAGCCTGCTGCTTTAAGCATTGCCATTAGTCGGCCGTGTTTTTTCCCCGGTCATTGTGGGGACCAACATATGAGGCGCAATGCTTATTCTGTAATGATGCAGGATGCGGAAGAGTGTCTGCACATTCTGCATGTATATGTTCGTAAATGAAAATAGTTGAAGTTTCTCATCCCACTTTGATATGGCTTGATATATCCGCAACTAGAACATCTTGTTTCCTCATGTGCCGATAGTTGATGTGTCACTCTTCCTTTAGATATCCGCCTCACATTCCTCCTTTAGAACATGCCCCTTTGTGGTACCGACAAAAGCATGATTGCTCATTATTCTAAACTGCAAGCTTTTGTAAGCTGCTGATTTCTGTATCCTGGTTGTGTCTGTTGTTTGTCCATGCAACACATTATTGAATTTATCATTGCCGGGACAACTTCCTTTTGTACAGTTTGGCTACTTCTGCAATTCCAGCTTTGTAGGACAGTAATGTATGGAAACTTTTGTGACTTCCTATTTTTTTGACCCTACGCATGCAGCCAGACCGACCTGACGAGTTGGAAAGAGTAGAAGCAGCTGGTGGCAGGGTCATTAACTGGAATGGATACCGTATCCTGGGAGTGCTTGCGACTTCTAGGTCAATCGGTACGATGCTGTAACATCTTGCTCTATACAGTTCCCTTGTTGCGGGATGCACAAGGTTCATATTCCTAGCTGAGATTAACAATGCTATATATACTTTGCAAAAATCATAGAATGTTCTATTCTGTGGCACCCAGCGAACCCAAGCAACACCTGTACACAAGCCTCCGAAATGGCCACTAGTGTAGTAACAACTTCACTAGGACGATGCATAAGACATACATTCACAGACTATGCACTGTTCTGAATCGATCACTGAACTTCTTATGGTTGTCATTTCAGGGGACTATTATCTGAAACCATATGTGATAGCGGAACCAGAGGTTACCGTCATGGACCGAACAGACAAAGACGAGTTCCTTATACTAGCAAGCGACGGTCTGTGGGACGTAGTGTCCAACGACGTCGCCTGCAAGATTGCGAGGAATTGCCTAAGTGGGCGTGCAGCTTCCAAGTACCCCGACTCCGTCTCTGGGAGCACGGCAACCGATGCCGCGGCGCTACTTGTTGAGCTCGCCATCTCCCGCGGCAGCAAGGACAACATCAGCGTCGTTGTAGTCGAGTTGCAGCGACTGAAGAGTAGGACGGCGGTGATCAAAGAGAACCGCAGGTAGTTCTGGTATTAATGTAGGAGTGTCCGGCTGTCAGCGATATTCGAGCATGGGCGAATTGGCGACAGGACAGAAGAAAGAAAACAAGAATTTGCAGCTGAGTTAGCGGGGATGGTGTAGTTAAAAGGGCTCAGGGAAGTTGTGACTGCTGTTGAGTTGAGTGCGCTATTTGTAGGCGTGCCGTTGTATTGCGTTCTGTTGGTTCTTTAGTTCTTCTATCTATGCTGACGTTCAGGACGAAGTGGCAGGAAGAATAAGCTGCTTTCGTCCGTTCTGATGATTAGTTTTACCTCGCGGTTGGAGTATGATTAACGTCTTATATAGGGTCGATTGCTAACTCTGCCATTAAACCTGAACTTGTGGTCACCAGTAGCATGTGAGATGGACCTTCATTGTCAAGCAGTTCATGATTGAAGCAGAGTGGAAGGACTAAGGCTGGCAATCGGGTCGGGTATGGCCGGGTCAAGCTCTTGCAGACCCATGCCCATTTATTAAACGGGTAAGAGTTTCTGCCCCTGACCCTGTCCATGGGTCCAACATCAAACCCATGCCCGAACCCGTCGGGTCACCCGACCCGACTAAGGACCCATCGGGTCTGACATAATTTTTCAATTTATTATTTCATGCATTCCGCGACACTTTGGTCTGGGTCACTCGATGCATTGCCAGTGTATTGCATGTCCTTTTATAGGGAGAGCTCCACCTCCTTTCCCAGCGGCTGGGCGAGGTGGTACTAAAGGAGTAACTTGCAACACAGCGCGTACGTGCTCCACGACCGATGCATGGGCTTTTGATGTATGGGCTGGACCAGTTTGCATCGAACGGCAAAACCTGAGTGTTGTAGTGTGCCATTGAAGGCTTGAGCTGGACTATTGGGCTCCTGGTACTACACGTGACGTGAGCAACCGAAGCCAGGCCATATTTTGTTCATTTTTACGTTACGTCAGTTGATCTGTTTGTTGTACTCCTTGACTATAGCTATGTGCTTGAAAAAGTATATATAATAAATATTTGTATTAATTATTTATATTAATCGGGCGACCCATCGGGTTGCTCATGGGCACAAAGTTGTACCCATACCCTACCCACGACTAATCGGGTCGCCCATGGGCGAGACCCATGGGTGAACATGACGACCCATACCCTGCCCATTAGGGTCGGGTGCCCATGGGCGGACGTGCCCATGGGCGGAATTGCCGGCCTGAGGAAGGACCAGTGCTAGTAGATGATCAACTGTAGAGCCCTGGAATTCTACGGAATTGATGAATGTCGGAAACACCATACTTTTTTTTGAGGAGAAGATACACCATACATGAAGTTCAGACATCCTTCCGGTTATGGGTACGAGTTCTTCGATAACTTTTTTTTGACGAAAAGCAGCCTGCGCTGATTTCATTAAGGAGAAACCAAATTACAAAATTGTTTGCAAGGGGAACAGGGTTAGGGAAGGAGTTCTTTGATTTAACTTTCATTTCGTAAAACTCAGAACCAACACTTGTGATAAGAGGAACCCAAAGCATAATCTAGGCACGAACATGATGATTTTGGCAATAGAACTACACCAGCAGTCCAGAAGCAAGCATCAATTCCGACAGACAAACAGAGATGATGGAGTCTACACTATCTACTAGTGGCAAGTGGCTTCTGTAAAAGAAAGGCACAAAGAACAACTGAAAGTGCTACGCTGGTTGTATCAGCATGTCTGTATTTTTTCCGATTTCTAGTTACTGTACTAGTCAAAGCCAGGATGATTAGCATATCTACTAAATTTCACAAAAGCAGAGAAACTCAACTATGTGCCTTATACCGGCAAACATTACATCATGCTGTCAAAAAAAATATATCTAGAATAAATTGCAACGGGCAAAACTATATATTGGACACAACGCGAGAGGAGATTTTGTGCTCCTGAGCTCGAGTGATCCTGCTGGTTTAAAAAAATCGAAAAAACTATTTATGAGTTTCAAAAAAATCAGAAAAAATCCTGGATGTAGCCAAACGTGTATTCAACGAACATGCAAAAAATCACATTCAAATACTTTGTATTCTGGACTATGATTTTGTCATTTTGCTGTAGCTCAGAATACATAGTATTTGAAGGTGAAATTTGGCACGTACATTGAATACACTATTAGCTACCTGCAGAATTGTTTTCCAATTTTTTGAAACTTATAAATATTTTTTCGATATTTTTAGACTATCAGGATCACTAGAGCTCAGGAGCACAAAACACTTTCCGACACAACGCCATGTCTAAAATTTCATCTTTCCAGATGGACAGACTGAAAGGATGTCAACTCACGTATAGGCAGTGGGCGATAATCAAGCTGAAATGATGCACAGTTACTATCTTTCATCATCATATAGTTCCAACACATCATTTGATTATAACACTTCTCAGGTTTAAAACATTCTCGAAAATTGCTGACCAAGAAAATGCAAATATATAATTGCAACCAGTGTCTTGGGCAAGGAACAGAGTGAAACAGATATACAACATACAGACTACTACAATAAGCATTCACATTCCTAATCAACTAAATAAATGTGGCAGCGAAGAAGTAATAAAACAATGAATGGATGTGATTTTACCGAGAATAGCCCTATGAATGGCCGACACTTGCCATTAATGAAACAACCAAAGAACCAGTGAAGTAATTATAAATATGTGTTACTATCTCTATACCGCGCAAGAAATATTTATTTCTAAATCGACGTTAGCTATATACAGCTTCTAAAGTGTTACTAGTTATTGAAAGGATCGTATGGCCACCTAGAAGGGGGGGTGAATAGGTGCTACTCCAATTTTTAATTCTTTTTCGATTAAGGCTTGACTAAAAGGTAAATTCTCTAGATATGCAACTATGGTGAATTTACCTATATGACAAGTTAAGTCTAAACAAGATAAGATACAAGTAGTAAATAACTAGAAAGGATTAACCGATAGGAAAGCACGCGGAGACAAGAATGTATTCCCGAGTTCCTCCTTTTTAGGGGAGTACGTCTCGTTGGAGGGGTGTGAGCTTCAAACTCAAGATGCCACAAAAGGCTTCACCCTATTCTCCGATGAACCTCGCACAAAAGCTCGGTCCACCTTTCTTTATCGGAATCCTCCAAAGCGGAATCCGGAGCACAAAAGCTCGTTACAACAACTTGAGGCTCAACCCACAAAAGGATTGGGGGCTCTCAATCACCAACAACACCTGCTACACAAAAGTAACAAGCAAGTGAGAACAACAAGATGCCTAGGTTTTCCTAGTGGAAACCCTAGGCTCGAATCCCTCAAGTGAATGAAGGGGAAATGAAGAACGCTTTGGTGAAGTAGTAGATCCGGGCCTTCTCCTTCAATCCTCCAAGTATGAGTGAGTTTGGGTGGAGGGATTGGGAGATCTAAGAAATCTTGAGCTTGCAACAATGGTGTTTTTCTTGTAGAGGCGAGCTCCCAAGCAAGAGGTAGGTGAAGGGCATTATATAGCCCTTCCAATTTCTGGCCGTTGGAGCCCTTTTTCCCGAGCCAGCGGTAGTACCGCTGCGCCGGGCGGTACTACCGCTGGCGCCTTCTGCGCTGTGGTCAAAGCTGCACGCTGACTGTGCATTTGGAACTTACTGAGCGGTACTACCGCCCAAGTCGCCGGTAGTACCGCACATGGCCATCTGAAGCTCCATTTGGCGGTACTGCGAGCGGTACTGCCGCCGTGGTGGTCAAACCAACGCTGACCACCATGAGCCAGCGGTACTACCGCCCGTAGTACCGCTGGTACTGCCGCACATGGGCGCCCGAACCCCATTTCAGCGGCACTGAGAGCGGTACTGCCGCGCCCCTGTAAACCAGGATGGCACAGCGGTACTACCGCCCGAAGGGGCGGTACTACCGCCCAAGGACAGTAAACACTCGATTTCTTCCTTTTCTTGATGCGAGATCAATGGCAATGTTTGCATAAACCTGATCACACTTAAACAAGGGGTTAGAGGCACATGTTGTATTGTCAACATCACCAAAACACGAGTAAGAGCAATTCATGCTCTTTCAATCTCCCCCTTTTTGGTGGATGATGACAATACAACAATTTGTAAAAATTTAGACAGAGCTCCCCCTAAATGTGTGCATATTAACGGATAGCTTTTGAATGCTCAAATGCACAACAAATAGGATCAACACTCCCCCTAACTTTTACAAACTGTGCAAGATAACATATAGATCATATCACAACATAAGCATGGGAATAAAGTTTAAAGTTCAACATGTCTTACACCATGCATAACAAACGAGGTTCACAACATAAAAACGACAAATAACCAAGTTCACAAGCGCATAAACAAACCAATCAAGAAGAGCGCAACACTTGTGACTTTCCCATGCAAAACCCACGAAGACCTAATAGATATTTCTCCCCCTTTGGCATCAAGACACCAAAAAGGAGAGAAACCGATGCTAACGTCCCGGGTTTACTCATTGCTTGGGGGGCGAGGGCGACGACGAGAGGACACTTCTTCTTCATCACCATCATAGTCCGACCAAGAGAAGATTTCGCCTTGAGAGTTCTTTGCTTGCCACTCTTCATAAGTTGGAATGTTCTTCTCCGAGCCGGAAGCAACTTGTTCACCTAGAGCACGGCGATGTTGAATGTCGAGTTGACGAGCACGCTTCTCTTTGTCTTCACGTTCCCATGCCCTCTTCTCAATAGCCTTGGACAAACCAAACACTTTCTTCATTTGACGAGCCATCCAAGTGAAGCCACTCTCCTTGGCAGCCCGAGAGGGACCTTCATCACCTACAACTTCCTTGTCCTTGCCCCTAGTAGTTTTGGTACCCTTGGTATCCTTGACCTTCTCCGTATGATCTTTGACACGGAGTTGCTTGGGCTTGTGGATGATCCAAGTGTTGTGGTCACTAAGACCCTCAGAGGGATGCTCGTTGGCCCACTTCCAAAGGATAATCTTCATGATGAGGGGGCCGAAGCAAGCATTCTTCTTGAAAATGGTGACGTTCCAAATCTCATTCCAAAGATAATCCATAACATCCAGTTTCTTCCCTTTGGTTTTCATACGATGAGTCATGACCATCAAGGTAACTAGGTAGCTGTGAATTTGATCCAAATTTCCAACCTTGGGATTGATGGTTTCCCGGTAAATGCGATGCATGATCTCATACGGAGGGTAAAGAGCATCCGAGTTGCCAACTGTGTACTTCTTCCAAAAATAGAGGGGAACAAGATCATCCTTGGGCAAAGGCTTTGGATTGAGGTGAACCCGGAAGTACTTCTTATCAAGAGCATCGGTCCAATGGGGACCAAAATCTTCATATCCAAGCATGGATCCAATATCACTCCAAAGAGCGGTGAGCTGCTTGTCTTTCGACATCCAAGTGATGTAGCGGGGCTCCTCGGTGCCAAAATAGACGGTGGCGAGGAATTGGCAAACTAGAGCTTCATCATAATTTTGTTGGAGAGTGATGAAAGGAACAATCCCAAACTCATGGCACATAGACAATGCTTCTCCAAAGTATTCGGGCTTTCTCTCCATGTGAGGGATATCAATGTACCTCAGCTCTAGCACATTGTCATTGGGCTTGCGATAAAGTATCTCATTGTAGCACTCCTCTTGAAAACGGGTATGGAAGAAGGGATTGGTGCCCCGAAACTGAGGAGTCAAATTTACTCGATCAACTGCATATGGATCTCTTTTCCTCATGGAAGTGTAATCTTTGTCAGACATCCCACTCGCTGTCAAGTGCTTGTTCTTGTTGGCAGCAGCTTTCTTCTTCGGAGCAGCCTTCTTGCTCTTGGTGACCGAGGGACCATACACTTCTTCCATTGTGGGATCAAACTCCTCGTCCATCTCGTCAACCCTAGGTTTCTTTCCCCGAGTCTTAGAACCACTCGAACCACCTGTGAATAGCATGGGGTAGGAAAGCATGGAGATGAGAAACACACAAATATTTCATGGGTAGAAAAACCAAGAACACGAGTGAACATAACTTGGAGGAAACAAATGCTAGGTGGGAGTACAACATCTAGGAAGGTTGGATTTGGCACAAGATGGTGATACATTCACAGAGGAACATGAAAAACATCCATAGTCATATCCAACAAATCTAGATGGAGAACTACAAAACTAGCCATAGATTCTTCACAAGATTCATACACAGGGTTCTAGGCATCCTAGATTGCATCTCTACCACACCAATTTGTCAAGAACACCACGAGGAAAGCAATCTGGTCATCTCCATCCATCAACTAGATGAGAGAGAGGGAGAGAGCTTACCGGTGCTCATGGCAGAGGATCGAGGGAGGGAGAGATGCCCGAGAGGTCCCGGGGCCGGGGGTGCAAGAACCACGGCCGGGGGAGCTCGGTCCCGGCGGAGAGGATGGCCGGCGGCGGCGGATTCACAGGAGGAGAGAGAGGGGCGGATGGGGAAAATGGAAGGATTGACTTTCACCCATCCGCCCGTGCCCTTATCCTGGAAAAATCCGCACGAGCGGTACTACCGCTCGATCCAGCGGTAGTACCGCCCCCGATTCCTGCGCGGCCCGGGCAGCGGTCCCACGCGCTGGCAGGGGCAGAGGCACCCGAGCCAGCGGTAGTACCGCTCCATGGGCCGGTAGTACCGGTGCCAGGGGGCAAAAACTTTTTATGGCTCAAATTGAAGCCGTAAAAAGGATTTGTCACCGGTTCCGACCAACAACTTTGTCGAGAGCATGAAATAAAAGGTATTTGAGACTGAGTGGCTTAGGATAAAGTTGAGGCTTAGGATAGAACTCGAAACTGGAGAGAGAGAGTTTACCCAAAAATGCAAGAATCGACACGAAAGGCCAAATTTGAGCACTCTCCCAAAGCAAAAAGGTCTAAAATACCCAAATAAGAGCCAAATAAGATCAACTCCTCATAAGGAGGAGGGCGGTGGCCTAGGCCACCATGTAAGAGTGTATGTGGTGTGACACCGCGAAGATATATCTTGGGTTCACCGCCACTACTCTTCATTTAAGCTCACAATTCATAGAACGAATATAGAGATGCAAATGAGTTCTTACTATCGGCATAATGGGGGAAGGGATAGCCCAATGTATTAGGACCGCACTTCCCCTATGTCCATGCCTACACCTAAACCAAATTACTATTGTCTAATATGGGTAGGTATGCAAGAAATCCACTAAGTCCAATTGCTTATGTCCACCACATTTAGTTCTCCTCTCAACTCCTTGAATCTTGCTTCACCAAGAGGCTTTGTGAACATATCGGCGAGTTGATGCTTGGTGTTGACATACTCGATTGCAATATCACCCTTCTCAACATGATCTCGTATAAAATGATACCGGATCTCAATATGCTTGGTCTTCCCATGAAGTACCGGATTGTGAGCAATTTTGATGGCACTTTCATTGTCACATAAAAGAGGCACTTTGTCACAAATGACACCATAATCCTTTAAAATTTGCCTCATCCATAATAATTGTGCACAACAACTTCCGGCGGCAATGTATTCGGCTTCGGTGGAGGACGAGGCCACACAATTTTGTTTCTTGGAAGACCAACTCACAAGAGACCTACCAAGGAATTGGCAAGTACCCGAAGTTGATTTTCTATCCATTTTGCAACCCGCCCAATCCGCATCCGAATAACCTACAAGATCAAAGCTTGTCCCATGGGGGTACCAAAGACCATAGTTAGGAGTATCTATCAAGTATCTTAGAATCCTTTTAACCGCGGTTTCATGACTTTCCTTAGGACTTGATTGGAATCTTGCACACATACCCACACTAAACATAATATCCGGTCTAGATGCACAAAGGTAAAGTAAAGATCCAATCATAGAACGATAAAGCTTGGGATCAACTTCCTTACCCTTCGGATCTAAGTGTAGATCCGCCTTAGAGTCCATGGGAAACTTATATGGCTTGGCGTTGTTCATATCAAATTTCTTGAGCATGTCTTGAATATACTTGGCTTGACATAAGAATGTTCCTTCACTATATTGGTGGATTTCAAAGCCAAGAAAATACTTCAATTCTCCCATCATGGACATCTCAAATTCCTTGGTCATTAGCTTAGAGAATTGATCACTAAATTCATGGTTAGTAGAACCAAAGATAATATCATCAACATATATTTGGCATACGAAAAGCTCTCCATTTATCCTTTTTGTGAAAAAGGTGGGATCGATTACCCCAATCTCAAAACCATGGTCTACTAAGAACTCCTTGAGATGATCATACCAAGCACGTGGAGCTTGCTTGAGCCCATAAAGGGCCTTATGTAGTAAGTAGACATGGTTAGGAAATTTAGGGTCTTCAAAACCCGGAGGTTGTTTCACATACACTAATTCACTTAGTGGACCATTTAGAAAAGCACTTTTAACATCCATTTGATATAAGGTAATGTTATGAGTAGATGCATAGGCAATCAATAAACGAATAGATTCAAGTCTAGCAACGGGGGCATAAGTTTCACCGTAGTCGACTCCTTCGATTTGGGTGTAGCCTTGTGCAACCAATCTTGCTTTGTTGCGAATGACTTGACCATGTGAGTCTTGCTTGTTCTTGAATATCCACTTTGTTCCAATGACATTATGTGATGTGTCTTTGGGTCTTTCAACTAATGACCATACTTTGTTGCGCTCGAAGTTGTTCAATTCTTCATGCATGGCCGCAACCCAATCCATGTCTTCAAGAGCATCATATACCTTGAGAGGTTCTAAGCTAGACAAACAAGAGACATGACCACAAAAGTTAGTTAATTGATTACGTGTGGACACACCCTTACGAATACTCCCAAGGATATTTTCTTTGTAGTGTTGGAGATGATCCAATGTTGATGCACGCCGAATGACTCGGCGTTCTATGGCTTGACCAATTGTTTCACCAACACGAACATCTTCATCATTTCCTTCATCTTGTTCATGGTCAACCCGAAGTGGAGTTCTTGGAGATGGGGGTTCATCATGTTCTTGTTCTCCACTAGAGTTGGGTGGGTCTTGACCATTATCTTGCTCATGTGGATGACTATCATGATCTTGTTCTTGTATAGCTTGTTGATCAATGGTTGAGGTGGATGGTTCAACTTGAGTAGAACTTGTTCCTTCTTCTTGAGTGTCCATAATAGGTTCTTCAATAGGAATAAGTTCCCCTATGCCCATAGTTCTTATGGCTTGAGGTGGAGGTACATCACCTACATTATCATGATCAATATGCTCCGCTTGGGAGCCATTATCCTCGACAAACTCCACATTCATAGATTCTTCAACACATCCGGTGGATATGTTGTAGACCCTATAAGTATGGGAGTTTGCGGCATATCCAACAAAAATACCATCAAAAGTTCTAGATTCAAATTTAGCAATTGGGCAACCTTTAATGTAAACATGGCATTTGCATCCAAATACGCGAAAGTAAGAGACATTTGGCTTTTTACCGATAAGGAGTTCATATGGTGTCTTTTTCATGAGAGGACGAAAGAAGAGCCGGTTGGAGTAGTGGCAAGCGGTATTGATGGCTTCGGCCCAAAAGTTATATGGGGAATGAAATTCGGCCAACATAGTTCTTGCCATATCAATAAGAGTGCGGTTCTTCCTTTCGGCGACACCATTTTGTTGGGGAGTATAAGCAGCGGAATATTGGTGTTGTATGCCTTCCCCACTTAGGAAATCATCCATAGTGTAATTCTTGAACTCCGTACCATTGTCACTTCTTATTGCCAAAATCTTGGAGTCATATTGGCGTTGAACTAAGGTTGCAAAGTCAATGAATACTTTTTGAGTTTCACTCTTCCTCTTGAGGTAGAAAGTCCAACAATATCTTGTATAATCATCCACAATCACCAAACAATATTTCTTGCCACCAAGACTATCATATGTGGGAGGCCCAAAGAGATCCATATGAAGGAGCTCCAAAGGCCTCTCGGTGGAGATAATGCTCTTCTTGGGATGATTCTTTTCATGCATCTTTCCGGCTATGCAAGCACTACAAGGACGATCTTTGGAAAAATTAACATCGGTTAGTCCTACCACGTGTCCACCCTTCACAAGAGTTTGCAAATTTCTCATACCGACATGGCCTAGCCGGCGATGCCAAAGCCAACCCTTGTCGGATTTAGCCATTAGACACGTGGCGATTTGAGTGGTCTCTTTCGAGAAATCGACCACATACAAACCGTTTACACGAAATCCAACAAAGGCTACTTTAAGAGTTTGAGTGAAAAGGATGGTCACGTGGTGTTTATTAAAGATAACGGTGTAACCGACATTGCATAATTGACCAACGGAAAGTAAATTATATGAGAGAGATTCAACAAGTAGGACCTTCTCAATGGATAACTCCGGAGTGATCACTACATTGCCATATCCCAATACCTTAAGTCTTGCATTATTCCCGACGGTGACATGAGAAAATGTGAGTAATTGATTCAATAGGCCCTTTACTACTTCTTTGCTTCCGGTCATGTGAGAAGAGCACCCACTATCAATGAGCCATGAAGATCCACCGGAAGAAAAGTCCTACAAAGAATCAAGTCTTTGTTTTAGGTACCCATTGTGAAATGGGTCCTCTTTTGTTAGTCACAAGGGTCTTTGGAACCCAAATAGCATAGTGATAATCATCTCCATATGAAGTGCCAACATATTTAGCAAAAACACAACCATCTATAGATTTCATAAGAACATATGAAGGGTTGTATTTTCCCGCAAAGTCATTGTGAGTGGCATTGCCCCTTGTGGCATCACCACTCGCAATGGTAGTCTCTTTTGCTTGTGCGGGCTTGGCATTCTTCTTGTTCGTGTTCTTCTTCTTCTTCTTGGCAACATAACCAAGACCCTCTTTCCCTATGTGAGGCTTTTGCGCTTGCAAGAGCTCATAAAGAGGTTTCTCACCTTGAGGGCTAGAGGCCTTGGCAAGTTCATTCTTCAACCTAGCATTTTCCTCAATGATATTTGCATGATCACAAGAGCAAGTAGAGGAGCTAGGTTCATCAATTTTAGTAGATTGTATTTGAAGTTGTTCAAAAGACTTGGTGAGAATAGAGTGTTCACTCTCCAAGGCCTTGTGAGCCTTGGTGAGCGACCCTAACTCATCGGCTAGTCTATTATGACCAACACCAAATACGACCTTTTGTTTCTCTAAAACATTGTATTTAGCAATAGCATGGTCACGTTCTTTAATGATCTTAGAAAGAGTTTCATTTTGAGATTCATCAAGATTCTCAAGCTTCTCCTCAAGAGAAACTCGAAGTTCATGCTCTTCCTCAATCGCCTCGGTAAGGGAAGCGATCTCATTAGCATATTCTCTTTCTAGTCTCCCCTTTTCTTTAAGGAGATCTTGTGCGATGCCATATTGACTCATAAGAATCTCAAGCCGAATCTTGCTTTCACCTTGCAAGTTAGTCATCAAGAAATCCAAAGCAACATTTTCTTCCTTAACTCTAAGACTCATAAATTCATGCATTTCATTCATAGTCTTAGGAGGAAGGGAAGGTGATACCTCGGAGAGCTTGGCCATGAGACACGTAGCGGATTTGGTGGTGACATTATCATTGGGGGATTCAAAGAGAGAAGGGGTTGTCGATGAAGCAATGGCTAAAGCGGCCACTTCACTTGTGGTTGTTTCTTCTTCATCACTCTCATCCCCGGACATATATTCCTCTCTCACCACCAACACCTTGGAAGGTAGCTTCTTGTTGGGATTGAACTTCTTGAAGTAAGGCTTCGTGGGAGAAGAACTTGACGCTTCCTTGCGAATGAGTCTTCCTCCATGTTCTTCACGGTTCTTGTAAGGGCATTGGGCAACATAGTGGAATTGATCTTGACAATTGAAGCAAGTCTTCATTTTTGGGTTGCCTTCCTTGTAGCCTCTTGCTTTATGCTTTTTATCCACATAAGCTTTAGCTTTAGATGGATTTTTCCAAAAGTCCTTCGCCATGAGAGCCACATAATCTCTATGAGCACCCTTGAGTTCCTCGGGTGCCAAGTAACTTCCCTCTTCATGATCTTGGTCTTCATCTAGTTCCACAACCTTGGCCTTCAAAGCAAGTGAGGAACTTTGGGCCATTCCAAGAGCTCGGGCACGAGAGTCTCTAGCAATTTGAGCTCGGACCTTGTAAGATTGCATCTCTTGCATGACTTCATTTGAGGTCAAGAGGTCATAGTTGTGCTTCCCTTGGAGACTATTCAAGTCGTTCTCTTCAAACGGCATGAGGGCATTCACATACTTCCTCTTGATGTAAGTATCATCCACATGTTTAGCACCAAGGTCTCTAAATGCGGTAGCAAGAGCCTTGAGCCTTTGATACATCTCCTCATGAGTTTCATCATCTTTCTTGTAGAAGCCTTCAATTTGATTGCTCATGGCTTCATATCTATTTCTTCTCATGCTCTCATTTCCAACAAACACCTCCGTGAGATTGTTCCATGCTTCCTTGGCGGTGGTGCAATCTTCAATGTGATGGATGTTCTTTTCACCCACGGCAACACGGATCACATCAAGAGCGGTGGAATTTAGTTGAGCTTCAACTTCTTCTTTCCTTGTCAAGTCATTTTCATCCACCGGCTTGAATCCATCAACAATGATCTTCCAAAGACCTATGCAACCACTTTTCAAGTGAGATTTCATAGAAGATTGCCAACGGGTAAAGGAAGATGCATTAAGACTAGGTGGAGCTCCTCTTAAGTGAATAGGAGGATGAGGCACGGGTAGGTCGGGAGAGTATGCAAAAGGAACTCTAGCATGCTCTCCCTTCCCATTAGGTGTTTTAGGTGAGGATTCATTTTTATTTGAGTTCACCCCCGCTTTCTCTTCGACACTTACATCCGAGGGCTTCTCCTTAGGAAGACCTCCTTAGGAGGAGCCTCCGGAGTTAGGGAGGAGTCGATACCCTTTGCCACCATGAGTTGCTCTAACATTTTGCGCAACTCTCCCATTTGAGTATCCATAGAGGACTTCAAGGAAGTGAAGTCCTCCACGGAAACAGAAGTGGGAACGATGGTGTCATCGGGTATCTCATTCCCATGTTCGTCGAGGGCCATATTTCTCTTAGGCGGTTAAGCCCGAATAAAGAGCCGAGGCTCTGATACCAATTGAAAGGATCGTATGGCCACCTAGAGGGGGGGGGTGAATAGGTGCTACTCCAATTTTTAATTCTTTTTCGATTAAGGCTTGACTAAAAGGTAAATTCTCTAGATATGCAACTATGGTGAATTTACCTATATGACAAGTTAAGTCTAAACAAGATAAGATACAAGTAGTAAATAACTAGAAAGGATTAACCGATAGGAAAGCACGCGGAGACAAGAATGTATTCCCGAGTTCCTCCTTTTTAGGGGAGTACGTCTCGTTGGAGGGGTGTGAGCTTCAAACTCAAGATGCCACAAAAGGCTTCACCCTATTCTCCGATGAACCTCGCACAAAAGCTCGGTCCACCTTTCTTTATCGGAATCCTCCAAAGCGGAATCCGGAGCACAAAAGCTCGTTACAACAACTTGAGGCTCAACCCACAAAAGGATTGGGGGCTCTCAATCACCAACAACACCTGCTACACAAAAGTAACAAGCAAGTGAGAACAACAAGATGCCTAGGTTTTCCTAGTGGAAACCCTAGGCTCGAATCCCTCAAGTGAATGAAGGGGAAATGAAGAACGCTTTGGTGAAGTAGTAGATCCGGGCCTTCTCCTTCAATCCTCCAAGTATGAGTGAGTTTGGGTGGAGGGATTGGGAGATCTAAGAAATCTTGAGCTTGCAACAATGGTGTTTTTCTTGTAGAGGCGAGCTCCAAGCAAGAGGTAGGTGAAGGGCATTATATAGCCCTTCCAATTTCTGGCCGTTGGAGCCCTTTTTCCCGAGCCAGCGGTAGTACCGCTGCGCCGGGCGGTACTACCGCTGGCGCCTTCTGCGCTGTGGTCAAAGCTGCACGCTGACTGTGCATTTGGAACTTACTGAGCGGTACTACCGCCCAAGTCGCCGGTAGTACCGCACATGGCCATCTGAAGCTCCATTTGGCGGTACTGCGAGCGGTACTGCCGCCGTGGTGGTCAAACCAACGCTGACCACCATGAGCCAGCGGTACTACCGCCCGTAGTACCGCTGGTACTGCCGCACATGGGCGCCCGAACCCCATTTCAGCGGCACTGAGAGCGGTACTGCCGCGCCCCTGTAAACCAGGATGGCACAGCGGTACTACCGCCCGAAGGGGCGGTACTACCGCCCAAGGACAGTAAACACTCGATTTCTTCCTTTTCTTGATGCGAGATCAATGGCAATGTTTGCATAAACCTGATCACACTTAAACAAGGGGTTAGAGGCACATGTTGTATTGTCAACATCACCAAAACACGAGTAAGAGCAATTCATGCTCTTTCAGTTATAGTTTCACATCAAATTACTTTTGTAACATTGACATTTATTTCGAGAATGGCGCGATCGGACATGTGCGTGGGTGGGTGGGGATTCCCAACGTACCACTGATCATAAGACTAACCATAGTGGGAGTAACATAAGTAGTAACATAGATGCCACATAGGCAAAAAAGATGATGTGTCATGTAATTAATGAAGAGGGAGACAAATAGAGTAACATAGGTAGTTACCGTAACATCACATATTCCAATGCAATAAGAGTCTACAATCTAATAAATGCACACTTGCATGATACCACATATATGTTACTACCCACTATAGAGATAGTAACATATATACTAGTAACATGTGCATACTACTCTATGTTACTCCCCACTATGAGTAGTCTAACGTAACCACATGAAACAAACAAGCTGGCAACTAGTCTCATATTCATTGATAGTTTGATTCCTACAGAGATGAAAGCTGAAACCACAAGACTATCACAACCAACAACAACAACAACAAACATTGCCATTGGGGTGTCCCTGCTGGGAGCAGAAATGGTGATTTCTTAGCACCACCTTTAAAATGAAAGCACAGAAAGTTACTACACCATTCAACCAATGAATGGTTCAGTGTATCTTGAAGTAACAAGATATTTGACAGAATATGAACATACAAATGTGTTGCAGCCATGTCCATGGTAGTGAAAACACTGGTAGCCTCGGCCACGGCCCACAGAATATCCTCTGGGTTCCTACTTCACATTAACAAATCATTAGCCTATAAAGCTTGTGCATCATTGACAAAGTGACAGCAAAGATAAGGGACTTGGGGTGTCCTTGACCTCGACCTCATGATGCTTCTACTATCCGTGGGGAGTGTTAATACCTGAACAAGTACAGCTCCTAGCAACAACAAAATTAAGCACCATACTACGGCCCAATTCTTTTGGGCTTCCCAGCTTCCTGGAGAAGCTATCCCCATCCAATTATTATTTTTTAAATAGGCTCCAAATTAGATTAGTGAAAATTAGTTTGGAAGCCTACCCAAATTTGAGTAACGGCTTCTCCAAGAGGCTGGGGGTAGGGCAGCTTCTCGGGGAAGCCATCCAGGAAGCCCAAAAGAACTGGGCCTACATCATGTGTAATTACATCTTCACTAACCAACGGAAGCAGTCTTTTTTTAGATAACAACAAAATTAAGCAGCCTAAAGGAATATAAACCAAAAGGTAGAACTACATGAGTTTGTGTCCTAAAAAACATATCACCTTGATTTGGTTAGTACATGGTGGAAATATCGAATTCAACGCGGATATCAGCCTCGTGGTATGATCAAGAACATGGACAACACCTAACTAAAATAGTGCTAAAAAGGGAGATATCGAAGAATACAAGTCAGAACTATCATAGTAAAGTTACCTAATTGAACTCCATTTTAAACCATGTTAGAGCCAAAAGTGCACCATCTCGGTTGATTTTGAGGTGGCGTATCAAATATTTAGCTGCAAGTATAATAGCTTCAGGATTTATCAATGTCTAATAGATCCTACCCAAGAGAAAAAGTACAAGCTTTCACATTAAAATAACCATTGCCTAGAAAACTAAAAACATTATGAACTACCAAGTATAACAGACAATGTACTTGGAGAGTGATATGATTTTAATTTAATTTAATTTAAAAATATCATTGTAATTGGTTAGTACGCACATAAATATACTGTTATGAATCATCAAGGTGCAGACACAAGATGTAGCGATGTTTCGGATCATCATTATATGCTCAGATCATGATTCCAAAAGAACCAAGAGTGATTAGTTCCAGCAGCAGCGGTACAGCAAAACATACCATAGTAACGCCATCTACATGAATATTAGCCACAAAAGATGAACCTCGCCCCATCGGCCAGTCTGGATCTACATAAGATACACTGAACTAGCATAAGTGTTATCATTAGTTTTTTAAAGTTTTGGATGCTCTTCAGTCTCCACCCACCAGCTTCTTTTCTGAGGACACGTCCACCAGTTTCTTAGGCTTCCCTCCCTTCGCCAAATCGCGGACATTTTGTGTTTGTTTTCCATACAAGAAGCCGGAGGAGCTGGTTTTGGCTTGAGACAAAGAGCTAGAAGCTCTGCTCCTGAGAGAGTGGAATGCTCAGAGAAGAAGGCGCGACCATTGTCGCCTCTAGCATTGGATTTCCTCCCTTAGCTATCATCCCGTCCACGGTTTGTCCACGTGTAGGTGGGCACTTCTTCATCACATTCCCAGTTTCCTTGTTAGCAGATCTGGATGATGATTCCAACATAGACGACGTCTTGAGGATTTTATTATTCCCCTTCAGTGGTTGAATAACACCCCTCGCTGGGATACCATCAGATGAGCTTTGTTTCTTGCCAGTTCCGGCTCTACCGTGGTCACTTTCGGAAGAACCCTTGGGCACAAGGCTTCTGCCAAGAAGCACCGGGGAAAAAAGCGGCACAGTCCGGGGCGCTGCTCCTCCGCCCCACTTCTCCGGCTCCATAACTCCCCTCCCCTGCTTTGAATCCTTGGGCGTACTATTGCCCACCGATTCCCCTGTTCTTTCTTTGGGGCCGACCGAGTGAACTGACCTAGCAGACGAAGATTTCTGCCCATAATTCCCCGATGTACCGGCCGAATCGCTCTGCCCCTGTCCATCCCTCTTCTCCGATTCCAAGGCGCTGGTCTCGCCTTGCCTCAGCCGCTTCAAGGGCCGACTCAGCGGCACATCCTCCAACTCCTCCACCCGCGGCTCGTCCGGATGCTGCACCGGGCCCCCGGAGGCGATCCCGAGCAGAGGCGCCACCTCCGCGGCCTCTTCCCGCGGCCGGCGGCGCGCGTCCAGGATCGCTTCGTACTTCTTCCGCAGGGCTTTGATGTCGGAGAGCGCGGCCTTGACCTGGGCGAACCTCCGATCCCGAGCTTCGAGAACGCGCTGGACCGCCTCGAAGTCGGTCCTGCGGGAGGTGGTGCGGAGGAGATCCACGAGCTTCTCACCGGAGAGGGCGGCGAGCTCGGCGACGCGCGCGTCGGCGGCCTCCGAGCCGGAGGCCATGGTCTCCGGTGGTGGGCGGTGCGCCGGTCGTACGTACTGGATTTGTGCCCTTGGTGGGGGTTGGGTAACGTAGCGGCAGTTCGGGCGAGTGGGTGGGGATTAAATGACACGCGGACCGGCAGCAATAGCACTCTGCACTCTCCACGATATGAACGAGAGTGTAGGGATTTTATACGATTTTTATAGGATTCTGATCCTTAAGATTTTTTCCAATGGATTGTATTTGGATCAAACCATGGTGCTACACAAATTACTATGGAGATTACATTTTTTTTTAGATTCAAGTGTGTAGGATCGAAACACTTTCATTCATTTCATGCAAAAGACTATTTTTACATTTTTCTTATGTCTTATAATGCTCTATTTTGCACAGATAAGCCCTTAGGATTTTTGTATGTTTCATATTCCTCCATTTTCAATCATGCCATCCAAAGAGGCCTCGAGTCGGTCTCCTGGTCTTGAGAGCCTGCCGAATGACTATTCGCGGAGCCGACACCTCATAGTCGGGCCGACGACTTAATTCTGGTTCTGGATGGCTCCCTTGCGCGTGTCATGGACCTTCTAGACTTGTCAGACTTCAACTTTGAATTTATCCTTTTTGGGCTTGCTAGGCCTACCTGATGGAAATCCCATTGTCAGTCTCCTCCTCCGATCTGATGCTGCTTTGGTTTCATACCGTGCGTGGTCCATGCGCCCCTCTTCTTCGTCGGTGAGGCCAGTGGTGCTTCTCTACTCTCTACGGTGGTTGTTCAAGCTGACGACTTGCATTCTCTCCCTTGTCTCTAGTCGCCCCTTGCCTCGGTGGTATTTGGGGTCATAGTTAATGATCAGGGCGAAAGCCTTGCTTGGTGTTGGACGAAGCTGAACACGGGGACGCCTGCGGGTGCCGCTACCTCCTTGGACGTATGATCATGGACTTCATTGTGCCTTCCTCCCGTCAGGTGTTATGGGGTCCCTAGGTCTGGTTCACCGGACCAACCAGTGACGGCATTGTCACTTCGTTCTCTTTTTAAAGACGTTGTCTAGACTACTAGGGGAATACCCGATGTGACTAATGGAGATGTTGGCTTCTCCGGTCTCTTTGGCGAGCTAGGAGACGATGCGCCGATGGTGTTGACCGCTTCCCGGAGCGTGGGCCTCCTGGACACAAGGTGCGTCCTAGCTGATGCTTTTGTAGTTGACGTTTTCCTCAAGTACGGCCGGATTAATTTTGACATTTACTCATCGACTCTTAGGCACATGAGGGGAGGTCATGATCGTGGTGTGGTGGAGTTTTTCTTTGATCATGACGTGGTCTTGAAGCTTGGTGCTTCGTCTACTCACCACTTCGGTATGAATTTGGGCAAGGCGAGGTTTTCCACTTGGTCGTTGTAGAAGAATGTGATGTTAGCAAAATGGTGTGGTGCATGGTCCACACGTACTTAAGAATCTGAACTAGTACAAGTTTGCGTAATGAGAAATTTGTAACATATTAGAAATAACCTACCACTTACGTTTACTAATGACAAATGTGTCATTGCAGTTAAGCACTAGAAAAGAGTGGATGTACCAAACAAACCAATCTTCCCCCCGGATAAGAGCAAGAGCAAGAGCGGTACAATTCTGGTCACCTGATATAAGTCCTCATATGCTTCCACGGAAGTAGAGGAAACTGAATCCTTCATAAGTAAATGTGATTGAACCTCAAGTTGAATCACACGTGACGAATGTTCAGAATATAGAGCCCAGCACACAATTTCGGGTGCTGGGACACCGATTGTTGTTGGACATCCCGAGGAGTTAAAAGGCGCGCGAGAATTCCACAAATGATATTGATTCATGCGAATCATATAAAATAAAGTATACATTCATGGACATATATTTCTTCTCAACAATTTCGTAATTCCTTTGGGCCCTGAACCAAAATCCATGATACAGTGTTGTTTGCACTGATATTGGTTCAAACGAAAGGAAGCGTTTAAGCAAGAATAACACTAGCTCATCAAAATACATGTATTTATCATAGTAAAACCTACTCCTCATAATTGTCTTTTGTATGGAGAGAAGTGTTTCCATTAAGAACCAAATAAATGAAGTGGTGATAAAGCAAGGCTTGTAGCACAAAGGTTACAGCAGAGACCCGACATCGATTACGATATAACACACCTTCTCAGTATGAGTGGAATTATTTTCTATATTGAAGATGATTTACGGTACATATCCAATTGATGGATGAAGTGACAACATATTCATACGGGTCACTCAGTTGAGATTTCTATTAAAGTCTTTGAAGGAATTAAAATTCCAAAGGAAACTCACAACATGTATGTGTGAAACTTCAAAAGTCACTCTATGACTTGAAGTTGTCCGAGAATTGTGTGGTACAGCTGACCAAGTGAGTTCTTACTTGCTATAGATTAATCTCATACCGATGATTGTTGACGTGTATTCATGGAGAAGTACTGAATTAGGATTTACCTCACTTTAGTCATGTAGATATATCATCGATGTATATATGACACATATAAGATACATGCAATCATATTACGATAGATATTTCGGTCAAACAAATTTTTTTTAATTTCAGAACTTGAGCATGTCCTCTCAACAAAAATGGTCATTGGTATTTATATATCTAGAATATTGGAGAAATTAAACATGGATATATCATAATGAAGGCACCTATGGTCATGCTATTGCTGACATGGGATACAAATATTTGTAGACCTAGATCTGGATACGGTGAAGTGATGGTTTGACCTAAAGTTACATATATAAATACCATCACAACACTCATATATATCTTGCAAAAATATGCCATACCTAACATTATATTTGCTGGAAATTTATATGGTGGGTGTAAGAAATATCCTCCGATGTCCAATGCACAAAAGGTCTTGATGATATATCAATAGTGGCTAATTATGTGATCCCAACATAGGATTTAATGGAGGAGTCTTGTGAGGGAGGTCTTCAGAATAGACTACAAATAGCTCCTTCCAATAATCATTATCCGGTAGTTATTTTATTTTGATGAATCACGAGATGTGTATGGCTTCTCAAATAATTAGCCACATGTGAAATCATGTGCTTTTGATTCATCATAATCACCTATCATTATCTATCAATATAATGTCATGTGTATCCCTAAATACAATAGGTTATTTTATCCTCATTGATTGCAAAAATGTAAGAGGATAATTTACAAACAAACTTTTGTGAAATTTACCAGATATAGTCTTTACCAACATCTATATTACAGAATTAAGTTCATGGAGTTGGTACTACAACCTTAAAATTTGCAAAGTTTAGGGGAAGTAAAATCCATTTGATGATCATTAAATCATTCATACTGTATTTTTTCCATTTATGGGTTCCATAAAAGGTTTTTAAAGAGACAATATAAATACAGTGTGGACGTATGCTATATTGGTTTATCCTTATATTTGTTTCCACTGAGTTTTATAAGAGTTTTCAATGGCACATCGTTATAATGTCTCCCCTCATATTTTCCCACAGGGTTCTTCGAATAATTTTAGGATATGACAATATGGGGGGTGGGGGGTGTTGCGAAATAAAACATGTAAGCCATAGTTTGGAAGAGATGCCTCTGCATGGGTGTCTGTTTGGAGAGAGGTGTATCCCCAATACAACCCATTCACTATTTATGTAAGTGGGACTCACATATTTCAGTAAAACAAGATAATCATTTGATCAGTTCAAGTGTCCCTTATTGTTTTGTATTACAACAAACACAATGTAATCCAGTAAAAAAATCGCTTTCAAGGAAACCTGGCATGCTTGCAGGGCAAGTTTCTCTCTATGGATTGCCTTGTCCTAATTAATTCCGTTATAATTAACTAGTATGCTGATGTTTATTTTATTGGTTCATGAATATCCAAAATTGTAAGAAATTGACTCAACTTTTGCCGATCTAACTTTTTTGGAAAAAGCGACAAGAATAAAAAGAAATATCGATTAAGTAAATGGAATACTATTTCTAGACTAAATGATTAGGGTGGTTTAGTTATAGAGATTCTTTTTCTTAAAAATGAGTGTTTTCTCGGGTGTTTAAATTACTAAATGAGGAGAGTGTATGTGGCTAGATTAGCTTCAAAACAAGTATCTTTTGAATATAGTTTTATTATAAGTTTAGGCAAAGCCTACATGTTCTCTATTCTCGAAAGGTCTCATAAGAATTGAAAATGACATTTGTAACAGAGGGTTTTTCAAAATTGGAGGTGGTATGAGCACCCGGCGATATTTGATTTGGTGAGACTCAACCTCGCTCTGTAGTAGAATCACTGTATAACACAGTGCAACGGAAATATGTTTGCGTTTCTAAATCACAAGTTCCACTGAACATCATTTTCAGAAGGGTCTTAACTGATGATAAGTGGAATGTATGATTATTCCTATGCCAGAGGTTGCAGAGGTTAGATTTATCTGATGAGCCGGACATGTTTGGTTGGAAGCTCACGACCTTGGGAGTGTTTTTTAGCGAAATGTTTGTTTGGTGACCTCAAGAATGGTCAAACTAGGTTTCTTCGCAAATAACGTGTGGAAGTTAAAATACCACTGAAGATTCAAGAAATTTGTGTGGTTCCTCAATAGAAAAGTTTTTTACTTACCAAGGATAATATGGTAAAAACAAACTGGTATGGGTGTAAAAAATGATGTTTTTACAACTCAGAGGGGAATAGTGCACATTTGTTTCTCTCATTTTTTTTCACGTATTGTTTATATTACTTACAATTTTCCTCAACCAAGCAATATCTAAAATATGTTTGAGAATTGGTTAAATGGAATAGATAAGAAAAGAACATCTAGAATACGCCTAGGTGTTTTAACTTTATGTTAGTAAATATGGATTTGTAGAAACAACATTATTTTTTACATGACTAGAGCGTCTAATTTTTTGCAGGTTATTCATTGGCTGCTCACTGGATCAAGCAATGAAACTTACTTCTCCGCGGGAGTTTATGGCTACTTGATGTAATTGTTTGCCGACGGTCACTTATATTTACAGCTAGGTTGGCTGGAGTAGTAGACTACAGATTTGCAATAATTTGAATGATGAACTTCGCAGTAAAAATGGTACTAGGTACGAACAGTCATGGTCAGACGTCAATGCCTCGCGGCATCATTCAGTCGTTATTGTTGTTTTGCTGTTTTGTTGTTGTCATCGCTAGTCAGTAACCTGCCGGCGAGGGCAATTGATACTTTTCACGATAATGCTTGGATCTGGCACGACCATAGTCCACGCACGTAGCTTTCAGAATTCAGATCGATCAGAATTCATCTGCTCGCCACTAAATTAATTTCCATGGAAATATCCCACTTGTGCATGCTTGTTTATACACAAATACTATGTGCCGAAAGCCTACTTGTCCTGCGGCAACTTAGAAATAGCGCGAATTATCCAAGAAATTCGCGTCGGCCAGCTGGAGCATGAAGTCCATGTCCGCCATCTGGGAGTTCGTCGTGGTCGTGGAGGTGAGCTCCACGTCGGGCACATTCTTGACAAGCTGGCACTCGGACGTCGCCGGGCAGACGAAGGGGGGTGCAGTGAGTGCCGGGAAGTCGCTGCTCGCTTCGCCGACGTTGTCGGCGGCGCCTGCTGGGTTGCACCGGAACGAGAACGGATTCTCCAACCCGTTCGTGGCCCCCTCGGCCTCCAGTCCCACGGAGATGATGGAGCTCCGCTCCTGCCCGCCGGCAGGCTGCGGCTGCCAGTGTACTCCGCTTGCTGCTTGCTGCGGCCTCTGGCTGTTGCACTGCGCGCAGGTGTGGTTCCCGTGGTACACGACGTCGAAGAGCAGCGGGTCGCCGTTGGCGCGCTGCACCTGCTTGCTCGCATGGCAGCTCTGCGTGTGGCGGTACGTGCACCGGAAGTAGGCTCTGCGAAAGTTCGATTTAATCAGCCGCCCCCGATTAGGTTATTGATAATGGTAGCTCGCCGCTGAAAAAAGTGTGCTTTGAGGTGCAGGGGTTGTGCTCGAGCGTCGTCTCTTACCTTGGGTACTTGGCGCCGAGGATGTCCTTCTGCCCGTACTTCCTCCAGCTGAAGCCGTCGTCGAGGGGGCCGACGTCCTGCACGGAGTTCACCCTCACCTGCGTGCTCCACTTCGGCAGCGCTTTCCTGCATTTGTCGCAACCATTTAAATACTAACAAGGTAGGAGTACTAACTAACAACCATGGATCACAGATAGGCCTTTGTTTGCTCTTACCTCTTCTTGCAATGCCCAGCTGCATTGGCGCCGACGCCGGTGAACCGGAAGTCGGCAGCCTGGTCGAATCCGCCGCTGCGGGGACTTCCTTCGGCGGACGGCGGTGACTCCGGAGCACCAGGGGCGCAGCACGACGACATGGCGATGTGGATGGACCTATCGACGGAGGAGCGCATGCTGGACACCAGCGCCCGGCACCGCTCCCCTCCGTCGTCAGCGCAACCCTTCACGCCCATCTGCGCCTCCAGCTGCCTCACCGTGTCGAGCACCTGCGCCAGCTCCGTGGCCAGGGCGCACCTCTCCGTGTACCTGTCCGACGACGACGACCCCTCCATCGAACAGTTCCACGCACCTCGCCCCTCTCAATCAGGGCTGCCGGCGCTCAGACGACACGACCGGAGGCTATGTGTTTGTCTTGGTGACCGTTTGTTTGTGTCAGTGGGGGCGAACGGGAGGCGCTTTTATAGAGCTGGTGGCCGGGGCTGGGAGGCAAATGCGGCGTCACTGCCTCTCCCTCGCTGTCCCTGTTCGAAGAGCAACAAGTTTGACTGGACTAACACACGAAAGGGATTCTCCTACGGAAATGTTTAAAAGGACTTGCGTGTGTACTATTCAAACTCTTAGACCGGTCTTTGGTCGCGGGGTTGGGCACTACGATGCCAAGTGCTGCTTACTTGTTTAATCTAGAACATCCTTTGACCGCTTCATAGATCGATCATGGCAGATGGGCCGGAAAGATTGCTCTTCTGGAGTTAGTGCTGGGCAATTTTACTTTTCACACGAAAACAGTGGGTTCCAATTGGAGTATAATTTTATTTCCCACAAATGGCAAAACCAAGAAAAGGAGACTAACAAAAGCAAAATACAGGTTACAGATGCAGCTGCGTCCACTCCTTGGAACCTTCCGAGTGATTTGCTCGTTGCTCTTATGGATAACCATGGCAACATTCTCCAAATGCATTGCTTCCACCTCTGCACAATTGGATCTTCATTTTCTTGTAAAGAGTGAAATGTGTCATAGATCTCTAAACTATTTTGAGCGTGTCACACTGATTAGTGGATTTTACACCAGTTTTATCTCGTTTAAACCCGGTAATCCTCAATAATATTTTGATAAGATTATTCCTATAACCTCGCGCTAACCAATAATTATTGTATACATGTGCAAATCACATATGGGAAGAATCAAGTAACAGGAACTTACTCAAATCAACATGGCGCCGAACACAAGTGACAAAAGATTTATAACGACTAAGGGTACAGCCACGTGCCCCCGTACCATGCGTCGATACCATTTGTCAGCGGCTCCGTCAAATCAAACCAAATAACTTTTATCAAACTGCTATCACCAGATTCGCATTAAAAGACCCCCGAAACCCTAATTTTGTTCTATGCCACCATATAAATGAGAGGGGAGCAACCGCGATCCACATCCGAGAAGCCATTAATTTCTCCACGAAATGCACCGTGACCACTTCATCTCCATCTTCATTCCTCTAACATTTACATAGCCATACTTGTAATCTGGATTTTTTTTTGCGATGATTGTGACATTGTAACACTATAAATCGTTCATATTCAAATAATTTTGATTATAATGTAACCTCGCAGCGGATCTGTACTTTTGATACCGGATATTAGTTTAATTGATTTGATATGTTTCATACATATATTCTCTTGTCTAGACCTCAGTCCTAAAACTTGCCAGGTACCCAATACCCGAAGAGTGATAAAGATAGATGCACAAGTAGAGAAAAACAAAGAGCTATGCTTGAACCCGGTTTGAGAAAGGAGAGTACAATAGCTAGAAGCAATTCTATGGGGAATAACAATAACCTCACAAAATGTTAATGTGTTGGTATGTTTATCCTAATAACAGAGCTAATCCGCGTCGACGGAATAGGGCCGAGATTGGACAATCGAATCCATAGTGTTGCGGTCGTAGGCTATGGTGTGTCCCAAGAATGCATTGCCTTCACGTATCCTGTCAATATAAGTATCTATTAGTACTAACTGTACTTTATATTATCTTTCATATCACATTATGTGTGTGCACAGCTGCATGTGAAAGCTCCACACTAGTTTGTTTCCATCCATTGATATAAACACCCAAGAACATTGTTGGTCCGGTAAACAAAATCATTTTAAAATTTATAGACTTGTTAGAATCACGTTTTCAAACATTTACTTCATGGTTCGATAAAACCTAGTATGTCTTTAGGGGAAAATCTACTATATTGCACGTGAAGATGCTGGCTAGAGATCAGAACTGAAAATCCTTACTTTTTGAACGCGGAGCTAAAACTACAGGAGACTGCTCTGTATAAATTCTATTTTTCG